>VZTD01002398.1:0-10099 GCA_013397725.1 Rhagologus leucostigma | reverse complement strand
CATGGCTTGCTGGGGCGGCTGAGCGCGGAGTCCTCCTCGGGCGGGCCGGGAGGCAGAGCGAGCCGGGGCACGGGCACGGGCAGGTGTGGCCGGAATGCGGCGTTGGAAACGGAAGCGGCTCCTCAGACGTGAGCAAGAAACTGTTTCGGAGCAGTGCGGCTGCGCGCTGGCTGCGGGGGCGCGCCTGGGAAACGGGAGCGCGCCTGGGAAACGGGAGCGCGGGGGCGGTTCCGCCCGCTACTTCAGCAGCCACAGCGTGGGCGCAGCAGCGAGCCAGTCAAACAGCCGGTCCGCTCCCGCGGCACCCAGCCGGCTTCCGCAGCAGCCAGCCAGCCAAACAGCCGGTCCGTTCCCGGAGCAACGGGTCCACTCCCGCAATATTCAGCGAGCCAGCTGGCCCGCTCCCGCAGCAGCCCGCCAGCCAGCTGGCCCGCTGTGGGAGCAGCTAGTCCGTCGGCGGGCCCTCTACCCCAGCAACCCGCCGGAGGTACCCTGCCGGGCGCGGCTCACGAGTAACGGAAAGTGCCCTGGCTTTCTCCTCGCCCTTGTCGGCTCTGTGGCGCTACCACGTTTCGTGCTAGCCGAGGCCAGGCTGAAGGCAGCAAGCTCACGTTCATGGAGATTTCTTGGGCCCCTAGGGGATGCGGGGCTGCCGGGCTGCTCCCCAGGGCTCTGCGCGGGGGCAGAGCATGTTGCGTGTGCCATTCACTACTTCAGGTTTCAGGCTACAAAGCTGTCTGGTTCTCTTACCACACCAATACATTTGAGTTTTGGTGGTCTGTGAAGCCCCCTATTTTTCTGACTCAGCGTGTCAGAAATAAAGGACAACTCTTATTTTAATTAAAAAACCAGTAATTTATTAAAGGAAAAATAACCTGAAAAACTGTGCGTTAGTTTCTCAAAAATAAATTGTAAAAACTGGGATTGCAGGATTGGAGACACTTGGTGCCGAACCGGTGATTTACCCAGGGCAGAGCTCTGCAGTGCCGAGGTGTTTCAGCTAGTCAGAGGCCAATTCACTTACAAGAAGTCTCTTAATAGAAAGACAGACCCAAGATCCACGACACCAAACTTTATCACCATGTAATCAGAAGGAAAAGCAAGTTCATCTGGCTGTGCAGGACCTAGGACCTTTTATACCCCCCTGGCCACTCCCATCACCGCCCCTGATCCGCCTCCAAGGTGTAAGATGATTGGTAAAGTCTATGATTGATGTATAGTCCTCTAGCCAATGGCTCCTTGGTCTCCGGGGTACAGTCTTTAGGGTGATGTCATCTGATGGTATGGTGGGAAAAGTCCTCATTGAAATTCATGGTTGCTGTGGAGCTTGGTGACAGGATAATGGTTGGGGGCTAAAAATAGTCCTTGGTCACTTCTGAGGGACTGCTTTCTTGCAAAATACTTAACTTGGACAGGGATTTACTGAAGTTTTAACACCCATTAAAATATCAATATATTTATAACTATCATTAAAACATCATGGAACCATCAAGGAACAGCATAACAATCTTCCAATTAAAGGGAAAGGGAAAGAAGGTTAAAATACAAAGGTATTACAAACATATGGTATGCTACTAGTGTAGAACTCAGGTCACAAATGGCATTTATTGCCAACTTAATTTGTTTTAAGGGAAGGATAAGAGGGTGCCCCCACTCGAAAGGAAAGGTACAGACAGGCAACAGAATATTATAAGGCCTTTTGATATATAAGGCTAGTAGACACCCTGCCCAGATACCCCATGGGTGTCCTCATGCAGCCTCTTGGAGGCACAAGAATCTCTTTGGGGGTGTATATAACGGGAGCGATGGGAAGAATCACAGAATTAATTACGTTGGGAAAGACAAACTTTGAGAGCATCCAGCCCAACCTATAACCTGACACCATATTATCAACTAAACCATGGCACTAAGTGTCTTATTCAGTCGCGTTTTGAAACACCTCCAGGGATGGTGACTCCGCCATCTTCCTGGGCAGCCCATTCCAATGCTGCAAATACAATGACACAGTGTAAGAACAGTGGATGTGGGTGGTTATGGGACCTCATCTGCTCATGGCTTGGGGCAGCAAAACGCCCTACGAGAGCCTGCAGGACCAAAGAAAGTACAGTTCAGCAGCACCATGCAAGGCAAAAGAAGGGCAATCCCTGTTATAAATGAAATTAATGTTGTTAAAGAGCTGTAACAGTATGGGAGTTAATGAATTAATGAGTTAATTAAATGGGTTGGGGGTTGCGAAGTTGTACGGTTGTAATTTTTGGATGTGATCACTAGGTGGGGTGGTAAATGGGGAAAGATGAAGAGTCTTCTAGAAAGCTCTGTGGACTGATGTAATGGGAGAGATGTCAACGCCTTAAAGGAGCTATTGGATAAAGGATGAACCTATCATTCGACGCCCCTGAAAAGGACAGGACTAACAACCAATAAGACCCTTAGAAACGAGCCATCGGAGGAAGGGTTTACACCAGACCAATCATGAACCAGCGAAGGGTGTAAGAACTGTCTCAGGCTCTTCCCTGGGTTCTCCTGAGGAGCTCGGTATCCGAGGGAGCACCGAGAGTGTCACTCTGTTATATTGTTTCTGTGGCTTGTCGAGTGGGGCCTGGGCTACTCCTGGGTCTCCGTTCCCAGTTGCTCTTTATAATAAACGAGTTGACTTTTTCTTTTTAAAAGTCCTGACCTCATAACATTCCTGCAGGTTCAACCAAGAGCCTTTGAAGAAAGTGAAGGAGACGTGTGGAAAGTGCTGTTTAGGAGATGAATGAAAATCAGGGAAAGGGATGGATTGAGGTGAACTGGGGAGAAACAAGACTATGGTTGTAGTAGATGTCTTTCTAGCTTTTCCTTGGGATATGTGTGTATGTGTGTTTATGGGGGTCTGAGTGCAGTAATGGGAGTCAGACATGTCAGAGGGCCCATGTGCCTGTGGTGTAGTTTTAGAGTGAGTGCAGGTGTGTGAGTAAATGAGTGAGCACTAATGAAGGTCAAACTGGATGGTCCAGCAAGTAGAGAGGTGGCCCCAGAGTCAGGGGTGTGTTTAAAGATGGGGTACCTTGCTACTGAGGACCAGGGGAGTCCTGGCTGGGTGCTGGAGAGACCGTAGGGCTGAGGGGGTCTCAAGGGCCAAGGGGAGCATGTGTCTAAGGGCAAAATCAAAGGGTGCTCTGGACAACCCTGGGTACAGGTGTCTCCTGAATCGCCTACAGCTTGCGGTGCTGCTTTTCCAGCAGAACAAGAGCCTGTGAACACACTGCCTTCTGAAGCAAGAAGGCTTTGTCAATAGGCTCATCTTGATCAGGCTGCCTGTAGTATACACTGATCACAAGATTGCCTTTGTTGCCTTGGTCTCTGATTCTTACCCACAGGCTTTTCTTTTCTGATTGTCGTGGCACCTTTGGTGCAGCTGGACCTTTATTCTCTTCATCTTTTGGCTGGCTTTCCATGTGCAAAACCTCATACCTCTTGTGCAGAGGGACCTGGGGGAATGAGGTGGGGGAAAAAGGGTGTTGCTTGCTACCCCAAGCATGAACTAGCCCCCCTTGCTCCTTTCTTTACAACTGCTACCTTCTTGTTGGGGAATGGATGGAGGCTCCCCTTGATCTTGAATTATTTCTGGTGGCTGCTCCTGTCTCAGGGAGGTCAGACCTTGGTGGTTCCACCAGTCTGTCTCCCTTTCTGACTCTCTAATACTCCTTAATATTTTTTAAATTTTAATGTTTTTATTTAACAATTACAGCTGTTTCCCTTGTATGGCCCAAGAAACACTATTTTGAAGTGTGTAATTTTTATCAAAGGAGAAAGATCTATCTCCAAATTATTCATCACTTTCTGTAGCGCTGTCTTCTGAGGAGTCAACCCATTTCTCAGCCTCTGCAGAAGTGACATGTTTTGCAATACCAACTGGAAGGGGCTTTCATTTTCATACTCCATCCCAGAGTTCAAAATGCAAAGACATATGGATATCCTGGTTCTGTAGTAATATGCACCATGCTCCTTTTTTCCCTTTCATGAGAACAATACTAGCTTTTTTACTGTAATTCACACATGTAGACTTTTCTGCAAATATAGACTGATGCAGCTCCATGTCAGGCAAATTAAGTTTGTCTCCTAAACAAGCATGTTATGCTGATGCAGGGTAGAGTCTTCTGCTTCCTTAGTTTGAGCTACACCATCATATAGATGATTCCCAGAAGTAGTTTTAGAAGAATTAAGAGTTTTCAGTAGAATTTTATTGTATTGACATTCTGTGGATTGGATTGTCTAGGCCAGCTGTATCCTGCTTTATGCTTCTGCTTGCTGAGTGCTGCTTGATGCACTAACAAGAGGTGATGTGGGCTGCTGATGTTGGAGTTTGATGCAGGAGTTCTGCACTGTAGGCAGTAAAGGCTGCAAGTTCTTTGCATGATCCGATACTTGCATGCGTCCGCACAATTTCTGACTTCTGTTACATGTTCTGGGTTGTCAGTTGCCAGACCCTTAGACAGAATCTCAGGAGGAATATTGTATTCATTGAGCCACACCTTCATACTGAAAAGGCTGGTAACCCAGACCACTGAGTAAATCCAGGCTGTATTTCCCAAGATACATACTACTTTTGCATGATGTAGTTTACTTTTGTGATAAATAAAATGGCTCACCCTTGGGTTCCACTCAGTTTCATTATCAGTGGGTTTCACCCCATAAACTACAAATTCCTTAGCCCGAGGTGGCAGACACATAAACCTTGCCAGTAGCTGGAAGTTGCTGATTGCTACTAACTACTAACTTTTGTTAGTGGTAACTTCTAGTGGTTAGTAGCTCCCGACTTTTGTTTAGTAGATTTGTTCTGCCTTCATCTATATATTTAAATGTGACCTTATAGACAGAATTTTCTTCCTCATTTGGTGGAATTTCTACCACCTGAACCCTTTGGAAAAAGGGTTTTCTCACAGAGTCAATAAAATGCCGGCTTCTCCACGCTATTGTTTATCTATTACTCAGCCAAAGTTAGCTGCATTTACAATGTGGAGAGGCAGTAATGTTGCCTGAATTGAGAAAGAAAAACACTTTCCAGACAATATGAATATAGATAATTCAAAAAGCAGATCTTTAGTAGAAGCTTTCAGGTGCCCCATGGCTATGGGCACAGGTGGAATCAGATTTGTACAATTTTTATAAGGTTAATTAATTAGTATATCTAACAAATATTGTCCAATTAGAAGAGCAGTTGGTTAGATAATTTGGGAACAGGTCTTGAGAGGCTCCAGAGGCTAAATGGGGTACCAAGAAACAGCTTAAGAAGTGAAGTAGCAGAGTCAGAGATAGGGGATGCTGCAGCTGGTGGGGCATCTGACTACTGCTGAATAAGCCTTAATGAAGACCAAAACAAGGTACTTCCTAAAAGGAGAACATTAAAGGATGAACATTAAATACTACTAGTAGTATTAGTCGTGTGCCAGCCTTTTAAGTATGTAAATCAACTTAACTGCTTAGGCATTGAATACTAGAGATTAGAGATTCTTAGAATGTCCTTTACTCATGAAGGTAGTTTTCTAGTTGATGTGAGACATGAAAGAGCATTTTGCTTCAGCCCAAATGGACAACGGAGTAAAAGAAGAAAAACCATTAATTCTGTTTTCTACTTCTTGTTGCCTATAGTTTAGATGTGGTTTGATCTGTTTCTGGCACCTGTTAAGTGTTGTTGGGAACCAAGAAACAAGCAAAGTTGAAGATAAAACCAAAAAAGGGAGAAAGCTGGGACAGGGGTGGAAAGGAGATTTTGGGGGAAGGGTACGTGGTTGGGACAGAGTGTAAGTCCCTGAGTGTTGCGGTGTGTGAGACCGCACTGATCAAGATCAGTGGACCAGTTGGCCCGGGGACAAAGCAGGTCCACTGGTGGGACAGTCCCTAAGTCCAGAACTGCCCCCAAGGCTGTGGTAAGCACGAAGAGTTTCCCCAAGATGCATTGTTTTATTATGTTGATGTATGCTGTTTCTGTATTTTGCATTGGCCTGTTGGCTCCCCTCCCCTTTATACCTTGTTTGGTCCTCATCTGGAAAGTTCCTCTCTCCTGGTTCTCCCATTGGCTCCTGTCCCTCTTCTCCACCCCTCCCACTTCCCCCTTGGTCATTGTACCTTTACTCCGCCCTCACTCTGCCTCCCTGCCCTTAGACCATTGGCCCTGAAGTTTCGCCCGCCCCTACCGGTCCCATATATAAATTTGTACCCTCACCCTCCATCTTGTCTTTTGTCCCTAGACCCTCCACGCATGGACCCTCAATAAACCCTCGTCGTTGGAACCTCATACAAAAGACTCTTCTCGCTTCTTCTCTGTTGATCACTGCCTTTGGATCCGTGTATGTGTATGTGTGTGTGCTCGCACCACCAAGAGAGTGTGTGTGCCTGTGTCTCCTTCTGGCCTCAGTGCCAAAGCAGCTCCCTCTTGTTGGGGATGCTTTTGGGAAGGTCGCGGCAGCTCACCACCTCTGCATGCCGCGGCACCAGAGTACCCAGCCAATGGGGAAGGGGACAGGGCCCCCCCCAGGCTGTGAAAAGGTATAAAAAGGTTGCCATTTTAACGAGGTGTGTGTTCACCTCTCAGAGGAGGAACACAACTGACTCAGCTGATTCATTGATATTAATAAATAATTTTTGTTTCAAAGACTTGATCCCCTCTCAATTCTATCAGAAAGTGAGGCATTTGTCTCAATTTGGACACTTATTTGGGATCCTTAACTTTTGGTCCTGTGGGGTGGGACATTGAGAGCGGGGGAAGGCACACCCTGCTGAGTTCAGCAGCCTTCGACTTGCTGTCGTACCTCATGGGACCTGCAGGTGAGCCCTGGATGGGGGACTCTAGAAGTGAAAAGGGGAAAGGAGAGGGAGAGAGTAGAGTTTACATGTGACACCTGGTAACACCTGTGCGCAGGACCCATGTAAGAAAAGGGACTGTTGAGTATTACCTGGGCAGCTGGGGGCAGCAGGACTGTGTGCGCTTGAGACATGGAATTGCCTGTGAAGCGGCTGTGGAGTCCTCCTCCAATTGGAGTTCCTTCATTCCACCAGGGATATGGCCAGGGAAGAGATGAAGTGAGTTGGTTCTGCAAGAAAAGAGTCCTGTGAGAATATTGTGAGATGGGAAATAGCTGCAGCGGGAAGACTTAAGAGGAGTGGAGAGAGGTTTAAAGACTCCACTCCGAGCATACCTCCTGTTAAAGATACAGTTTATGGTGTTGGCTTTCATAAATATTTAATGTTGGTTTTATGGAAATGGTTTCCTTGTTACATGTGATGAAATGTTCTTGTTAGGTGTGATGTAACGTTCCAAGGGGGATGGTTTTACAGTTACAAAGGGACCTAGGGTTGAGCTCTATTAGAATGGTGAACTATTTTTAACATTAGAGGGCGGAGGGATTACTACCATTGGATAACAGCTAACCAATAAAGAAGCTCCAAGAAGGTGGGGCGAGGGAGGAGTTATGACTATAAAAACTGTATCACCTTGTCAAAGGATGTGCTTTTAGCTGTACCCGTCTGCAGCTAAGCACCCAGCACTGTAACTGTCTGCTTTGTTGGCTTTTTGTCCCCTATTGTCTTTTAATAAACCTTTAAATTTTTAATTGAGTGAGCTTCGTTTCTCACACTCCTGACAATCCTTTGGGGAGGATGCTGAGAGACTGGGGACAAGAGGAGCTGTCTTGTACTCAGGGGAAGGATAAGAAAAAGATTATTCAATAGTGTATATTCGAATGGGCTTAAGAACCCATTGGACCAGACCTATTATACTGGCCCAAATATGGGTCTTCAGAAAATGGGATATGTCAGGCTTTAAATCTATCTGTGAATGCAAAAGAACCTTGTGACCAAGAAGAGAGGGATTGTGCTGCTTGTTGGAAGGGATATTTGTCCATGTTTGTGACTAAAGACTTGAAGAAGACTAGAGGGGAGAGAAAGAGGGGAAAATGGGACCCCTTAGACCACTTAGCCCCTCCCTATGTGCCTTATAGAGGATCAAATGGTCTGAATTTAGAAGTGACAGTTGAGCAGGAAAGGAATGATAATGGCGGAGAAAGATATGAAGTGGCTGGTCCCCATGAAATAGCGGATCCATGTGCCATAGCTGGTCCTTATGAAATGGCAGATCCATGTGGAATAGCTGGTCCTCATGAAGTGGCGGATCCACGTGGCATAGCTGGTCCCCATGAAATGGCGGGCCCATGTGGTGGGGCTGGTTTTAATGAAACGGTATAATCTCATGATATAACAGAACAGCTGTCACAGAGAACTAGAATTACAAAGTTAATACAGTTAAGGAAAGACTTTCAAAATTTCCCATTCCCTGCTTCAAATATCACCTCAAAAGTTAATGCAACTATTTCCATGTTTCCCTTGTGAGAGGTACCTATGCAGGGAGCTCCAAAGGGAATAGGATTTGTGAATGTACCTCTTACTAGCACCAAAGTAAGAGAATTTAAAAAAAATGAGTAACATATTAGAGGACCCCTTGGGGTTGGCAGAGCAATTAGATCAATTTTTAGGTCCAAATATCTACACTTTGGAAGAAACGCAATCTATTTTGGGGACTTTGTTTACTTCAGAGGAGAGACAAATGATACGAATTGCAGGGA
This sequence comes from Rhagologus leucostigma, assembly GCA_013397725.1. NCBI lineage: Eukaryota > Metazoa > Chordata > Aves > Passeriformes > Rhagologus > Rhagologus leucostigma. The sequence continues at coordinate 1,496 of VZTD01002398.1, read as the reverse complement.
TAAGAATTTAGGAAAGAGAAAATCCACCTGATGTTCAAAGGGGAATATCTGCTAAACAAAAATTTTCAATATTGAGACCTAATTGGGATCAGAATACAACTGAGGGAAGGAATAATGTGTCCGACTATAGAAGGTTGGTGATTAGGGGGATAACAGAAGTGGCACCAAAGGGGCAGAATTTTGAGAAGCCATTTGAAAATAAACAGCAATGGCATGAGCTGCCCACTGCCTGGTTACAGAGGCTTAGAAATAATATGCAGCAGTACTCAGGAAGAGATCTTGAGAATGATGCAAGCTGGGAAGTATTGAAAGTAAGTTTTGTTACTAAAGGGATCAGAGATGTAAAGAAGAAATTGGAGAAAATAGAGAACTGGAGTGATAAAGAATTGAGTGATTTATTGAGGGAAGCTCAGAAGGTTTATGTTAGGAGAGATCATGAGAAACAGAAGAATAAAACTAAGTTAATGGTGGCCACTGTAGACCGAAGTAATAAAGCGGCAACGTGGGAATGGAGTTGGGAGGGGAAGAGGAGTAGCACAAAGAAGTGTTCAGCTTAATGTTAGGAGACCCCAGGGAAGAGGATGGGAGATGAGCACTTGGTAGACAGGTCCCAAGAAGTGCTTCTATTGTGGAAAGGTGGGACATTTCAAAAGAGAATGTCCAGAATTACAGACAGAAGTTAAAACTTCCAGATGATGGAATCAGGAAATGATGCACAGGATTAGGGATGTCAGAGGCTCTATTTTTTGGGGTCCAACTACCTTGAAGAGCCCTTGATAAATTTAAAATTAGGACCCCAAAAAGAAGAGTATGTATTCAGGAGAGAGTGTAAGTCCCTGAGTACCCAACCAATGGAAAGGGGACAGGGACCCTGCTTGGCCGTGAAAGGGTATAAAAAGGTTGACATTTTAATGAGGTGTGTGTGTTCACCTCTCGGAGGGGAGACACACTCGACTCAGCTGAATCGTTGATAGCAATAAATAGTTTTTTGTTTCGAAGACTCTGTCCCCTTTCAATTCTATCAAAAAGTGAGCTACTTCTCACAGGGATGTCTCTCCTCATGTCAGTTAGATTTAAGTTTGTTAGCGGAAATTCTTTCCGCACAATCTTTTCCCCTTGCAAAAGAAATCCAATGTGGGAAATAATCCTTTAAAATAAGGCCATTAAGAAAAACCAAACAATAGAGCAGGAAAACCTAAGCAAATGAAGGCATACATTACTGAGGCGGTCTGAATTCCACCTGGCCATCCCCAGGCGAGGTTCCGGTTGTTATGAATGGATTTTTAAGGCTGGCTTTCGCCATATGTTGTATTAATTGTGAATCATGTTATAAGTTATATTACGAATTATAACATTGTACTGTTGTGGCCCTGCCACCTGAATGGCCTCTGAAGCCTTTGCAAGGGACGCTAGCCCCTGAGCGCTCCGGGATTCCCCAAAGGAGGCAATCCAGGCAACGCGCGTGGCTGGGGAAGAGGCGGGGAAGCTCCTGAAAG
>VZTD01002397.1:74925-100030 GCA_013397725.1 Rhagologus leucostigma | reverse complement strand
CACAGAAAGGCTCAGGATCACATCTGGGCATAGAGCGGTGATAGGGGATACAACAACATAAAGTCACCCCAAGACAGGGGCTCCTACATTTTTCATCGGAAAATTCCAGTGGAAAGTGTGGCGTACACTCGGGACAGTGTATTTAAGCAATTGAAACACAGTCAACTGGCCCTGACCAAGTTGTAAAAGAGCACCCAGAGACCCTAGACCCAAAGAGCTTTATCTTCTGCAAACTCATTCAGTATCAAGTCAATAAAGTAATGCAAAATATTATGCGTACAAGTGGTCCAGGTATCCAAAATGATCTTACGGCTGTTTTCAGCCCTACTTGTCTGTGATTCCAGCTAACTTTGGAACTACTGAATTTGCATTTGCAACTTTCTCTCAAAAAGGTAAAAAAACAGGTCAGTCTTTCTTTTCCATGCTTTCATAACTTCGCAGTCACTAACAGATCTTAACTCACAATCCATTTTAAAGGACAATCCCTATTTTAAATAGCAGAAACTGAGGTAATTCAGACTGGTCCATTCCACACTCACACAGACACAAACACACACAACTGTAAAAGGTTGCAAAAGTTTTCACATAGGTGAAAAGCTATTAATTAAAATGTAGAGCTCTATAATTTTGTGGTGCAGAAATACTTTTTTTTCCTGTGCTTCTGTCTGACATTGCTGTGGTACATAATAAATTCCCATGCATCATGATGGCAGCCAAAGAAAGGCTAGGGACCCCTGCACTTAACCATCTGTCCTTCTTTGAACACATGAAATACTATACAGATAATGACACTGATATTGCCTGAAGGGCAAACTCTTTGGTCAAATTATCCATTTTGTAACCTGTGTTGGTTGTACCAGAAATTAAAATACTTGAAATAGCTCTAACCACCTATGAGATTTTGGCAAAACAATGGAATTAATAAAGAACTCTGACCAAGCAAATACCGTATTTTAAAGTTTCTCTTGAGACAGATTACCCATAGATGTAGAAAATCAATGTTCTGCAAATGCTGTGAAGTATTTAACAATGTAAAATAAATTTTAAAAGGACCTTTTCAGCTTGAACATTTGTGTGTTACAAATTATGTGTTACTTTTGAGATTACCTCTATCTGGACCTGATAGGTATGCAATGTACTGCTGCTTTTCAACTTAGATTATTTTCTTATTCTTTAGAATTGTAACTGCCTTGAGCCTTTCTTTTATTTCCATAAAAATAAACCTTCCCACTGCATTCAATTATGTGTTAAACTGTGAATTTAAAATGGTTGCCTATTGCAAGCTTTTTGATAGACAGCTGCTTTCAATAGTTTCACATACATATATATGTGTGTGTGTGTATATATATATATGTAATGTATATGTATATGTAATATTGTTGTGTGTCCTTTCAAATTACTGGCAAGATGTCTAAATGAATAGCATCACTGTGAAAAATATAGCCATCAAGTCTAGAAAAGGTTTATGTCACATAGATTCCATACTTTATGTTGTAAAGAACACAGCAATTTAAGCATTTTTTTCACATCCTCAGGTCTAGCCAAATACCAGTTTAATGGTCTTTATCCTAATTACGTGAATGAAGGCATCTTTTACGTCCATCAAGCTGCAAAATCTAGTCCATTATAGAAAAAGCTGTGTAAATGAAATAACCTCAAGAAACACTCTCCCACCTGAATCTGGTTATCTAGAGGTGTCTGTAAGTGTCACATGGTTTCAGCACAAAACCAACTACCCAATCATTTGGAGATCACCATCACAAGTCGTTTACTTTTCAACCCTTACCTGTCTTAAGTCATGTCACAATATGCCTCCTATGCATATGCATGGTTATAATTAATGACATTCAGAAAAGACGTCTAAATACATTTTCCAGAAGAAAACATACGGTGAGAGCCTGCACAGTAATCCCAGGACTGAACCAAGCACACTTCACTGTGATGTCTTTATGCACTGCCTTAGGTTCTAGGTTCAGTGAACCTAATACCTTGCTCCATGACAAGGGTGGTATTAAGATCCGATTATTATTAAGGTTCTTTGAAATTCCTCTGCCCAAATTAAGGTGCAAACAAGACCATATGCCAGTCAATAGTATGGGTTTTATTTGATGGTAGGTAAGAGAGAGAGAGATAAGTAGAAAATAGGTGGGGGAGGGACAGAAAGAGAGTGACAGGGACAGAATAAGGAAAATATCACCACTCCATGGATCCCAATGATGTTCTGTTGAGCCTCTCCAGCTGGTCTTGGTGGTGAAGGTCTTCCTGGAAAGCATAGAATCCCATGGGTTAATATACCCTCGAGCCAGGTGGCAATGTCCAGACACGTCCCCCTGGGGGAGGAGGGGCAGTCTCTCACAGCAGACTCTGGGTCTGTTGCATCGTGTGCAGTCCTGTGGTGCATGGCCTCTCACGTGAATGTCCCGTGGATGTGCCCTGTGGGGTTGGGGGGTTCCACAGCTGGGCTAGTTCGAGTAAAAGGGAGGATGGGTGTTCACTGCCTTTGAGCAGAGGTTACACCCAAAACCTCCTCCCCCTGTCAGAGACTGAAAATAGCTCATGCCTCAAACACTGATAAAAATTTTAAAGAAGCTACCACCACAGAAACCTCTTTGAAGAACTTTGGACTGTAAGTCAAACTGCTGATTAAATAAAAGGAAACCTATTGTTCAATCAACCTCAGGCTGAGGGAAAAGTATGCATGCACAAAAGGCCAAAGCCTCCAGCTGCCATCCCACCTCGTTTCAGGGTGGGAGTCTGTGTAAACCTGGCTTCTGTGGGCTGTGGTCTCCCTGACCCCAAACTCAGCCAGCGATGAATCTTAGCACGGCTGCTGGGTTTGGCTCACATTCTTTTCTTTGTTTACTTGTTTGTTTCTCTCCGGGCCTGAGGTTGATGAAATAAAGGGTTTTCCCTTTATCTAATCTCAGTAGTTTGACTTACAGTCAAGTTCTTCAAGGAGGTTTCTGTGGTTGTAGCTTCTTTAAAACTTTATATCAATGTTTGAGGCATGAACTATTTTCAGTCTCTGACAGGTGGGAATGTGACTTTCAGACTGAAAGTCTTTCTAACCCTTGCTTGTGTATTTTTAAAGTGTTTTTGTTATCTCAAGTATTTTCAGGAAGAAGGACCCTATGGCTTTCAATGTACAACTGCTCTCCATAACCTCTCTTTTGCTGTCTTTAAAGAGGGCGTTAAAAAGCATCCTACGCTTAAATATTTAACAATGCACTTACATGGACCTTCTGCTACAGACAGCCATGCAGGACAGATCTCACAGGGATGCTTTTCAATATATTACCTCATTTGGAAAGTATCATTTTTGTAGACTTAACATTTCAACATGATAGTAATTGTTTCAAGAAGCTCAAAAGGATAATTTTCCATGGTTTCCAGGTGTGTTTCCAGACTTCAGACACTAGCTAGGTTGTCGAGTCTAATTTAACCAACTCTGTAGTTCTATTTAGTCCTAGCTCAGGCACTTTGTATTACTTCCCCTTGTTGCGGTGTGTCACGGACAGCAAAGCCAGGTGGAGCAGCAGGTCCATTGGTTTGATACCCCCACAGCCCAACAACCCTACAGTTAGGGTGAGTACCCAGAGAGCTGTGCAGAATATGCAAACCTGCACCAGCATAATTGGCCACCGCTGTCCCCTCCTTTCCCCCTCTATATTTTTTGCTTCCCTAGAATGTTCGGTGGTCCTCGACTCCTTATTGGCCCATGTTAATCCTCCCTGCCTACCCTCTTTCCCACTGGTTTTGTATGCTTCTCCCCGCCTTAGTACCACCTCTATGTGTCTGTACTATTGGCTGTTTCATGCTTTCCGCATCCCTTTTACTGAGGTATAAAACCCTATGTCAGTCCTGTAATCTCGTTTCTTCATGTGGTCTTCAATAAACCCTTTCTGCGTTCTATGAAGGACCCCCTCCGCTTCTTCTTTGCCTCCTCCACACGCCCTTAGCATCGTTGGATTAGGCGAACCCACGCCGGAGTTTCGTCAATCCTCCCACGCCTGTGAGCAGCCTCCGTCACCCCCGCCCGTGCGGGGCGAGAGCCCGGCACTGGTCACCTGCTAGCCGGACAGAGCGCCGTGGCATCCCCTCACCTTGTGGCTATGCAACAATTCAGTTGCTGAAGTTCTTCAGCCGGAAAGTGCTGGATGCTGATTTGCTGTAATGCTTATTCTGGCACAAACAAGACTTTGGTGTCAAATGATGCAAACTTTACCCTGTGTTCTAACAGATTTTCTGCTTCTGTAAATCATCTCATGATGTTTTCTATAAGCTCGATTCATCACATTTGTACTTGAGTTTTGAATTAAATAGTAGTGTAAATCACTCTAATTTTGTACAAAGCCGAGCAGAAATGAGGAATGCGGACTTTTTCAGGATTTTTTGGGGAAGGCACAAAAATATTCCTCAGGTACAAATACAGTAGCAGTAGCTGTGACAAGTGAAGGACAATCTCAACCAAAAAGATGTCAGTCTACCCAGGTAAATTCCTGCTTTTTCATTAGAGATGTGTTTTGTAGAGCATTATTAAAGTTCTCTTCCCTAATACCTCCAAACACTCTTTATATTATGAAAATGTATTAACTTTGTTAATATATATATCTATTAGTTCATATTAGATACAGCAATGTAATGAGTTAGTCAAATTTTACAGGAGATTTTTGTATTGTTCACGCTTAAGCAAAACAAAATAAAAGGGAGCCTGGCCCTGGAAATAAGGACTTTGCTGCTTGGAAGCTTAGAGCTGTCCATGAAGGACAAAGGATACCCCGGTACAACTGAGTTAACACCTGCATCCTAGCCCCTCTAACATCCTACCAGTAGGATCTGGCATCATAGATACTACTGCAAGACTGATCCCTGGGGCATCTGGATAAATAGACAAGCTGCAAGAATAGTGCAAAAGTACAATTGCTTTGCAAACTTTTATTGTGGTTAGTAATGAGCAATATGGGAGCTAGGGCTTAGTCAAATCGCATTGTATCTGAATATTTGAAGTAAGAAACCTGTGTAAAATCACATTTGGGGCACCCCAATATGAATAGGACACCTCATGTGCCTGAAGCAAAACTTACTTTTGTAATTCTATACTTTTCATCCTACAATGTCTCCTTGTTTGGCATGGCCAGTTGCAAATCCTCGGGCCAGCACCAAATGTGACATTCATATATATGAACACAGATTCTACATTTCATGAGAGAAATAGGATCCAAAATTATTCTGATTTTCTAAATTACTGAGGTAGACTGACAACTTTTCTGTGCAGATACGTTACATACAGAGCAGCAAGTGAAAAGAAGTTGTGTATAGGAAAAAAAATCTGCTTTACTGTAACTAGTCTTTTTTTATTATTAATTCATTACTAAATGTTTTTCCTTTATCTTGCTTGTAGAAAGTGGAGTAAGACTATTGCCCACATTTTACTAGTGGAGAATGAAGGCACAATGAAAGCAACCTCCCAGGAGTGAAAAACAGGAATATTGGAGCAATTCAAGTATTGCGTTTCTGCAGGTTCCACGCCCAGGCAAAACATCCTAAGGCATGAGTTTGTTTGAACAGTCACACAGTTGAAAATCTCCAAAATAAGTGTTCTCAAATAAGTTAACTGTGGAAAGTAGTACCTAGAGAAGTTCACTTTCAGACTTTTCACAGATACTTTTGAAAACAGCCTTAAACAAACAGTGGATGTTCTGCTAACATCAGAACTACACAAAGAGAGAGGTTGGTAATACTGGCATTTTTGCAAATGTTCTACATGCTTGAGAACCCAACTAGTTACTTCTGAGAGCCCCGTATGTTGTATGAGGCACAAACCAATGGGAATCTGAAAGCAAGCAGTTATTCAGGTACATGTAAAATGAGGAGATGGTAAAATGTTTGAATACAGTGTTGAGGACAAAGTGCAAACTGGTGTTTTGCCTGGTAGTGACAGACAGAACAGCAATGAGACCAACAGAATAATCCTTCCTCCCCTTCCAGTTGCTCCCACCTCAGCCCCTGCTCCTATAAGGGGTAAAAAAAAACGCAAACAAAAACAAAAACTGGCAGCAACAACAAATAACCCCCTCTCCCCCCAAAAATCAACCAACCACCCAACAGTGACTCTTTTAGCTTTATTCTGCTCTGTCCCAAATTATTCTGTTCCCCACCATTAACACAGAGCTACAAAGCATCATTGCTTCTACAGCTGAGGGGCCCTTCACAAAAGAGAGGAAATTGATCTATGTTCAAAGGATTATCATTTCTGTGTTGTATGTCTCTCAGATGAGACATGAAGAGTTGTACAAGTGCATTTTCTAAAATTCCTCCTTTGGTAGTTTATCTCACCCCTCAAAGCAAATTCTGTAGATCTCAGATAATCATCTTAACAAGGCCCTGCTCTGTGTCTCCTGTACTAATATGGGATAAGGAACTTTGCTGATAGAATGTGAAATGTTTGCCTTTGCAAGCATACATTACTCTCACAGAGGAATTGGGGCAGAGGGGCAGGAGGAACAGACATCTCCGTGAAATAATTTGAACTGAAGGAGGTCTGCAAATGAAGCAAATGGTGAACTGCAGAATTCAAACCTTTTCAACGGATCACTGAAAATCCCTGTATAAATAGCTCTGATATTCAAGTCCCCATTGAAAGTAATAGCTGAACAAATTCTAAACAAATATGAGGCTGCAGAGCTGGAATGTGCTATCAGCTTTGTTTATTTTTTCCAGCAAATACAGGCAGCCTTTCTGCCAATTTACAGTTAACAGCAGCAAGAATCTGGACTGCAGAAAAGAAGCTGTCCTGTTCTTCAATGCACTGCTTATTAATGCAGTGAAAAGAAAATAAACTGAACAGCCAGAATTTCCTGCTGCAGCTTATGCTACTGTTTAAGAGTATCATGAAAGATCTGACTTGGAAAACAAATAAATAAATAAATGTAAAGGCTTGGAATCAATCCTCAAAACATAAAGGAGTGAATTTCTGTCTCCTTAGGGTTTTGATAAAAGAGAATAGCAAAAGCTAAAGTCCTGCCAGGTATTCACCATGGGGTTCTCCCTTTACAGAAATTTAAGAAGGAACTTAATTTTGAATTTATAGGATCATTTACCTTATCTTCTTTACGTGCTCCTTTCATTATACTCTTGCTTGTTCATGTCATTCTCGGTTTCATTACTTAGTACTTATTACACCCTGCCAGAAGTGCCACAGTGGAGCTATATCATTGTTGTTCATAATTACATTAGCACAAGATGTGTTTAACTTTCCCTTAATGCTTTTTTCTTTCCCTCCTTGTCAAGGCAGAGCCATACGCAGTAGTAAAGGGATCCATAGGATAACTCACATTGCTTTGTCTACTTGTCATCTCATCAATTAATCAAATTAAGAGATTAAAACGTAGCTAAAGACAAAGGAGAAAAAAGCAATATTGCAACAGCAATAATTTCATGTCCTTGATATAAAATATTCTATCTTTTGCAACATTAAAATTTTTGAAGGTCTGCAACTAAACCAAATGCTTGTATATTTGTATATTTAAACAGAAATCTAAGAATTTATGTGATGGACCTCTTGCAGGTTTGAGACTGAATTGAAAGGGCAAGAAATGAAGAAGTAAATCTGTTGAGAAAAAGCAGAAAACCCTTCCTGAGGATTTTGTTTTTCCTTTCTGGTTTAAAAACATTCTGATTTGAATTTGAAATAATTTTCATTATTTCATTGAAATAATTAGAAATAATTTTCATTTCCAAAGAACTCTGAGCTGTCTAAGCCAGTCAGGTTCATAAATAAAACTGTGGGGTTTGCAGCACTTATGCTTCATGTTAAAAATAGTTTACAAAAGAAACAGGAAAAAAAAATTATGGATGTATTGTTGTGGACCACACAGGCCTATTCTTGCATCTTTGTAAATAAGGAACAGCTCAAGGAGGCCAGTGATGTTAAGCTGGACTAAAATTCCTCTGGGTGAGAAAACATAGGTGCCAAAGATATATTCAGAAAAGTCCTAGAAAATCACCCGGCCTAAAACTGTGTCTTTTAATATTCCTCAGTCAGAACTTGTGATTTTTACTTCCTGCTAGAGGAAGAACTCACAACAGAGATGACATTTTCCTTTGCCTAGGGAGCTGAGGACAATTTTTTTTGTATTTGACTTCTTCATTGATTATGAAAACAGAGTAAGGATAGCTACATGTGAAAAGGAGAAAACATCACCCCAGAAATAAAGGTCACAAAAAAGAGTCACTGAAAAGTTCATGATGATACATAAGAGGTGAGGAGAGATACATATATACTTGTCTCCTGACTTATACATAAAAGATATATTTCTTTTCCAAGAGAGAAGACATTTCTGAAAAAGGATCAGTCTCTGAAGGGACAGTGAATTTCATCCAGTTTCTGTCAGAAACAGAGCAATCTTTAAAAGCAAAGACAGAGAGGAAGAGACTATTTATAACCAGAAGTGTCACCAATAGCTCCAATTTGTCTGACCTTCCATTTTACAGAGGAAAACTGTTTGAAAACTTTGGAGTGATAAGCACAAATGCACAAAAGATAGGAAGCTGTCTGTTACGGGCATAATGTTTTCCAGAAAATTGTACACCGACATTTACTTCCTCTGGAAAAAAACAGTGTGGAGCAAACCAGAAACATAAGCCAGACAGATCTTAACACACTTTCAAATACAGAGGACTGAAAAAGCACTTAAGATTGCCTTGGCTATTTTGTCATTCTCATTGATTTTTCAAAAGCAGTAGCTTCACCATTACAGCTCTCTATTATAATTAGTCAATTCTCCAATAGCCTAGGTAAGGTTCTTTCTTCCTCCTGCCAGTCTACTGTGGTAACTGTGTGTCTGAAGATCCTAATTAAGGCATGCAGATGTGAGGCAAAGCAACCAACCTGTTTTGTGACCACGAATTTTTGACCAATACTTTGTGTCCAGCAGTGGAGATGACACAACTGATAATGAATCAAGCACCTGTGATGTCTGTCTTCATGTTGTCAGTAGCATACAAAAAGACCAAGCCTTATATTGTACTGCGTAAAACAAATTGATTCAACTGACATTTCTAAAATTTCATGGGTTTGGGACACTAATTACTTGCTATTTCTATTTTTTAGCTACATCTCTGAGGACAAGATTAAGAAAATTATATCATTTGAAGATAATGAACTGTTATTGCTAAAATATTCTCTTCACTTTATGTTTTTGTTTGATTTGCTACTACCAAAAAATGAGATATTCTTGGAGGTTCTCCAGGATGAAAAACTATAAAATGAAAATGATCGCTATTATTTTAATTATTCTGGTAAAGAGACTTGGAAGGCAAACATTTTAGCATAAAATCATTTCGTTCTGCAGACTTACTAAGCATGAAATGGAAGTTAAACAAAGTGTTCTGAATAGATGTAAAATTATGTTGATAAAACAAATTATTTCAGAGACCTTTCTCGTATTTCAGAAGAGCACAATTGCTTTCTAATTTAAGAGATATGAATAGGTATTTGAGAATTATCCTACTGAAAAATAGATAAAGAAGCAAGTGCATAAGCAAATGATTAAGTTAACAGTTGTTTCTTTTTGATTTTAAAAACTTTGCATTGATTCATAAGATAAACAACCTACAGAATATCTTTTGCTGAGACGTAACACAGTAATTCCCCTGAAGTCAACAGATGTGCACCAGTTGAGAGCCTGTTTTACTGTATGTAGTCAAGTGCAGTTGCATGACAACTATAATAGATGTTGCAGTGATGTGAAGAATTAGTAAGACACAAATTGGAAGACATGTTAATTTGTATTCACTTTTATTCTTCAGAAAACATGTATAATTTTTTCGAATAATTTGCTAATCAACACAGATATGCTTTTTTATGTGATTTATATATGCTTTTTTTTTTTTTTCTTGCAACGTGTTAACCCGTGAAATCTATCATTATTACCATGACCAGGACATGAAATCTGCGACATTTTTTTTTTTAATTTAATTTACATAGCTCCTAAGAGAATATTGATTTTTGCTTGTCTGAATACGTTTTTAAACTAAAATATCCTTGAAGCTGTTTTTTCTTCCTGTTATGGACAGCTGCTTTTCACAAATATTTCAATAATTAGCCAGATGTTCCAGGTCGTTCTAAATATCACAGATGAGAGAGAAAAGTGTTCTAACTCTGCTTTGTGCTCCAAATATTATTTTTTTTATTGAAAACATATGAAAATATTTCATCTTTCAGTTATATGAAAGCATTTCATCTTTCACAAGCTCATTAGTGAATAGTCTCAAAATTTGTCACTCTTTCTATGACAAATTCTATAAAAAGTTTAAATTAAGACAGGGTATTTAATTACAGTACCTTCCCTCTGATTGTCAACTTTGGAGTTCAGTGCAGATTACTTTAGCTGCAGGTAATAGGTTAAATTAGTCCCTGCTGTGCACCAAACCGCAGTAGCAAAACTGCTGTTGCTTTCTGAATCAATTAACTTACTTTTGGTCCACTTGATTTTACATTTCACTGCAGCATAAATCTAATGTAGATACACTTTAGCATATAAAATGGAAGTAGTTGCAGAGAGTAACTGACTTATTTTCAAGTATAATTGAACTATTTTAATACATAGCAACAGGTTTCCCATAAAATAAACTGACTTGTTTTTAAACTGGAAAAAAACCAACAACAACCCCCTCCTGAAAATAGAGACACTGAAAGAAAGCAGGGTTAGGGTATCTAATAGTTCCTATTACATGAATTTAGGGAAAAAACCTTCAAGCACTCATTGATTGGCTAGAATTGACTAGACCAGAATCTTTAAACAGGTACTTAGGAAGTTGCAGGAACTCTTCTATATGCAGACATGAAGTCATTAATGCTATGTTCCTGTCTGCCTGCAGTAGATAAAGAATTGCATCAGATTTCAATTATCATAAACTTAACACGGCTCTGGATTTTCTTATAAATATATAGGAAATACGTCCTACCTTTCTACCAGGTTATCAGGTTTTGAATATCATCAATTCCTGGGTCAGTGAATACTTGAGATTAATATATGGTCTAAGTTCAATGTAATTAAAAGTGAGAAATTAAAAAACATTCTAGAAATTGTGTGGTTAATGTATGTAATGTTAAACGGTTCTCTTTCTAATTGCACTTTCTCTTTCACTAAAATCTGTAATTGTGGAGGCAGAGATGGTGAATTTTGTATAGTATAAAATCTAGCAATACACAGGGAAGAGTTAGACATAAATCTGCTAGCACTGAATATTCTAGCTGGATTTAAGATTCATTTTACTCTTTTGAAGTTACTTCCTTTGTTATCATTGAGGTCAGACTTTTTGTATTGTAATATCAAAGATCTATGAATTGTAATAGTTGGACTCTTCTCCCTCTGGTGGAACCTTTTAAAAACAGGACTGCCCAACAAACTCAACAACCATCTTGCTTGAAACTTTCCAAAATATTTCTTAGATTAGACCATACCTAGGGCAAAATCCTGGCAACGTTTAATTCCATGGTATCAGGTCTGACACTTCCTTACCTCTAATCCTGCCAGTAACTTGGTAAAAACAGACTTATGGACCCGTATATTTAGCACAGCAAATATTTTTGCAGTTTAAGGCAAGTAGTTTTGAAGATGTATCTTTTTTTACTCTGTTTCTTTTTAAGCACTTGAAAAATCACCCTCAGCCCTGGAAATTAAACCATTTTTCCTAGATTATTATCACCTGAAAGAAATGTGCAGGCCAAGAGCCATACATCAGTTATTCTTTTGTAAATTCATTTTATATCTTTTTACAAGTATGCCAGCCAGGAAAGGAAGGTCAAAGAAATCATACCCTCACTGATAAACAAGGCTGGAAAAGTGGAGGCAACAGATAAGAACACTGAGGTACTGAACAACTTTTTGCCTCAGTCCTCACTAGCAACCTCTCTTCCCTTATCATTCAAGTAGACAGATTGAGGACATGGACAGGGAGTCCCTCCCATAAGGGAGAGAAGATCAGAAATTTGTGGCCACCTGAGGAACATGAATATAAGACATTCATCATATGTGTAGTGTTTTCTAAGCTCTGGAAGAATACAGAAATCCATCAGAATATATTTAATGTCTATTTCCTCTAAAAAATTTGCTAAAGTATCCAGGTATACTGACAGCATCTGTAGATCTGTGTGTCAGGGGGGCTTATTATTAGTTTATTCCAAAATATAAATTTTTAAAAAGTAGTTTAATGATCCTGATATTTTGATTAGTGAATAAAATTATGCACTAATGAAGGTCAACATTATGAAATTTCTTAAGGTGAGGAAATACAAGAAATCTATCACTTACTAGTAGCTGTTAAGTTTTTTACAGAAAAGCACATCAGGCAGAGAATGAGCTAATTGCCAGACCTCAGATGGAAAACATAATTATTCCCAAATCTATGTAGTACATAAGGTCAGACAGGCTATCTCATCTTAAATATACTTCTTAGAGGCTGCTTTTCCAAGATATCAGTCTCTCTTTTGTATCTCTACCAGACCCCAAAAGAATTTGAAAGTGCAACTGAAAAACTTCTACACTTTCCTTGACCCACATATTCAAAGGAATTCTAGGATTACCGCAACATCTGAAAAAAACCTGTATGCTCATAATTCAATCCACTTCTTTCTTCCTTATATAAATATTACCAAAACAGGTAGGTAGTCTCTTCAAGTTAAACTTCAGACACTATCACTGCATCTGTACTGTCAAAAGGAAAAATAACACTCAGAAAAACAAGATCCCAAATATAAAAATATTCCTGAATACTTAAGCCTTTTAAAGGAGAGAGTACTCTAGACTTCAGTTATGCGTAGTTTTCGTGTTTGAAATGTTGCCTCTTACAGCCAGTGTAGGGAGTTTCTCTTTATGTGACCAAATCAGTCATTTTTCCCTTATGCTATATCTAAAATATGCTTACTCTTTAGATAAAAAATAACTCTTATGTTTATACATGCCTTCAAATTCTGTAATTATAAATGTATTCTACCTTTTTTGCCTATTGTAAACCAGGTCTCAGACTTTTGAGTAGTCAACACCAAAATTATTTACCTTAGCTAATTACAAAATTAGCAACTCCACTCCCAAAGCCTTCCTAAGTGAGCTAATATTAGCAGGAAAATCAGGCAGGGATAGGTTTGGGTGGTTTTTCATCCATATCAACAGAATAAATTGATCAATTACATATATATATTAGATAATCCTGCCTATCTACTAAAGAGGTGGGCAGTAAGTCACTAAAGAATGATAACAAGATACTATTCTATAGAGAAATACAGCAGTGATGTACTAGCATTGCAACTTTCCAGACATTCTGGATAAAATTTTATCCTATTTTATCTTCTACATGTTCATCAAAATATTTTTCTGACAGAAAAGATTTCTTCAGAAAAGATAGCTGCAGCTATGTCATGTTCTCTCTTGAGAATCTGAGAATATCTGATATCTACAGCTGATATTAAACTTCAAAATGTTACCTTGCAACAACAACAAAAGAGAACAGATTGGAATCTGAGGAAAGTTTTAGGGCAGAGATTTGGAAGATTTTAGTCAGTAAAGTATCCCAGTGTATAGTGAAGGATGATAAAGGAGCAGGAGAGAATCTTTAAAATTTCCACACTTCAGTTAATTTTTAATAAGAACTTCTCTTCCTCTCTTTGCCACTTTTTCAGATAGCTGCTTTTCCTTTGTACTTTTCAATGGAAATTCACTTGACACACCTTTAATATTCTAAGGAAGTGAGAGATACAGAGAAAAGGCACTTTCTAGAAGGTTTTTTGTTTTACACAATGGGACTTGAAATCTTTCTGAATTCCAGTAAGAAAAACACTGTGCAGAAAGGTTTTATAACTTTCCAAGAGCAACTGATAGCACATTATAAAATTACATCTATTCTGATGTTGGTAAACCTGAGGTGATAGAGTATTGGATGGACCTCTGGTAAGGGCACAACATGCTGAACAGCTCTGCTATTCATAGTGAAGCCTGAGGGCACCATGGTTGAGTTTTTATAGAATTTTCTTAGCAATAAGCAACTTTATTCAGCTTTTGTATTTTGATCAAAATGATGTTATATGGAAACACTTTGCTTCACTTCATGACAAATGCACGCTACCGACATCACTGTTAATGCCAAGTGGGTGCCACCTGGAAAGCCTTACTTAATGGTTATCCCGCCAAGCTTATCTTACATCAAGAGATATGTGTAGCAGAGTGCAATCCTGAAGGCAAAGTAATGTGTGCAATACAGTGTGGCGCTGTACAGAACACTGCAGACCAACAGGTCTGCTGAGGTGGATCAGTGATGGTTGAATGTGCAACAAATTTCCACTCAGGACCACTAAATACTGAATTACCTAAAGAGGATGTATTCCACTTAGAAGAGCCCACCTACACTTTTGTATTCCTTGTGTAAGTAGAAGAACTTCAGGCTCAGCATTATCACCAAGATCTCCAACCTACTTCCTGAAGATATTGAAAGGATAAAAAAACTAAACACTGTAATGCCCTTAAATGATTGTTACCAAAAAATGAGCTAAAATTAAATTTAAACATACAAACATACTTTAAAAAGGAGCAAATTCTACCTTTCTACATGTTGTGACAAATTTGTACAGGGTACAAAGCCACCATGGTTGCACCCTGCTGGCACTGAATGTCACCGTTAAGACAGAAAAAAACCCGACATTTTAGAGAGCTTTATAAAGTTCCAGTGCGAATGGCCCAGTCTACCTCCATCTTCCTTCTGCTGTCCCATTTAGGAAGAGATAAAATCTCTTCGGACAAGCAGCTATGTATTTCTGTTTTCTGCTGTCCACAGGTAGACCATGCCTACTTTATGATGCTACAGTGTCCAATCAGCAGTTTCTATCAGCTGAACCCTAGAGCAAGGACAATGATATAAAAGAAAGTTCGGCTTGCTGTATATTTTTAGCTGACAATGTGTGACACTCCTAGAAAAACACATGGTAAGAAAACAGGTGTAATCTGGTTGTCACCACAGAGAAAGCAGAATCACAACTAGCAATCTCTGTGTAATAGCAAGATATAGGAAGAAACTTGAATGAGTTTTATAACCTGATCTGGCTAGTAAAACGCAAAACAAAACAAAAAATCCGTGGTATCTTCTTACCAGTAGCAGCTAAATTCCAGACTCAGGTTTCTTAACTGAATTTTTTCAACAAATAATGTGTGCAGAGCCAGCTGTATCTATTCTAAACTAAGTACCACCAAAACAAGCCTTTGAATTCAAGCAAAGCATTTCAATAAATAATTGAAAACTCAGCATTCTCCATGTCAGTGTTACGATGTGGTTTTTAAAGCTATTAGAAATGCCTCTGCACGAATTAAGGTGCAAATGAGACCATAGGCCAAAGTCAACAGTATGCGCTTTTTTTAGTAGTAAATATATGAGAGAGAGAGGAAGGAAGAGAAAAAAATAGAAAAGAGATTGTGGGACACAAAGAGAGTGACAGAAACAGAATAAAGAAAATATCACCACTCCATGGATCCCACCGGCATCCCAATGATCCTCTCCAGCTGGTCTTCTTGGTGTGACAGTCCCCCCCAAAAAGCATAGAATCCAATGGATTAATATACACTTAGGACAGGTGGGAACGCTCAGGTACCTTCTCCAGCGTGAGGGGGCAGTTTGGCACAGTCTCTTGCAGCAAACTCTAGGTCTGTTGCATCACTTTGCATCACATGCAGTCCTCTGGTCCAAGGCCTCAGAAATGAGTCTGGGGAGCACTTTGGGGGGGGTCTTTGATGGATTATAACACCCCCTCAGCTGCCTCCCACATGAATGTCCCGTGGATGTGGCCTTCCTGGGGTTGGGGTTTCACAGCTGGGCCAGTTTGTGTAAGAGAGGATGGGTGTTCAGTGCCTCTGACCAGAGGTTACACCACACACCTGAAACCTCCTCCTCCCACCCTCAGTTTTGGGGGGAGTCTGTGTAAACTTGGCCTCTGTGGGCTGTGGCCTCCTCTACCCCAAAGGGAGCCAGAGATGATTCTCAGGGCAGCTGCTGGATTTGGCTTTCTTGTGGATGCGTTCTTCTCCCTCAGCCTGAGATGATCAAATATTAACGTCCTCTTTATCTTATCTAAGCAGCTTAACTCACAGTCCAAAGTTCCCGTCAGGCATCTTCATGGAGGAGTGGGCTTCTGTGTTGTAGCTTCTTTGTGCAGTTTTTGCTATAATGGGCAAAACTCCTTCATAACAATGTTTAAGGCATGAACCACTTCAGTCCCTGACAGTCAAAACTTGTATTGCTGTCCAGGCTCTGTTTCTTAGTAGTGGCTATTATGAGCCTTTTTGCTGGTTCAGTAATACTAGCTCGATCTCATATTTCCCTTAAACGGTGGTGCCATTTAATTTTAAATATAGTTCGCTGGAAGATTCAAAGATAAACGTGGAAATTATGTATATATATTGCCTAGTTTTAGGTGAACAATAATGGAGAAATGTACATTGGACTAAGATATCTATAAATCAAAACCAGTTTCATTTTCTATGGTCACGTAAAAGGTAGCACTGTTTGAATCCATAATTCAGATGGCATCATCTCTTAGAGGTATCATTGAACTTCCCTGCAAACTTCTGTCACATAGAGAACTGTTCTGAAGGGATCACATTAAATCATACTGCAATGGTGACAGCCAGTTACTTGCAGATAATTTAGCCCACTTTAACAAGTACTTAACCATGAATTGTACTTTTCCATATTCTTATTCTTCACATATTAATATAGCAAAGTTGACATCTCTGTGCATTATATGTGTATAAAAATCTCTGCAAAAATGCATACCTTCACCATGTTTCACATGTTTCACTGAGTGTAATCTCCCAAGAGAACGATTAGGATTCTCTTACAGAGATTTAGAAACACATTTTCAATCAGTAGTGAACAGAATGGACTAATGTTTCCATAGAGTAACTTAGATCAATATTTTTTACTGGCATACCTTTGAGATATTTGTGAATAAAAAATTCCTTTTAAAATAATAATTGTCAATAAATAATGAAAAAATCACTTAGCCAGTGACCACTCTAAAATTATTTATTCTTATAAAGTGGTGAATTTTAGCATTGGAATGAGAATGAAGGGTGGAATATATTCTAAATAGACAGTAAGTATTGCCAGGTCTGGGAAAGTAATACTAAAAAATTTTCCACTAGAAAAGGCTGGTTACCCCAGTTTGGACATTTGGAACACAGTAAATACTATAAAAAGGATTTCTGCCTATCTAAACATTGTCTAAATTTTCATCTCTGACAAAGGATGGAGGAAAACAATATAAACATATGAAATCAGAGTGTCTACTTCCTCCTTTCCTCACTAAGAAAACATTATGTGGAGCCTTGCCTGCACATAAACAATAGTCCATGTGTAGACAGTTGCCTCTTGCATCTAAAATTTTATTTTACAGCTACAACAAGAATCACAGCTGCCAGAAGTTTTCATGGTAGGGGATGGGTAACTTTCTTATAGTTTTTCGTAGTTATACAGATATATAGAGTATATATATAGTATATATACTAGAGAGAGAGAGAGAGAGAGAGAGTATATGTAGTATATATATGTATAGTGTATATATATAGTTTTTCATAGTTATACAGATGCTAGAATGTGATTCGCAGAATCACAGGCTGGGGCATGTTGGAAGAGACCAGAATGGGTCATCTGCTCCAGCAGGATCATCCCTGACCACATGGCACAGAATTGTGTCCAGACAGTTCTGGAATGTCTCCAATGAGGGAGACTCCACAACCTCTATGGACAATCTGTTCCAGTGCTCAGTCACTTCACAGTAAAATGTGGAACTTCCTGTGCATCAGTTTTTGGGTACCACCAAGCAGAGCCTCATCCATCCTCTGACACTTCCCTTCAGATAATCACGACATTGATGAGGTCTCCTCTCACTCTTCTCCAGCCTGCACAGTCCTAGCTCCCTCAGCCTTTCTTTGTAAGAGAGATGCTCCAGTCCCTTAATCATCTTCTTTGCACTTCACTGAACCCACTCCACGAGCTTCATAGCTCTGAGCTTCTGAGGAGCCCAGAACTGAAAAGAATACTCAACTACTACTCTACTTTGCAGAGCTACTTTTTATTGCTCTTCATTAAACCATCATTGGTTTTCTCCTTTAACTGAAAAAATTTCATTTTATTTTGTAAATTAAGGTAGAAGAAAAAGGGAGTCAAAAAATGCATTTTTATTTGTCTCACTTTTAACATCTTTTACAGATGCACAGTCTTCCACATTGTCATATTCAGCAAATAAGAACAGAAGAAACTCAAAATATTTAGGGCCTTTCTGGGAAAAGCACGTGAATCTCCTTTTAATCTATTTTGATTCCTAAATCAAAAATAACACAGTTATTTTTAGAATAATTTCGATTGTGTGAATCATTCTGGACTATAATAAGCAGAAATTCCTATGGATTTTGGTCACTTTACCTTCACTTTTTTTTTAAAGAAAATATCTTTTTGTAATAATGATATAAATAAAATGTCTCTATTTACCTGTCAATGCAGGACATGGTGTAGAAACACAAGTATTGAAATATTGCACACCATCCAAGACAAAAAATTTATTTTTAAGGTTTTACATGGTTGTGATGTGACTGGTTCTTTAGGGCTTGAAGACGTGACTTTTTATGCATTTAGGCGTCACAGATGCAGATTATTTTAATTGCAGTTGACTTCTAATTTTTCATGTTTCCTTAGTGTATTTTTGGGGAAAGCTGGACTGCCAATGTTAGCATTTCTCAAGTAATCATTTGCTGACTGAATCTGGGTTCAATCAACGATGCAAGGTTCAAGGAAATCTCAAGGATAACTGCATTTTATCCTGATCATTAAACAGCTTTACAGAGAAGTGAGGACCATTGAACCAATATGATTACTAAAGCTGCAGGGGGGGCAAATGGAAGACCCTTAAGAGCAAGCTATGGAAAATGTGGAATTCAAAAAGTAAATACCACTCATATTAATTGATTTTAAAAATCCTTTGAAAAGCTTCTCTGTTGCCTCATTTTTTGCAAAGTTTAAGCAAAAGGTGAATAAAACTTCTTTGGTGTCATTCACAGTAGTTAAATAAGTATCATTCACTACAATAGCTTTGTAGTGCACTTGATGCTTCAAGAATACATAAAAACAGAGGAGAAAAGAACCCTTCAAAATTCAAACATTTTAAAGTGCTTTTTCATTTGAAAGATACTATCAAAAGAACTCTTACAAAAGAGAACTGAAAGTGATAAAGGCAAAAATTACTTGCAAAATAAATTTTTCATATTTACCTAGCACTTTCCACATATACAGTCTGTTGTGCACATGAGATCTACCCACAGCAACCTCAAGAATATATTTGTGCTTTTTAAGAAAATTGTTACAGTAACCTCTTTAGTCTGCTTTATCTTGGGAATAGGCTGTTGCAAAGAGGTGGAAAAAAATACTGAGATTACAAAAAAAGATGGGGTTTTATTAATAACTTTAGGCCAATTTATGCTGCCTGACTGACTACACTGAAATTTTTAGGCTAAATAACCAAGATCTGCTGAACATCTCAGTATCTACCACTATGCCCAAGCTTTTACTGTAGTTCCACTCACATCCAGAGCCACATAAAATTTTATCAAGAAAAGCATACAGCCTCAGCATAATTCCAATTTAAGTACCTAGAACTTCACACAATAGCTACAGAGGTCCTGGCATCTCTGAAAAGGAGAATCAGAAGTATAGAAAGTATCAAGAGTATCAGAAAACTGAGCCACTTTATTTCCATGTAACACAGATGGCAGGGCAGGCTTGTTTTTTTCCCACAGATATGGCAATATCTATATCACTATCTTTTTTGGGTGCATTTCTTCCCCATACTATTTTTGTTTCATTTTTATTGACTTATGAATGCTTCAGGATATATTTATGTTGTATGTAGAACTATTCTCATTTCATAAAGATTCTTATTGGGTAGTAAAGACTGGGAGCAAGCACTTCTCATAATCATTCCATATGTTCATTAATGTTTCAAGACTAAGATCTACTCATAGATAAAATGCAAAATACCAGAGGATTCCTGCCAGCATTCTTCAGAATAATCAATTCTTCTGTGTGTTTCTAATAGCAAGTGAATTTCATGAGAACAGCATTTTTTCAACAACATGGCTTTAAAACTAGGTTTTAAAACTAGATGTTATTTAAACTTGATGTTTATTAAAAACAAACAAAAAATTTTCTTCATTACTTGAAATTCATAGTGTGAGAACTGAAAAAACAACCTAGTTCTTATTTCATTTACAATGTTTTATCTACTCATAGTAACCAGAAGAATTCATTTGTCTGTGACAAACTGATTATCAAGGTTGTTTGACTTATATGAAATAATCTTTGGCACAGTTTAAATCCCTAGAAATAGCCAGCTTAAACAAATAAACATCTAAATTACTCTTTTTTAAAAACCAAGCTAGAATAAAGTCCTGCTGTGTTACGTTTCTCTTAATTGTTGTTTTCTAATGGACTCTAGAAGACTATTTAACATGACAGTCTCTATATTCTGATGATGTCAAAATGTCAAAGGAAAATCCATCTCTTTTAGCAGGAAAGTAATACATTTTCAAAAATGCAACATAGCAGCTGGCATTTTGCCTAGTACCCAGAAAACTGAGAGAAAATCCTTTGTTGTCCCAACTTGGAATTAGTATTTACACAGTCTAATCCTGAGGAGGGGAGGATTAGCAAACAGAACAAACTGATATACCTATGGTCTTAATCAGTAAAATATCATACTTTTCCCTCCCTAATAATGCTTAAACCCAACCCAATTAAACTGGATATTATTATTCTTCATTAACTCCAAATTGCCACTTTCAAGCTTGATACCTTGAAATAAAAAATGCTCCTGGTGATATATTTTATTTCTTCTCACCATCCCTAACCAGGAAACTTTAAAAAACTAAAAGACTTCACAAAAAATGTGAAACAGAACTTCCATGTATTGTTAATGTATTTTATTCAAACTTGGTACGAATATTAACTTTCTCTTCTTTTGTTCTCCAGATCCTTAAACCAGGAGACTATATCAAAGCTTAGATGGCAAATCAGTGCCAGTTTACTGCAATTTTGGTACATGTAATTTTGTATTCTAGAATACAAGTCAAGACTACTGTCATTTACACTGCAACTATTGCATTTGTTTCACTGGAGCACACAGGAGTTTATTGCTTTATGGTTTCAAATGGAATAAATATATTTTTTTTAATTTAGTATAGGTTGCTAGCTAAATGGAATGGAAAAAAGCTTTTGTTTTGTGGCTATTCATTGGAAAACACCTTTTCTTTCAGAGGGAACAGTACTAGGAGCTATCCAGGTTCATGTATTTCCTTCATCAAAACAGAATCATAGAGTCACAGAACAGGTAAGGTTGGAAGGCTTCACAGCAGGCCATCAGGTCTGACCTTCCTGCTCAGACAGGGCCATCCTAGAACACATTGCATAGGATTGCATTCAGGTTCAGGAATATCTCCAGTGAGGGAGACTCCCCACCCTTTCTGGACAATCTGACCCAGTGCTCGGGCACTGCAAATTAAAGTTTTTCTTCATGTTCAGATGGAACTTTCTGTGCATCAGTTTCTGCCCGTGGCCTCTTGTCATGTTGCTGGGCACCACCAAGTAGAGCCTGCTCCATTTTCAGACACCCTCTCTTCAAATACTTTTAGACACTGATAAGGTCCCATCTCAGTCATCTCTTCTGGAGGCTTAACAGCCCAACCTTTCTCAGTGTTACCTTGCAAAACAGATGCTTCAGTCCCTTAATCTAAATTCATAAACCTTTTCTGGACCCACTCCAGGAGTTCCATGACTTTTGTACTAAAGAGCCCAGAACGGGACGCAGCACTCCAGATGTGCCTCACCAAGACTGAGTTGAGGGGCAGGATCACCTCCCTCACCTGCCGTCAATGCTCTTCCTAATGCACCCTAGGATACTATTGTCCTTCTTGGCCCCAAGGGCACTGCTGAATTATGGACAGCTTCTTGTCCACCAGGTCCTCCAAATNTCTGGGGGACTTACAGCACTGAAGGAGTGATCACATGATCTCTGCCGGGCAGCGGCCGGAGTTGGTCTCTGGTGTAAAGTTTCAGTCCGTTGGCTGCATCGGCTGTGCCACGCCGCAGGACCGGTTTGCACGGAGCATGGCCATGATCTTTCCAAGCCGTGCTGGGGGGAGGCCCATCCGGGCCTGCACGGAACCGCGGGCTGTGGCCGGCCCCCTCGCCAGGCCAAGCGGGCAGGCCCAGTTACCTGTACAAGGACCGGAAGCAAGAGAGAGTTCCTGTGTCTCCACGCGGTTTAAATATGTAAATTTCAAGAAGCACTTTTGGTCTAAATGACTGTCCATCAAGTTCAGGTTCAAACCACCACACAAGGAAATGTGCTCTAAAACCTTTCCAGGGACTGAGGTGAGGCTGACTGGACGGTTGTTCCCTGAGTCTTTCTTCTTGCTCTTTTTAAAGACAGGGGTGGGTGACGTTTGCTTCTGTCCAGTCCTCAGGCAATTCTCTGGATGGCGACAACCTTTCAAAGATATTATGAGTTGTCTAGTTATTGTTTCAGCAAGCATTCTCAGCACTCACGGATGCTGAGAATCAGGACCCATTCACTTGTGGATATCTCTAGGCATTCTCTAACCCAATCCTCTTTGACCAAAGGAAAGTCTTACCTCCTTTACCCTTTAAAGAAATAATAGTGGTCCATCTAGGGTTTGATAATGATGATGTACATAGTATAAAACATTCTACAGGATTATATATCTCAAAAAAATATTTGCTATAGATACTCATTTTCCTCTCACCGTGATTCTAAAACCTCTGATCTCAAAACCAGCCAAGTTACATATTAGGCCGTCAAAAAAGCACAAAAAAAATCATTTTTCTGTGAGTTAAGGTTATTAAAATCCCCCTGCACTGACTTCTTTCGTCAGTGCTTCCAGTTTAACTCTGTTTCTGTTCTTTACAATGCAACCTATGTCTCCTTCTGCTTTAAACTATTTTATCTTACTTTACTGAAAGAGGCAAGGGATGAGGAATGGTGACAGACTTGACAGCCTCTCTGTTTCTTCAGAAAGCATCTCTGTACTTCTTTTGATGGGGTCGCATATGTCAGCTACCTTCGTGACTTGGTGGACTTGACTGTTATGTGCTCCACAGCTTCTCCATGTTTCTACAGAAATGCTCAAAAATAAATACTCATAACTTAATATGGTACGTGGGAATTTTTGAAAATGGTTCATTTATCTTTTGATTCTGTATTATCGTGAGATAGTTGATCACCATGCAGCTTGGAGACATACCCTTTATTTATTAGAATTTCTGTTTATTTTTCCGGTTTGAGGTTCACGTTTCTCTTCTGGATACAACTCTTGTGGCTCCAGAGGGCCCATCATAATACAGATGCCACGAAAATGAAATCATTTAAAGAGCTTAATGTACCAAGCCAAATCCAAAGAAAACTGAACCTGTTGTTTTTTGGGGATTGGGTGCTTTTTAATTTACTATAGATCTTATTTTGCTCTCTTTTTTTTTTCACTAGAACTCTCACTAGGAGAGAAATGAAAGGAATTTGCTTATGGAACTATGACAGTATTGTGTATTTAATTATCCTGGAAAAAAAATAAGAAAATGTGGTGGGTTGAACCTGAGTTGATGGACAGTCGTTTAGACCAATAATGTTTCTCAAAATTTACATATTTAAACCACGTGGAGACATGGGAACTTCCCTTTTTTTGTGTTGAAGAGTCAGACAGAGTCAGACACAGAGTCAGAGCTGAAACCTGTTAGAATTTACCCGTGAGAGTTTACAGTGAAAATTTTGCAGCTTCAGTGAAACCCACAGAGAAGGCCAAGAAGATAATCAATGAGAGAAGACGTTCTGGACACAAGGAGAGGATGTCCTTGTTATGGGACACTGAGAGTGTACCAGGAAGAAGTTGTGGATAATATGGAGCAACTATACTTTTACTTGTATAGCTAATTGTTTTATTACCTGAATGGTCTTTGTTTGTTAAACAGCCTTGTTATTGTTTGCTAAGAAGCCAATCCCAATAAGCCACAGCCATTGTAAAGAGGTATAAGAATAGCAGTAGAGAAAAATAAAAATCTTTTCTATCCCTCTCGACTTTGGATTATGACAAGTGTGTGCTTTTATGTCCACCTCGACAAAGCCACATTATGGAGCCTGCTTTGCATTTCTCCTAATTCTTATCTCACAAAAAGTAAAAGATGCAAACAAAAGCACTACAGGAAAGCAGTTTCTCTGCCAGAGGTTGTAAGTTCAAATAAAAATATGTTTGCTGTAGAATCCAGTAAGAGTTTTACCTCAAAAAAGAGAGTGGGATTTAGTGCCATAAGCACCAAAGAGCTTTGTAAATCAAATAAAATAACACTTTTTTTTATTGCCCAGGGAAACAGTTTGGGTTTTTATTCCATAAGGACAGAATTTATTAGCTAAATCCCTAGATTCAAATGGAGATGTTCTGAATCATATTTATAGTAACAGAGATAACAGCTCTTTCAGTATTTTAATCTTTTAACCTGGATATATCTTCTGAATTATTTCCACTTTCTAGAGTAATTTTCACACTGCAGTTCAGTTGAACAGTGTTTCAACTTTACATGTGTATTGCTTTGGCATAGTCTGGTTTTAAGTAGCAGGGGGGCTGCAAAGATGGCTCCTGTGAGAAGCTGCTGGGAGCTTCCCACCGCGTCCGGCAGAGCCAATGGCTCTGAAGATGGACATGCTGCTGCCCAGAACTTGGCAAGTGAGAGAGGCTAGTAATGCCTCTGTGATGACATATTTAAGAAGAAAATCAAAACAAAGTTGGAGGATTTTTCTGCTGCTAGACAGAGGAGAGGAGGGGATGAGAATATGCGAGGGAAAACAACATGGTGACACCAAGGTCAGTGGAGAAGGACGGGGAGGAGGTGCTCCAGGCGCCAGAGCCAAGATTCCTCTGCAGGCTGTGGGGAAGACCATGGTGAAGCAGGTTGTCCCCCTGCAGCCCATGGGTCCATGGGGAATGCAGAGATCCACCCGCAGCCC
>VZTD01002397.1:0-74162 GCA_013397725.1 Rhagologus leucostigma | reverse complement strand
TCCTGTTCTCCCACGCAGAAGTTCCCTCCGCCTCGTTCTTACCTCCTCAGCACGCCTGGACCATCGGTGGGTTGGGCAAATCCAGGCTGGAACCTCGCCAACCCTCCCGCGCGCCTGCAAGCAGCCTCCACCACCCTCTCCCGCGTGGGTGGGTGCTCGGCAATAGTGGTCCTCAAGCTAGCGGAACAATATAGTGCCGCGGCAGGTTCCTGGCGTTGGGCCAGCGTCAAACCACGACAACAGGAAACCAGGGAGAATTTCACTAGTCCTATTACTTCCATGTATCATTTTCAGATATTCAGGAACTGTCTGGATACAGTTCTGTTCCATGAGCTCTAGGAAGACCCTACTCAAGCAGGGAGGTTGGACCAGACAACCCACTGTGTCAATGACCTATGTCCCTCCCAGTCTTAAACATTCTGCGATCTTTTTACCTTTGCCCTCTTCAAAACAGCCTTTGCCAAAATCTCATTCAAGTGGCTCATCCACCATGCCTTACTCTGCTTTTGATTATAAATCTCACTGATTCTAATTCAAATTAATACTTGCTATACATTTGCATGTACCTAATTATACTGGTGGCTAGGAGTACTTCTGCCAAGCAAAGAAGTGAAAACTCCATTTCTTTTCTGGATAAATGGAGATTTAGGGAGGTTATGTGACATCCTACTTAACAGAGACTCATTCACTTAATTCTGCAGTAGAATTACAAGAAAATAAATGCTCTCTTAATCATACCCATATCACTTCTCATTGTGACTCCACTCTTCCTCCATTAAAAACAAGAAGATCCACTAAAAGCATTTTGAGGTATTTCATGGGAAAGTTCTTAAGCTTCCAAGCTAAAGAACATGTTTTGTGAATTATTCCACTGATAGAAATAGTGTAGACCTATAAATCAGTTTCTCAGAAGTTACTAAATAATAACATCTACTGGCTAAAATGAAATTGAATGAATTTTCCTAACTAGGTTGACAGAACTCAGTTCTCTGATTTCCTTTGTAAAATAAGCATTTATAAAAAAAATTGTTTTGAGTATTCTAATAGTACATATATTACTGTGAGGGTAAACCAGTTATATGATAGGAATTGCAAGTCACTGTAAAGAAAGTCTTGCAAAAATATCCAAGCCCATTTCTCTGGCTGACATAATTCCTGTTTTGATTAACAATACTTAGTTTCCCTTAGGCTCAATTAATTCTTGCAGTTTAGGAGGTAAAAATATTTAATCAGTTGCTAGCAGCTAGCCATTTATTCAGTGTAGTTCTTTTCCCTCTATACCATGAAGTAAAACCACAGAATCTATTATGGCATGTGAGTTGACACTTGAGAGAAACTTCCTGTTATTAAAGCCTGAAAAGATAATTCCAAGATTCTTCTCTGCATAGGGTTTGCCTCTACCAATTTCCCCATCATCTATCAGAAGGATCATGCAGATTTAGCCCCAGGTCACGAACACCTGATGCAGATTATAGACAGCATTTCAGTACATTATTAAGGCAACTCATAAAAGTTTCATTTTATGGTCTGTAGGTAGCTGACTAATTTTCTTTTTTTAGTCTTCTAATACAAGAAAAGATAGGCTTCTCTGCCCACATAGCACACAGCACACATAAATGTACAGGGTATACTTTTAGATAACTGTCTCAATAGAATTTCCCTCCAACATAGAGTAGTAATGTCTTCTGCTCATATTACAAATCTTCCTCTTTCATATTGTGAGGTGGTTGTAACCATATTGTTATCAATTTCAGATTTTTCATCTTTATGCAGAATATACAGTCTTTTTTTACATCCTTAAATTTTCTGCAATTGATATCTATCTTAAAGTTAGATATGTCTAACTTTTTATCTAATAGGTGCAGTTAACAAATTAGGAAAATCTTTTTCTTGTTTCACTGTCATACCCTGAAGATTTGCTTCCTCACCTTTTTCTCGCCACATCGGTATCAATAGACCAAATCATTTGGTGTAAGTATAGACGAATCGTCATCTCCCCATGAGTATAGTCATAACAAATAGCACATGTTCCCAAGGAATACGTTCAGATTCTTGTATTTCTGGTTCTCACTGTAATGCAGCTTGCTTGAATTCTGCAAAGTTATGTTTTTCTTGAATTTTTCCAAAAGTGTCTTTTTCTTTCATATCTATTAATTTTTTTAAAAGTGTTTTTCAATAGATTCTTTAATTTTGTATGTAATTAACAGTTTGCAGGAGACCATGCTTCCTTTCTTTTCAGAGACTTGTTTTGATGGATGAAAAGGTGCCTGGATGTGGTATATGCTGGATTCTTTAGAGTTTGCTTTTCTAAATCAAGTACACACAGAAGAATATTTCCCTTTCTGTCATTTAATTTAGTCCTTTTTTATCTCAAAGTATTTGTGAATGTCACAGTTGCCAGTGGGTGTCATTATTTTCAGTGGATACTGTTACATTAGCAAGGATCACCATTTCACAGTAAAAGGGTTTCCCTCAGTTCATCCAAACAATAGCTCAGAACTGTAATGCCTAGTGCTAAAGCACACTAGCTGCTGCTTCCAGAGCTGCTAGTATGCCAGCATGTGAATGTTCATTAATCAGCTAGTTTTGATTACTCCAGAATATGGTTCTGATCCCAACTGACTTGATTCACCTAGATACGCCTAGCCCCAAAGCTCAGTTCATGGTGAGATTGCTTAAATGTTTGAATTTCTTAAGGGACAATGATATCCAGCAACACTCATACTGAAAATCAAGTACCATATACATGTGCAATAACTAATGCACTTGCACTCTTTAAACTGTATCACACTTACATCCAGTTTTTCTTTATATGCATTTCTTGTTTCCCAAATGATATTATCATTTAATCTGATCAACTATCAGCCTTCTGAGTGTCCAGCATGTACTATCTATCTAGCTAATTAACTCATCTAAGCATGCTTTCAGGCTACCAACCATTATTAATAGCCTGCATTTGAAGGCCTTATCTACACATTTCCTAGCCTTTATACCCTCACATCCTCCTGCACTCTTCATGGCTAATGTACCTCAGACTGCAGGTACCCTGTTTCAATTAACCCAGGTTCAGTTCCCTGCTGTACTCATTGCCTCACACAGGCATTGCTCAATCATTCATATCGAGAGCAGCTCAGCTTTTTCAGACCCACGCTTCATGTACTGCTACTAGGCAGCAGCTGAGGTAAACTTTACTACCTGCCAAATCTGCTTGGACCACAAAATTAACATACTGCCATTTGATAAAAGCTGGCATGCTTCGAATGCACAGAAGTGCATGAAGCCCCATCCTTTACTTTTGGCCGTCCCTGACCCCAAATTTCATCAAGTCAGCAGCAATTCTGTCAGTCCCTTGACAGGTACAGCAGAGGAGCTAGTAGGAGAAGCTAGTCTGTCTGACTCCTCTGAATCTAGTCAGCTAATAGGAAATCTTATTCCCAATATCTGTTCCTATCCGCAAAAGAGGAGGCATGCAGGAGAAAGTGGAACAGTCTCTACTGTGAATGTATGTCTTAGGCTCAGGCACAGCAAAGCAAACTGTCAATTCACTGACCATCACTACAGAATCAGATATTTAAACATGGAAAACTGTCCACTGTTCCCACAAATTTTCTAAATAAGGATCGACTGCAACCAATGGAAAAAATGGTGTCTTAATATGTGAACCATATCCCACTGGTTCCATGGATCTTGTACCTTTACTTGCATTAACTCTTCACTGAAACTTCATCCTTTTCATGCTAATATAGTTTCAAATGTAGAGTGTATCCAGAATGATTTTTTATCCCCAAGGCTGTTACTGGAAAAAAAAAAGGTAACGCAACACACATTCTTAAAAGTCAAACCAATCTAGGTAATAAAAATGGTTTATTTTAAGTAATTACTCCTTTTTTTCTTGAAATCTTCTCCTTCTGTAGACATGCTTACAATACACATAAAGAGCAAGAGATTGTATCAATCATGGTAGATGCTTTTGTCTTGCTTTTTTAGAGGAGTGAAAAAATTATAGCACTTACAAGTCTCCTGTTGTTGCAAATGCATTTATTTATTTTTCATTGATGGGGATAAAGATGCCATTCATGTTCTATTTATGTTGTCATTAAGAAACCTTAAGCCAGTTTCCAGTGTCTTGAATTAAAAAGAGCTACCTGCCACATTGTGAATCCCACTTGACAACTGTAAAAATTGCCAGGTTACGTAGGAGGTGATGCTGAAGAAATTCACACACAAATCTCACATCTTCTGTTGTTTTCTTACTGTCTAATTTTTGTTTCGATGTCGCAATTAGGTAATATATTCAATATTCATCAATTCTGCTTTAAATTAATGTCAGAAGCAGTCCAGAAAAAAGAAAGACAGACTGTGTCTTATATTTTTTGTCTCATCTGAATATGTCTCCAGCTGTCAGAAATACTTTTTAATCCTTATTGCTGTCATATGCCATTGATTAAAATAGGGGATAGAGGCCACTACTCAGGCATGGATGCAGAACCTTACAGTTCAGTAAACAGGTAAAGCAATTTCAAAGTTTCTGATATGTCATCTAAAAAGTAACTTTTTCACTATAAGCATTTACTAATAATGTATTGGCTCAGTTAAAAGTGTTAATATAGATTTTGGGGTTAATTCTTTTTTTCAATAAAAACCGTCTTTCTGCAAATTATTTTCCAAAAAACATTTTCAAAAAAGCTTTCTTCAAAATGCAAGCTCTGCTAGACTGTAGTTATACTATGTGTTTTACACCTTCCACTAACTTGCAAACATTCTCCCTTTTATTTTTCGCTAAAGTTTATGTATTTATATAAATCTCAGAACTTTATTAATAGTTTTGATTCCATTACCTGAAGGAGGTCACTGTGGTGGTCATCCAGGAAAACACAGAAGTGTATCATGCAATATTATGTTTGACAAGCCCTTCTATCACTGCAGTCATAGAATTATGCCAAAGGGTAGATGATAATACAGTTTGAATTTCAAGCCATGAAAATTAACACCAGGAGAATTTTCAATTAGCCTTGATTAATAAAGTCAGAAGAACTCAGTATCTACAAGTTATTTTTTTGCACATAACGCATATAAGAAACAATCATCTTTTAATATAAGTTGTTTGAAGTTCTAAGAGCTGAACACTGAATGGATAACGTGTGTTCTTTAAAGGTTCCAATGTTCCTAAGTATTTAACAACTGCCCTATTTAGAAATTATTTACCTTTGGCAGAAAAATTTTACTTGATATTTCATTGCTTTCATTATTTTCCAGAATAACTGTTTTGTTTTGTTTGTTCATCTTTTAACACTAGGGTTTTCTATCTATGTGCAATGGAATCACATTTGCCCTTAGACTATTTTTCCTGATTACATTTCTCTTAAGCAATCAAGCCTGAAAACTCTTGTTAATAGATTTGGGAACCTAACCAGTGTCTCAGATGGGAAGTTTTTCCTCCTTTATGGTGCTTTTTTTAATTACAGGTTGACCCAGGTCTTGGAGCAGGAGACCAGCATTATCAGCAATTCTCTGACATGAACATATGCACAATCATAACAAAGACCAGACAAATGATAGCACGACACCAATATTTGCTGTGCAAAGAAACACAACCAGACTCAGCAGACTGGTCTCTGTTGGAACACCACTCTGTGTTACTGAATGTAGAATGTATTTCACATTTTTTTACTGGTGTTGAGATCATTAGTGAGGAGCACATTCTAAAGTAAATTTAGACACCTTGAACTCCCACATGACATTAACAGGAAGTAGGGAGCCTCTCTCTCTTTGCAGATCACTCATTTCTCAGTAAACGTTCATTAGACCCTTATTGTCATCTAACCTACAAATATTTTTACACACTATTGAAACAGTCTTATTCATACTGCTTGTAAATGCAGTATGATTTCAGTTCTTTCACCAGACGACTAACATTGTTGAAAAGGAGCATTACTTCAAGAAATCATTAAGGCATTGAATCTTGCCAAACAATGACAGCAGAGTGCTATAAGAGGAAGGAGAAATGACCTGGAATTTTATCACATTAAAGAGCTTTTCGCACTTGCGTCTGTATATGCAAAAGATAGACTCGTTTGTGAAGATGTTTTGCTGGATTTTTAAGATCCATACACACCAGAATTTTGATACACAGAAGGCTTTCTTGAATCATATTAGCATGATTAAAAATAATAAGGCAAAACTAGAACTGAATGTGTTTAAACATAAATCCTACTGATTTCAGTCAAATCAATAATCTAGTGATATTTGCCTGAATGGCATTCTGTTCATAATGAATCAGAGCCCGAGGGAAAAGACAGACAAAGATTTAATTGGCTTCCAACTAAGTTCTACATTTAATTTTTTCTGGATTTCACGGCAGTACTACAAAAGGTAATGTCTTCATCTTGTTTCATTTAGTACCCTGAGGTCAACAGGAGCTAGCTACATAAAAGTACAGGAAAATATTTTAACAGGATGTGAGTACAATAATAACCAAATACTGTATAAAATCCTGAAGCACAGGTTTCTACTTTCCATCCTGTAATAAAATCATAGGAAAGTTTGGGTTGAAAGCTGATCAACTTCAAACCTTCTGCAAGGGAGGGATGAATTGAGGTTACTGAGAGCCCCAGACAGCCTGACTTTGAATGTCCCAGGGATAAGGTATCCATTAGCTCTCTGGGCAACTTGTGCAACTTTCATCACCCTCATTGTAAAAAATTTCTTCCTCACACCACCTTCTGAATATCTTCTCTTTGAATTTAAAGCTTTGTCCTATTGCAACAGGCCTTATTAAAAGGTCTGTTTCCATCTTTCTGAAAAGTCCCCTTTTGATACTGAATGGCCATAATAAGATGTTCCCAGAGCCTTCTCTTCTTCAGGCTGAACAATTCCAGTTCTCTCCGTTTATCACAACAGAGTATGTGCTCCAGCTCTCTGATCATTTTTGTGCCTCTCGTCTGGAGTTGTCTCCATAACGTCTGTGTATTTCCTGAACCAGGGGAGCCATTGTTTGCTCACGTCGAGTTTAACATCCACCAGTGCCCCCAAGTCCTTCTGTGCAGGGCTGCTCTCAATCTTTTCAGTCTCCAGCCTGTTTTGATAGCTGGGGCTGCTCCAGTCCATGTACAGGACCTACATTTGGCTTTGTTGGTC
The DNA here is from genome assembly GCA_013397725.1 of Rhagologus leucostigma. Taxonomy (NCBI): domain Eukaryota; kingdom Metazoa; phylum Chordata; class Aves; order Passeriformes; genus Rhagologus; species Rhagologus leucostigma. Next base: position 67,025 of record VZTD01002397.1, on the reverse strand, counting down.
CTCATGAAATTCCCAGGGGGCACTTCTCAAGCTTATCCAAGTCCCTCTGGATGGCATCCTGTCCTTCAGGTGTGTCAACTGCACCACTCAGCTTGGTGTCATCTGCAAACTTGCTGAGGGTGCACTCAATTTCTTCATCTGTGTCATTGATGAAGATAAACAGCATTGGTCTAATATAATGTTACATCATCTACAATTCCAGATAGTGTATTTATCTATATATACAGATGAAGCCTTACTCACTGTGAAAAAAGATAGTGCAGAAATTCTGACCTATTATTTTAAATAATTTCTTTTCCTGTACTTTTATCATGGCTCTTATATTACTTATTATATTTTCTAGGGTAATCAGTTGTACAAATAGACACATTATAAAAAGTACTTTAATGCCTAAATAGACACCTGTAACTTTAACAGGTCTGCATCTGTAATAAGACCATTTTTGTAATTCTTGGGGGTTTTTGAACTTTCTCTACACTATTCCCAGTTGTTTTTTTCCAAAGTTGATTAAGAAAATTCTTAAAAATATATTGGCATTTACCCATCCACTGAGACTTTTTCTCCCATAAAATCATCTTTGATAAAGATACTTTCATTTTGCACCATACAGAATACAGGTAGATTTGCCAAAGGAAACTCTCTACTTGCCTTCATGTTTATTCATCTCTGGCAAGGCCTTTGGCTACTTACTGTTCTGGAGCCTAGAGAGTGGTTGGGTGGTATGGTAATATTCATCTTCATACCTACATAGCATCCAAATTCCTTAATCTGGAGCAATTTTCCAAAGCAATCTGCTCTTTGACCACCAGAAACCTGGTAGCTGTCTCAAACATAGGGATTTCACAGCCTCCTAACTGCCCCATGAGCTTCCTGTCTTTAGAGGTAGCGGACTCCTGAGGCAATCCAGTTTACAGATGCTGGTGACGTGGTCTGGAAGTCCAAGATCTTCTCGAGCTTTAGACACACGGCTTCCCAGAATACCTCCAGGATCACCATAAAGACAGAGATTCAGCATTTTTGCCTTTATATCAAGAGGAGACCAAGTAACGTGTCTGTTCATGGAGTCTCAAATATTGGAAAGCAGCATGCCCTATCAAAATATTTTTATCTCCTTAAGTGGTGTGATCTCCCAGATTGCAGATAGATTTTCAGTTTCTTATGGTTCAGGTCCCAGCTGAAATTAAATCAACTATGGAAATCTCAAAATTCTTCACAATCCACAGCCCCACTGTCCACCCAGTTCTCTCTTATTTCCTCTTTTTCCCCACTTTCATGTAATGCTCTTGGCTACAGCTTGATTAACTTTTACAGTTTTTGTTTGATAGCACAACTTTTTTACTATGTGGACATCATCATCACTCAGTTTGGACTTACATCTATATCCACTAAATGTCATTCTGGTACCTTAAATATTGTATGGAAACAATATTAATTATGCTTAATAAAGAATTTCTAGAGATGCTCTATCAAAATACAGTCTGGACAAAGAAAATCTTTATGGCATATGGACTCCTTATCTCCCTCAAAATACAATAAAATCCCTTATGGGGAGGGTATATCTAAAATGTTATAACAGGCTAAATAGTGAAATTATTTCTTAATCTGGAAGAAATACTACAGATTTTTTGCAGATTTTTTGCAGATTTTTTTTAGTTACAAGAAGACATATGTCTGAAAAATATTAAACTTGTAGGATAACAAAATGATTGTCGGCTGCCTAGCACTTCAACAGTGTAAATTATTTGTCATTTAGTGCAGACCCAGTTTAGCTAACGCATCCTCTCTTCATAAAAAATGCATACCACCAATCCCTACCTTACGTATCTTTTTATTTCCTAGTATGCACTTCTACAACTGAGTAGCATCTAAATAAAAACATGGTCTTTTTCTCTCATTGTAGCAATATTTTTATAAAATATTTTCCTGAAAATGCAAAGAAAAGAAGTCTAGCAGTTCATATGGATGCTCAATGCTGCTTTACATATTCTTTTCAATAAAGTCTTCTGATAGCTACACAGAAGTCTTTTACTCATGAATGACTTGCTATCTAATGCAAGCTAAAGCAGAGTTACCTGCATAATACTAGTAATATCTGCTTCAGTTTTCATGTTGTTTCTTGACATTTGCTCTCTATCAGGAAAACTCAGCCTGTAAGGTTTGCCATGAACCTGCAACGATCAAAAAATGAGGAAACATATTGAACCATAAATCAAATATTAGGCTAAAGCCACTTCTTTATCAGTTCCCGGAATTCCAAAATCAACTTAAATAGTTAAAACCAGACCTCTAATTTGTTCCAGTTGCATTTTACTACAATACACCATGGCAAAGGCAGTAATTGCTGCAAGGGATAGCTAGATATTCAATACTAGGTATCTTCCTAAACATCTTTTTGAGCTGCTATTTGTGACATGCATACAGATTTCTACTAGACAGAAATTTCTTTTGAATGTGAAATTGAGATAAAAACTTGAAAGACAAATTTCTGATGTATAATTAAAAACGTCTGCTCACTAGCACACCCAAACAGCACTTCTAATCACGAAGGTGTAAAAAACTAAGAAATTACATGCTATCTGTTAGTGATCTTGCTACACACTTTGACTCCCTACTCATACCACTCACACAGTCAGACACTCTCAGTTTCCCGTTTTAGAGGCTCAAACCTCTGCATCATTAAATTATTTTAATCATGGTGCCACCGTATCTTGAGCTGATGCCTCTGGAGGGAGGAAATCCTGGGGTTTTATACCCTTGCAGTCCAAACGCATGGAAGTCCTGGCTGTTCCTGCTGAGTTCTCATCTCCTGCTGTGTATCTGAGTGTTCCTCACCTGGCTGTGCCACAGGTCCCCATGTCCTTTGTTGTGCAAAGGGTCAGTGCCAGTTCACGGCCTCTTGTCTCAGGCTCTGCCACCCTGAGCTCAGGTGCAGTTCCACTGCAGCTGCACCCCAAGCTATCAGCACTTAATGTGTTCCTCAAGAGTATGGAACTAAATTAAATTAGCAGTTATGAAAAAGGACACCTCCTCTGCCATTCTGACCAATGCTAATTATGTTGCCTTTTATCAATTTTCTTCACTTTCTAGGACATTCTAGAGCAGCTCATTCTTCCATCTTTCCCATCACAACTTTCTGTTTTAAGGTCCTATCTGACAATGAATGCAATGTTTTTAAAATTCTTGTTTGAATGCAATCAGGTTTCTCACAGCAGGGGCTATAAACACTGCACAGACTGAAAAAGGCATAAGATGAGAGGGCGTATTGGATTCATATTCCTCTGGATGTCACAGTACTCCAGGAATTATTAAAGGGAATATGTGTGTACCATAATTTAAGACAGACCACCCAGTTCTTGTAATGACAAGCAGAGTTGCCTTTACTTAAATAATAAGGGTTCTTTTTGCACTGGAAAATGAAATTTAGTGCTGGCTTTCACTGAAAGAAATAGTTGTTCCATTGTGTTCAAAATTATTTGAGATTGGATTTAATGCTTTCAATATCAGGCTATTCACTTCCATTGAACTTCAAATCTGAACAGTATTCTCCCCCTTTACTTAAAATGCAATTAAAAAATTGTAAAACAGTGTGACTTAGAAGATTACAAGCTCACCATTATTTCAGCCTTCACACTTTCTAACACCTCTCCTGTACACATACATTTGCACTGTGGGGAGGTGAATGCACGCTAACAAGCTCCATGCAGCCATATGGAAACAAAACCAAGTATTTTTTGCTTAGCACCAAAAATTTTGTGCAGGATCTAGAAAACCACAACTGGGGAAAAAAACTGCAGAAGGTTATCTGGGAATAGCTAGAAAGGTATTGCTTTAATATTTATGCAATATCACAGAAAGCTCAGATATTCTCATGAGAAATGGAAATGCTTAAATCACATGATAAATATATTGCAATGTTAAAAAACTTTGACAGAAGAGAAGGGTGTTTGTGTTGCAAGTGTATTTGTGTTTACAAAATATGGTACAAAACGTGGGGTCTGTGTGTAAAGCATTATACTTTTTTTTTAGTGTATTTCCATTTTTTCCTACTGTAGATTGCTTTTCCCATTCACTAAACACTAATTTTATCCTTGTCCCCAGCCAACAACTAAGCACCATGCAGACACTCACCCACTCCCCCTCAGACCCTGAGTGTAAATATAAAAAAGTAAAAACACATGGGTTAAGAGAAGAACAGTTTAATAACTGAGAAACCAGGATTTGATTTAAATGTTTTATTAGGCACATTTTGTAACTACTGAAATAAGAATAAGAATAAGAATAAGAATAAGAATAAGAATAAGAATAAGAATAAGAATAAGAATAAGAATAAGAATAAGGCTCTGAAAGTCAGGTTTTGTAACAGTGGACATTCAAAATTAACTTTTTGCAATAATTTTGTCTACAGAGTAAAAGCTATCAGTCTGATTAATTACTCACCTCTTTTATGACACTTTCTGCTCTGGAAACTAATTTATATTGTTCTCCCTACAAGAGAGTTGAGAATTTACCACAGCTTATTATCACACACACTTTCACACACACATGTACACACTTATATGTATGGTACGTGGTACAAATTGATTGAAAGAATCACACAGCTTTAACCCTGTAAACATCTAAATTACATTATAAGTATCTTGGTCTCTCTAGTGCATGAAAAATTACTCAAGATCACTTTAATATTACATGCTAAATATATTACAGAATGCTTATCTAGCTTATTTTTGCTCACTGCTTCACACAAAAAGCATACTAACTATGGTCAACACAGATAAACTCTCTAAAAGGTGTAATTTAATAATGAAACTGTATGTTTTTTCCATTATTAATCATAAATATTTATAGCCAATTTGTGTAGACAGAAAATTTTAATAAAATACCCTTCAATATTTTATTACAGAAATTAAATAGGGAATAGATGAGGAAAGGTGACAGCTATAAGACACAATCTTAAGAGACAAAGCCACAGCATCAAACACTGGTGAAATTTTCCAGAATGCCAGCCGTGATGCTCCTGAAAAGCCTTAGAACTGAATACTGATGTCTGCATTGCATCAATGCAGACTACAAATGGTCTACATACCAAGTGTGAGGTCATGTTTTTAAAATCAATCAAAGCACAAAGACGCTCAAAAGAAGCAGGGAGAGCGAGACGGAGGAGTGATGTTGTTGTTTGTATTAACATTAATCTGTCCCAGGAAAGGCCTAACTTTGATCACTCTCTGTGTGCTGAAGTGGTAGAAAAAATTAGGATGTTTATCCAAGACTTCACTGTATGAGTGGAAAAACTGAAAGAAGCCAGACACTGTACTGATTTGCACACATTAAAAAAACACCAAAACTTGAAGTGGCATTTGTCACATTCTCTGGGACTCTACCTGAGGTCCTGAAGGACTATATCCATGTCTTCAACATTACCACAGTCTTCAGAAAAAGTCTTTCTCTCAGAGTTTCTTAAATACCATGACAACCTATGGATTCTGTGCATCTCACTTATTCCAAATGGCTGTTCAGTACAAGTTTTCCCTCACCTGATTTTAGCTTTCAAAACGTTAGTGGATATAATCTAAATGAATCATCTACCTGCCATGTCACCCTTCTTTAAGATTTCTACCCTGTGACAGAATAAAAGACCCTTGAAGGTGACTCTTCTTCCTACAGCAAGATGACTGGCTTAGGATAAAAGGCCCAACTTTCAAACAGCTTATTTTCACCCTCAGAAGGAACAAGATGCAAGTCTGCTTTGAGAATAGCATAATTATCCAACCGATGTTACAGTTTTATGTGATTTTTCATGTTAAGAACCCTAATAACTTGAATTACCATTTTTCCCTAGAGAGTGAGGTGATGCAAGGGTCAGATACTGCCCTTGCCTCTACTCAGCTTTACCAACAACTTTTACTGATAAACAAAAAATACCTGTAGGATTCAGTTCAAGGACAGATAGGTAAATCAGTATTTCTATCCAGTCCTTGACTTCTATACCGAAACTACCTGTAAAAAGGCTCACTAATGTCAGTTCCAGAGGTGATCTCGCTTGACAATATCTTGTCCACTAGAAGATCACATTATTGAGCTTTACTGTGTACAAGCGCTCAGGTCCTGGCAGTGTGGGTCTGCAACGATCACCTTTGTGAGAAGAAGTTTGGACTGCTCTGTATCAAAACAGACAGTTCCAGAGGACTCCAACACACACACCCAAGGTGATGGTAGGTCCAAGACAGTATTTTAAAAAAGGCATAAAAATGCCGCAGATCAGAGGGTAAGGGAAACAATGTGTAGGAAGCAGCCTCACAGACACCAGTAGTGTTGAAGAAGGTGGGGAAGGAGGTGGTCCAGGCATCGGAGCAGATTCCCCGGCAGGCCTTGGTGAAGACCGTGGTGAAGCAGACTGTCTCTGTACACATGGAGAACTGCAATGGAGCTGATACCCACACTGGACCTGTGGGGGATGCCACGCCAGAGCAGGTGAAGATGCCATGAAGGAACTTCTAGTCTGTGGAGAGCCCACCACCACCATGATCCTGGGAGGAGCAGTGGCCCATGAAGAAGAGCTGACACAGGAGTGGGTTTTGTGGTAGGAAAGTATAAAGGGTTGCTGAAGAGCCTTCCTGGCCTTTGCTGGGTATCACTTTGAAACTATGCAGCTAAGAATTTTTTACAGTAAGAAAATTTAGCTGCCATTTTTCAGAGAAGACCAGTCGGTTTGGGTTTTTACCCAAACTGTCTGACAAAACAACAGATTCAGCAGCTGAACCTCCCTTTCTTGGTCAGTGCCAGCAAAACTGAAGTTTCTAAGTATTTATATATTTTTAAGTATGACTAATATTGTATACAATCTTTTAATTTTACATACAGTCTTCTAATTTTTCTTAATTTCTTCAATACTTTGACTGCAATGGTGACAACAAATCCTGACCAAAAGTCAATTGCCTCACATATCACTGCCGCGTCTCATACATACTCCAAATTAAGTCTCTGAAGATTCCAAATGTGAAGCTATTCTTTTCTAGTAAACTACAGGAGCAATTAAAGTTACTTTCCATGTAAGACAACTGCATTTAGCAGACACGCATATCTTTTAGTATTAGAACATATCAATCAATCCTTGTTTTCTAAAAATCTGACATGATATTACTGAAAACTAGCTCCAAAAACTCTCATGCGTCAGCCATGAATATCTAGAACCCTTGCTAACAAAAAGATACATACAAATTCCATACAAAAAAAAAGAATCTTCTTAGAAAAACATCTACCCTGCCACTAGAGATGACAGTACGATGTGGACTGAAATCCACTGCTCTATTCTTCTTATCACAGTTACTCTGCACCAAGACAGTGACTGAGAGTTAGTGCACAAGACCTTTCCTGCACTAACTCTATGTCTTTGTACTTGTCTTTGGCTGAGAAGCTCTGGGAAAACAAGACCTGATTTTTTTTCCTGTAAATATGAACACATCTACTGCTTCAGAGGAAATCCACATAAGAGCTAGTGCTTTCCAGTACTAATGCACCATATGTGCAACCTATTTTCATGCAGTAACTTTCCATATTAAAGTATATGTAAGCAGAGTTCTGTCAGCACTTTCCTTTCCTAGCCTTTCCTAGAAAACACAAGTGGAACCTAAGTGTGTTCTGCCAACCATATCGTAATTACTTTTCTTAATTTAATGGCACAGTTTTTAATTTAGGAACAAACATTGGTCAAAGAGTTATCACGACAGCAGTAAATAACTAGACTAAAAAAATTCTTTGCCACAGAAAGTAAGTGATATAAAAAATTGACCTTAAAGAAATGCATACAGATCAGAAGTTTAAAGGAATCTTTTTTAGACTAGATTCAATATATTTACTACAGCATTTCTTTGTTAGTTCTGCTTTACAACACAGAATACCACTCAGAAAGGATGTTAGATTTAGTGGCATTCCTAAACTGTTAGTTCCTTTGCTCTTTTTTTCTAGTAGATTTCTGCCAGGAGAACACTGACTACCACAGAGACATCTGAATATGTCTCCTGAAAAAGAACTATGTAATTCCCAAAATTTTTATTACCTCATAATCAGTTAAAAGGACTCCAAATGTCTTTGATGGAAAGGTCAAAAGCGAGCCTGAAAATGTGGACTAGCAGTGGCATCACACTATGTTTACTACATGACTCATTTCACCTTTTGTTTAGTTAGAAACTACCTACTGATATGGGGATTCATATTACAATTTTTTTTAAAGAGCTGGAATGCCACTAATTAATTTTTTTTTTTATTGTCAGGCTGTATATTCTTCTTTACACTACATTTTAAATCATTTTGATTCAGAGATTGTTTGGCTTTTAGGAGCCCTCATTTGGAAAATTGTTGAACACTAAACCTTGAAATAAGGCACACAGATTTCTGTGTGCTAACAGAAATATTTGGGTAATACAATTGGCCTAAATACAATTAAACATACATTAAAAATACAATTAAACTAAAATTGTCTGCAAATGGCTTCTGACTTTAGAACAACTGGCACATAATATCTAATGTGCATAGTATCAAAACTCTCCAAGATTTCAGTGCAGACGGTCTATGTGCAAATGTCCAGGAATGGGTCCTGGATTACGCTAACTCTTGAGAAGTAGCTTCAAGTTCCTGTAAGCATGCTGACTAGTAAAGCAAAACACGTGCCATCCCAGCAGTTTAAAAGTATAAGCACATGGGTTTCGGTAACTGCAGATGTTCTCTGCTGTTGTTCTGTTTGAGAGAATTGATGTCGACGTAGCAAAGAGACTGGAATGTTGTTCTCCTCTACAACAAGTTTCTCTCAAGTGCTGAAAAAAACCATAGAGAAAGAGTGAGAATATCCATTGATGTTAAATTGAAACACAAGGATGAAGGAGCATTTATATTGGACAAACCAAGCTGGTTTAGTTCTGATTATTACCCAACATGTTAAAAGCAGTTTTTATCCATATCAAAACTGGTGGGGGTAGGGGTTGCTTTTGCTGCCATTGTTATTGTTATTGTTATTGTTTTTATTATTTTGAGATAGAAGAGGCATCAAAACTGGTGATAAGCTTCTAAATGTTTTCATTTCTACACATAGGTATTTTGCAGCAAAAAACCAAATCTATAATTAAAAAAAATCTCATCCAGCATAGTGAGACTCAGAGGGAAAGAAGAAAGTGAAATGTAATGTCATCCACTAAACAGTTTATGAACACTGAGAAAAGTGCCATAATTTGGTAATACCTATGCCAATAGGGTGCATGCTGCTGTGTAATGTTTATGTGGAGAAATGTGTCAAGGGATTACCTCTGTAATACATAGCATCTGATCTAAGTTTCTCAAAATCTGTGTTAAATAAGAAAACAGCCACTCTAATTCTAAAATATGAGCAAAAACATCCTTTCCAGCGTGAGAGAGGATGCCAGTGGGCCCTAGAAACTCTCTTTAGTTAAAACAACAAGCGGTGCAGCATCTCTCCATCCTCAGGCAAAAGAAATGTGTAATGGAGAAAAGAAGCTTTACAGACAGCAGCAAAACTCAGAATCAGTGTGTCACCGAACTGTCAGTCAGCACAAGAAATGAAGGGGCCAAGTCACAGATTTGATTAACTGTCCATGCTTCAGTGTTTGACTGAAACCTGAGGAATGGTACATTAAGCTCCCTCAAAAAAATAATAGTGAGAGAGAGAGGCATCTCAAAAATCAGTATAGGGAGCAGCAAAAGTACCTTCCGCTTAGTGCTATTTTGCAAACAGGAAGAGAAAAAATATAAATGGTACTTCTAAAATAACTGACAGCACATATTCTCAATGTAACCTCCTTATCAGCATGTTTACAAGGTTTTAGTGGAATACTTTTACTCAGTGCTGAATCTTTGTACTACCATGCTTTGCAAGATACTTCTACAGATCAGTTGTTGTCACAGCAGTAATTTCAACGCAATGAAAAGTAGTTCAGGTTAGGTTCAGAGAATGACCTACACACCTTTAGCATAGGTGTGTAATACCTATGTGTGTGTGTAACATAGCACCTAACTTTCAAGCCCTCTGTCTTAAAGAAAAATCCATGACATTGTACTGAGTTTCTGAGTTTTATAGTGCATAGGACATCAAGTGTCTCAAGATTAAATCCAAAATTTCGAACACTTTGTCTAGTGTTTGCCAAACAAATCACACCAATACATTGAGAAGTAATGTGTCTAAACAACTATTACATAAGAAAATGTAGAGGCCAAAGTTTCCTAGACCTCAAATTTTCTAATTTCAGAATGTCTTCATCCACTATAAGCAAGCTGTTTTAAAAGCAGTTGCCTATCGCTATTATTCAAAGAACTTTAAAAATCCTGTACACACTGACATACTTTCAAATATTTTAGTGGTTGTGACACTTACGGGAACTTTAAGTATCAGAGTTTCTCATTAGAAGAGAGAAAGCTTCTCATATGATGACCAAATTACAGAGATCATACAAAAGGAAGCACCAACACCATTACTTATTCTTTTGGCCATCTTTTAAAACACTGGCCTAGTTATAAGCATAATGTCTGAGGAGTTGAATTTTGACAGAATGACATGCTATAGACCAAAATGTTTAATCCCACATTTGCCACCACAAAGGAGAATTTCCCTTGGCTAGATGGGGGCATCCTCCAATGAAATTAAAAGCCAAAATCAGTAAGATTTTATTTTATTTTAAAATTTTTTTTAATACTTAAATTTTAACTATTTATTTTAGTTATAGGTGTTCATAATCTTCTCCTGTCTTATTTTTTTTACTGCAAAATTTGTACCTTTATGGTACATATGAATATGTAAATACATAGTCAACTGCAACTGGAGATTATCTGCCTCAAGAGTATAAAGATTATTTTGTACTTACATGAATATATTTACTCACTTAAGCAGTCACTTGATGTCTTTATTTTTCTGTTAATTTAAATAAATATATGCACTGATTCATAACTTTGCATTCAGTGTTTTTCAACTGTAAATCTCAAACTTCTGCACTTAGGTCCAATTACTTATTTGTAAATGACACAGTATTGCTGCTGAAAAATTAGGAATCCTAGGGCAGAAGAAGCCACATATTCAGAGCCTGCATGGAGAACAAACCTCAGGCTTCACTCTTGCTAACAGAAAAGAATCTACAAAAGTTGAAAACCGACAATAAGTACGCAGAAGGTGAAATTACGTTAACTGATTGCTGTGATTAACATCAGAGCTTTAAAACAACTGTATGGAATATCTATTTAAAATGAAGCCTTCAAGCTAAGCAACAAAGCAGAATTAGAAATGAAAACCAAGACATCATCTGTTATGATACTGCTGCGCATCATCAAGTAGCCCCCTCTCCCCTTGGAATATGTGCAATGTAGATTGGAAATGATGTGGACTCACCTCTTGTTTTCGCAAACTGCTTGTCTAGTGGAGAGTAACAGTAGGTAATTAGTTTGAATTCAGTCTCACTGGGCAAATCATTTCACTCTCCACAAACCTTCTTGTTAGATGCAACAAATAGGATTATGTCTGCAATATCCAAGACACGTGGACTTGGACTAGTCAAACTAAATTATGACAGTGAAAGCCAGAGCCATTTTGAAGTGTAAAATTTGAAAGAATCCATTAGGAAACACTCAGTATCATCGAAAAGGGCAAGCTGACAAAAACATACTTCATCTGTTGAAAGAACAATTTGATATGCGGCAAAATGCCAGTTGTACTGTCATCAAGGCATAGGTGCATACCACATGAGCAGGTGAAAATGTGTCTGTAAGGAGACTGATGTTCACCCTGCAATCCTCATACATTCTTCTGGTGTAGACTCTCTCATTGCAACTCTCTCACACACAGTAAAAACAGTCTGAAATACGTGTTTGGGTAAATTTAAAGTAGTTTCCACTAAAACTGAGAAATATTCACTATTGCTTAAACTTGTTTTTCAAAGCAGTTTTAGAAACAGTCACAAAAGCCACATGGATAATGCCACAGTAGTGGCTGGCAAATCACAGACAAAAGCCTAATAGCAGTACGGAATACAATGTACTTGCATAAAAGTCCTATTTACTAAAAGAGGTATTGTTATAAAATCTTTCTGTTTCTTTTTCTTTCTTTCTTTTTCTTTCTTTCTTTTTTTCTTTCTTTCTTTCTTTCTTTCTTTCTTTCTTTCTTTCTTTCTCTTTCTTTCTTTCTTTCTTTCTTTCTTTCTTTCTTTCTTTCTTTCTTTCTTTCCTTTTTCTTCTTTCTTCTCTTTCTCCTCTCTCCTCCTTTTCCTTTTTCTTTTTTCCTTTTCCTTTTTCTTTTTTCCTTTTCCTTTTCTCCTTTCCTTTCCTTTCCTTTCCTTTCCTTTCCTTTCCTTTCCTTTCCTTTCCTTTCCTTTCCTTTCCTTTCCTTTCCTTTCCTTTCCTTTCCTTTCCTTTTTTTCCCCTTTTCCTTTTCCCCTTTCCCTTTTCCTCTTTTCCTTTTCCTTTCTTCCTTTCTTCCCCACTGAAAGAAGCCTCAACTTTACGACTTCATGTGAAAATAAATCAATAGTTTAAACATTGATGAAGCCTACTTTTGCCAGAAAGGTAATTATGGTAATTGCAGTGTGGTACACTGAACATAAACATACCCTATGTGAGAAATTTTTTTTTAATAATTCTCTTTATCTTAGCATTTAGAATGTTTTAATGTTGTATAGGAGATCCAGATTCTTTCTCAGCTCCGTTTGAAAGAGAATTCTGTTCTTGTATTTCCCACGTTTCATCTCAATGTCTTCCTGGTATAAAGGGTGACTGGGCCACTGTCTTTGCTAATAGCTTCAAGTTTCTGTCTGCCTTAAAAATATACCAAAAATTAGGCAATTATTTTATTCCTGACACATTCAGAGATAATTTAAATTTGGATGAATTTGAAAACAGTAGGTGGCAGCTTCCAGTGCCATCAGTCAATGAGGAAAACTACTGCGTGTTGTTTGATCCAGTGCCTGTGTAATTAAGTTGACTTTTATGTCCCTTTTCTGTGTTCATGTCTAAAACTAGAAGACACAAATGTGGCCAAACAGTCTAGATGGAAGATCCTGGCCTGATTTCTGCCACTCCCACAGTTCTTTAAATCAAAGTAAAGTCCCCTGTGTGCAAAAGCCAGTGTATCAGGGCATGGCTGTGTATCACATCAGCCAAAGATTGTTATGTTTTAATCTAACACAAGTATTAAAATTACCTAAAACTACAACAAAGAATTTCCTACACTTCCTTAACTTCCAAATATAGGTATGAATTTTTTAGGTTTACTTGATTAAATACAAGCCAAAGCATTCAACCATATATGTTCTTCAGGTCTATTTACTCAAGGGAAATGCGGCCACTGAAATTTAATGGCAGTGAACCAAAACATGATGAACTGAGGCAATTTCAGTTGTGTTGACCATTGCTCCAGGTCATTGTAATTTAATGAGCAGCAATCCTATTTAAAATATGTTACAGGCAGCAAGGTGCCTGTTGGGAGAAAGCTGCTACGCATGAACAGATCAATATGCACTGCGTGCATTCAACCATTCAATAATTGATTCACCCTTGTTATGAGAAAATAAATGCTAAAGTCCTAAAAGTTAATGTCTATAGAAAGCATTTACAAGGCTATCAAATTACTAAAAGTTTTTATGGGTTCTTATTTCCTGCTTTTTGTTCTTAAATCTTTGTGCAGTACAAGGTATATCTCCCAGCAACACCCAGTTAGCGCTAGATACTTGACTCCCAGTTTCATCCTAGGCTTGAAGAATGAAGTTTTGATTCAAAGACTGCTATTACTTTGAGTGAGAAAACCTGGGGATGAGGTAAACTTTTTCCAGTTTAAAGAATTTTAATGCAAACTGCTACAACTACCTTGCCAGACTTCTTTGTTTGGTTTGGATTTTAATCAACATCTTTTTTTAAAGACAGTTCCTTCGGATCTGATTCTTAAAAACAAAAGAAATCAGTATTATATTTTTAAAGTTAGCATCAGAGACTCAAAAAGTATAATTTTAATTTTTGGTCTTTTTTTTTCTATTATTATAAAACTGTATGTTAGAAGAGCACCTGTTCAGTGCATTTGGATTCCTTGGCTCAACTTCCCTGATCCTGAGGCTGGATCTAAGGGCAAATTTCCTATCTACAGTCAGTGATTCCTTGTTGCAGGGCTCTCCTGACTCTGTTTTTCTGCCAACCTCTCCAGTAATAAAAGTAAAAATTGCAAGGACATGCAATACGGAAATGGCCCCGAAACCTATGTGCTCTGCATGTCTTACATAGGTTTCTGGCAGTGCTTTGCAATGACCTTCATCAACACAAAAAATACGGACTGTGGCCTGTTTTTAACAGTGTAGGCATTGCTGCTACAAGAACAGAAAAATATTTTAGTCAGTATAGAGACAAACTTTTAGTGATGTTCACACCACACACTTCAATTTCAAAGGTGTTCACACTTTGAACACCTAATTTCAGGTCTTATGCTACCGTGGGTTTCAGGTCACTGACAAAGACCAACATTTCAGCTACAGCATTAATCTATCTGAAATGCCCAGATCCAGCCTTTCACATGTTAATAGTTTAAGTTTTAATCAACGAAATATTTTGTAATACTTATGCTAGTGAACACTTCCAAAAAGTGATGATTGAACTACCTCGTCACATGGCACCATGGAAGTATTTGTAACAGATTGAATCTTTCATAGCCAAAATCACAAATATTAAACTGTCAATTTCACATGTCTCAGTTTATCCTTCCCACAACCAGTTGCTAACAGTGTTTTTATGGCTATATTGTAGTAATTCCCCTCCTAAATGGCTAATATTACACTTTTAGTCTGAACTGGCTTTCTGAAGGCCCTCTCTGATAGCTTTACCCTCAGTGTGTCTGCTTCTCAGTGTGTATTTTCTCTCTTTCTTTCAGGTGAAAGTGTTGTTGAAGTCTGTCAAGAAAACAACATAAACCTGCAAGTAGCAGAGGTACTTCTGCAGAATGATTTCTGCTCTCTCATTCTGAATGTGGAAGAAGCCTTTCACATGCTTGTAATTCTGTTCCCTGACAAATGTGTGCCAGACATTCCCCAATCCTGACAGCCCATTTACTGGGACAAGCAAAGATTTATTTCAGTGACCTGTTACCAATCATTGGAAGACAGAACAGCGTTAAGAGTTACCCTATTTTCTCTCCAGAGGATGAACCAAGTTTTCACTGTCTTTTCAGTTGAAAGCAAATGTGGAATAAAGTCTATCACAAGTAAGATTTGGGCTTATATGTTGACAGCATATCCTTTTAGGGTTTCCTGCTACCCTGTGGCAAAACATTGATAGTATCCAAGAAGGTACTAATCACCATATAGCCCTTATTTCTTTTAGCCTTCTCTTCTGCTTAATATTCCCTAATGTTCTATTCTAACATTATAAAAGTTGCATTCTGAATCCCAACAGACAAGGATAACGGCTGTTCTTTTCTACCCTGTAATTCTACTGAAGTTAATTAAGTTCTTTCTCATAACTAAAACCTGTAGAGAGCTAAAATTAACAGCCACTTTAATTCTTCTGTGTATCATGTTTCATTGTAATTTGCCTTCTGGTCAGACACTAGTCAGTGACTTCAGCCTAGAAGACCTTTTTTTTTTATTATTTTTTTTATTTTGTGCTGATGTCAGTGTTACTTCTATGCATGCAAAGTCAAGACTCTCTTTTGAACCCTAAGGAGAGACTGCACTCATTCTCACCAGACAGAACGTCCAAATGCATTAATCGAAATGATCAACTGCTACAAATTTTTGGTCCTTAACCATTCATAAGACTCCACAAATCTGAGGAAACTTGGAGGCTTACAGATATAGTTGGTAGATTTAAGCTTGAATACTCAGTCTCCCCACAATGTGGTTAAAGGAGGAGTTAGTTTCAGATATACATTCAAAATGTAGGAATTCACCCTCATGCACAAAACATTTGCAAGACTTAAGTCTAATTTCGAGGACTTGCATAACATTTAAATGATAACTAGACCCCATGATGCCCCTGAATAGGAAGATAGTTTCTAGTAAATGTTTGCTATATCCAAATGGTTACTCAATATGACACAAGAGTGATCTTTTTTAAAATTTGCTTCCACACATGCAGATTAAGCAAACTCATGAAGCCATAGCAAAAAGAGATGATGCCAATGTTAACTGAAAAAAAAAGGCTTTAGTGCATCTATTTAACTGTATTTAATGCATTCTACTTAAGAAGACAAAGGATGAACTCCACCGGAAAATACAAGTTTCATTATTGTAAAATTAGAAAAGTCATAAGTCTAAAAATCTTTTCCAGAATCATGTGGAATATTATGCTTTTATCCAGAAGCACATCCAGGAAGAATATAAAAGTAATCTATACAAATCTGAGAACTGGTGAGTGAAAAAAACCCACTACTATAATAAAAAATACTTTCCCATATGCCCATGAATAAGGACCCTGTGTTTCATAGTGAGCCAGCAAATGCAGAAATATAGAACAGTAATCAGGAATTTTTAAAGTCATTTAAGAAATAACATGCATGAAGAAACGGAAGATAATAAAAAAATAGAAATTTTCCTCTCATAGACACAAATTTCATGCACCTTCTAGTTTCATGGGCTAAAAAATGCATCTAGTTTTTCAACAGAGCAGGACACAAAATAATAACAGCAGACTGGTGATTGTATGATCCTTTTTATTCTTATCCCTCTGTAGCTTTTATTATGGATTTGGGTTGCTAATGGCTATTTCTGCTTAGGAACATTTTTTTTTCAGTTTCAGAAAGCAGAAATTTGAGGCACTAGTCTTGGCAACAAACTAGAAGGTGTCATGTAGATATTAAACAGAACAGAAAATTAATTTAAAATAATAAATAATTAAATCCTCTACATGGGTGATGCTGAGGAGCAAGAAACTGATGGAAACATAGCATTTTCAAAGTTAAAGGTTTAGGCAGACTTGGGAGAATTTGGCATGATATTACACCACTGGGCTTTTTGACTGAAAGAGTTTTCTCACACACCAGAAAACAGCACCATTTGACAAAACAAACCATTACCCCTTGTGATTGTTCTTCATCTAGAGATCCAAAAACCATTCAGCCTGTACGGCTTTAAGAAGAAGTGCAGAAAGCTGAAGATGTTTCAGGAGGTCTGTGGGCATTTTTGTCTTCCTTTGTTAAAAAAAAAAATGTAAATATCCTTATAATACATAAGGATACATAACAATAATCTGTAACACACATTCATATTTCTTCTGTGATTGCTTTTTGCAAGACACTTGGGTCACATTTGAGGATGGGAAAAGCAGAAAAACTTCATGAGATGTTCATCAAGAAGTTCATCCAGAAAGACAACTTCTGCAGATTAGGACTTCTGGAGCTCTGGATGAGATTGTCAGTAATGCCAACACATTTTAAATTCAATTATCACTGAATTTTTAGTGCTAATTAGAAATTTTTACTTCAAAGTCAAAGAAACTGAAGGCTTCAAATAAAGACATTCTTACGGCTTACTAGATTGCAATTCTGATCATTGATATTTCTCTGTATATTGATACAGTTTTTAGCATAACTGTAACTTCCACTGATTCAGCCATAATCTTTCTCAAGTTTTTTCTTCTCCAGTAGTTTATTTATAATTCATGGAAAGTATCTGGGCTTTAATAAAGATTTTTAGAGAAAAGGACAGTTCCCTCTTTTTTTGCCGTTGTACTTCTACTTTTTTGCTTGAACCAGATGAAAATATCACAGAAAATGTCTTGTCTTCATTTCAGTACTGAATCCATCTCAGTAGCAGCAGCATTTAACTGCTTTTTGTACTATAAAACCAATTAGCAATCAAGGTGGTTATTCTCCAGAGAACATAATGCTGGCAAACAAAATCTGTGTGTCCTCAGGTCCTCTATAACATCTGGTACAAGCCACCAGTAAAAAAACCTGGTCTGTTCCCATGCACAAATTTCTGTGTGTTTAAATTCCAGTTTGCTTGGTGAGATAACCACTACAATTAGTTAATTAAGATCTAAATTAGGACTACTGTAGATGGTGCAAAACTAGAAGAGAGGCACAAGAGGTATTGCCTCAAGGCTTTCAGTCTGCAGGAGGCTGCAGCAATAATAATGCCCCCAGGTACACTTGCAGAAAGGCAGGACTGCCTTGTGGTTCTCACTGCATTTTATTCCAAGCAGTATGCATTTGATCAGGCCTCCAAGGGCTGTTTGATAGACCACAGACAGCTGATTGTGGTGTTTCTCTGATCCAGAGAGCATAACGGGCAGAAGAAATCCAAAATCTTCTTTTTAGATTCTGTGTAAACAAAGCAAGTTGAGAATAATAAAAGTCTAGAAAGTTGTAGGAAAGTGGATGAACTGATAGTAGTTCTACCATTTCTACTCATTTACTGTCTCTGTGGATATTCAGTAAGTAGCCTCATTTCACCTAGTCTAAAATCATAGCTTGAGATCAAATGCAATTACGGGTTCTATGATTTTTTGATTCTACAGGCTTCTTGCTACTTCACCAGAATTTATGAATATTTTATTTTCTTAGAATTTTGTTACCTGTTACTATGGATGAAAGGCATGTCTGATTTATCTGACTAGGATAAGGGACTCTTAAAACAGGATTCTTAGCCTCTCTCCTCAGCCTGTAGTGGCATTGGACTTTATTTAAACCACAGTAATTAGTAACTGACAAACATAAACACAGTGTTTAGCTTTGAAAATCTTTCATTTGACACTTTTTCCATTGTGGCTGCTGATCTATGCAAATGTATTTTATTCTGAGGTTGATAATTTGATTTTACTTCTATAGTGTGATAGAAGAGATAAAGAAGGTCTTGAAATTGCCAGAGTAACACCAGATCTGAACACACTATTTCACACAAAATGTCCTAGTTAGCTTCTTGTGTATAGAATTGATGGGTATACTTGAAGATACTGACATCCAAAAATATTTGTATTTAATATAAATTTGTCTGGAATAGGTCTATCAACAGCTTGTTGTAAGCATATGGTAAATTAAATTTGCATTGTTTTTATTGGACACAAGATGTGGTTTTTCTGAGCATTCAACATTGCTCTGAAATTTAAGTTTTTGGAATGAATAATGGTATTTAAGATTTTGATTACTATGTGTTCTGACTATACCTTTCATATTTGAAGATGCAGAACAATTAATGACATCTTGATTTTCTTTATATATACACCTATTATTCACAGGTGCTAGCTGTATCTTCTATGCATAAATAGCTAAATTTGTAGGTAGTCTTTGTACTATTCATGCTGGTTAGGTATCTGTTCATTGGACTCCACAATTTTTTAACAACAGAACTATCAACAATTAGCATGTCACAGAGATATGTTTTCTTAAAACATCTGATAGTATTTGGAATTTGTAAATATTGTAGAGTCGTAACCAAAACCTATGTGAGGACCGGTTGGGCATCGGTCAGTGTGTGGTGAACAACTCTATTATGCATAACTTTTTTCTCTTGAGGTTTATTCCTCTCTCTTTTCCTTTATTATTTTTATTGTTGCTGCTATTACTATAATATTTTACTTCATTTCAATTATTAAACTGTTGTTATTTCAACCCCCAGGCTTTAGCTTTTTCTGATTCTCCTCCTCATCCGACCAGAGCTAGAGGAGAGAGGAGTAAGAGCAGCTGCACTGAACTTAGTTGATGTCTGGGATTAAACCACGCACTCTGTTAGAAAAGGTTACACATTTAAAATGCAAAAACTGTGGGTTATGACAATATACCATATAATTAATTTGCGATGCTTAATACCTCCAGATATTACTGAAAATCCTAAAAAATGATTTAAACATTCATGAATAAAAATAGCATATACAGTTAGACAAAGTCAGCTAGAATAAAACTAAAAGGGCAATCAATCTACATGCTTCAGTGTATAAAATAATTACTGGGTTTTTCTGGAGGAAATTTAATCCCCTATATAGATGCATCAAACAATAGGGGGTATAATGGATGTATTACATTCTTCAGAAAAACCTTATGTTGAACTCATAGAGACAAGACACTAAGACAGGAAAGCTATTGCTCCTTTTCCATACAAAAAATGCTTAAGAGTCTTAAGAAATAGGAAAGAAAAAATCATGCGGTTTCACTGACTGTGGAATATTCAAAAATTCTAGCCTGATATTTTTCCAGGATAAATTAATCTTTACAGAAACAATATTCACTCAAGTCTCCTCAATAATTTCTTATCACTTGTCTTGGGGTGATTTTATGATAATACTGTATTTCCCTGTCATCTGCTTTATGCCCAGAAATGCCACAGATTTAAGCTGGGTCCAGGAGAGGGAGGAGAGAAGCCAGGCGAACTCTTCAGTGTGGTTTGTGTTCAGGGACTCACACACACTCCCCCACATTCTCACCGCTGCAGAGCCGAAGGAGCGCCTTCCTGCTTTTAGCTAGCCTGTTAGCTGAGGCAAGAGATTTTTTCCCAGGACTGCATGCTGGCATACCGAAATCCTCCGGTAACAATTTCTTCCTCTTCTGGAACTGCTTGGCCTAGCTACGATCCGAGAACCAGATCATCGGACCCCGTGGACCGACAGGGGCCTGCAGGCATGCCGCATCTCGGCCTTGGGCCTCGGGAGGGGCCAAGCCAGCTACAGACAGAACTCTAAATCCACCAGCTTTCTCTGCATCGAGGAGCTTTAATATTTTAACAGTTATTCATTCTTCCTGTGCCCTGCCGGCACTTTATTTGTAAATAAACAGGTTTTTTCACTTTCATCCAAGAAATTCCTTTCACATCAGTGGGGGAGGGAGTGCTGAAAACCTGTCTTTGGGGGAGATGTTCATTCCAGATCGTTTTCCTCCCAAATTTGTCTCAAACCGAGACACCGCTTTAATTTTTTGAAGCATTTTATTTAAATTTGTCCACAGACTAATGCTGTATCTTTTAGGTAAAACTCTGAAGCAAAGCCACACTGGAGATCAAACAAGTCAGAACCAAAGCTTTCCCCATCCCAGCTGTGAAGCAGCTAGATCACTACTCTAGTACATTTGTAGAAAAAAAGTAACATAGTCACTCCTCTTTGAAGTACCTAACTCCACTTTGTAAACCACAAAGGTGTGTGGTTATTTTTTAATTATGAGATATCTCTTTCTCTCACAGCAGCTTCACTCTCCTATAAATACAAGTATACAGATGACAAGGAAGGAAGAGGAAGAATAGATCTAAAGTAGAGAGTTAAAATTTTGATAGTGTTCATCTACCAGAAACAACAGACACATGACAAAGCAATTTTCACAACTTCTTAATGAGATTCCAAGGCAGTTTTCTTGAGCTGCAAACTGAAAATGTCAAATAAATTAATTCAAACTCATACAGCTCACCCAGAACATTCTGGGCTGGGTTTTTCTATTATAAAGAAAGTGCTAAACAAAATGTGGGGCAGCACTACAGCAATGCTGGACACCCATAGTAGCATAAAGATTGTTACAGAGCAGCTTTGATTAGCAGCAACACAATAAATACCACAAAAGCATACAGTAATTCACCAATGACTTAAAAATTTATTTCTTTAGGAGTATTTCAGCACGTTCAACAAAATTAAGCATTTATTTCTTGGAATACTAGTTATCAAGTATTAATGAAGGAGGGGTTTTATGTATCAAACCACTCTGATTATAATCTTACATACAGAGTTTCTCACAGAAAATTAGTACAAAATGTGACTTTTATAAAGGTTAACCTAGCTGAGAAAATTGTTCCCATACACTTCCTGGCAATCTTGCTTCTCATTTATAACTGGCAGCCCTTCTACTGTTCAGTTTTGCCAGGTCAAAACCCGGCCTATGCTATAGAATGTGCTACTCCATCTTGGGCAGATGATCAACATCATCATCCCACTCCAAAAATGTAAGGAAATAAAGATAACACGCTTTCTTCTTTCTCCATCTTTTTCCCCACAGGTCACAGAGATCAGACATGTCAGTTTACTGAGAGATCAGGTTATTGCAAGCCTATAATGCAGGGTTGTATAGTGCATCAATTGTGAGCATTACAGCAGGATGACATAGTGAAAGGCATGATCTCTGTGCCAAGAAAAAAAAAAGTATAGATTTACACTTCCCAACACGAAAAGTCAAGAGGATCAATCTGATGTCCCAAGACTTACTTTGGGGTGAAAGAATAGAAGTACCTCCATAAATTTCTATATACCATGATTCACAACTATTAGCATCTACAGAAGAGATTTCCGGGTT
Source organism: Rhagologus leucostigma (assembly GCA_013397725.1). NCBI lineage: Eukaryota > Metazoa > Chordata > Aves > Passeriformes > Rhagologus > Rhagologus leucostigma. Next base: position 44,803 of record VZTD01002397.1, on the reverse strand, counting down.
TTAGGAGATGATTTGATACACAGTGATTTAGTTTAATAGTGACATCTATTAAATGCAGTTTTGTGATTCCTCTGTATTCTGGTTTGTTAAGCTTTTAACATCCTTGTTTGCTCCCAACGTGTTCTGTTTGACTTTACAGCTGTTTGATCTGCTTTGTATCTCTTTTGGGGTTTTTATTTCTTTTTCCTTGTTGTTCCTTCCACTTCCTTTTTGATTTGTAGTTCTGAATGCCTTCCATTACCCCATATTTACTAGATTTTCAGGTTATTTCAAGGAAGGATGATTTCGAATATATCCTGTTCTACTCTAAGCACACCAAGTGGCAAATTTTCAGTAAAATGTACAGTCATTTAGATGCACAATACTTATTAACATTAATGGGACTCATGCAGCTAAATTCATTCACACCATGCTGAAAATAAAACCACAACTCTTCTCATCAATGAAAATTTCATAAGGATGTTTTGCCCAGGAACTTAGTGGCCACACGTAACTACTAAGAAAGCAACAGGGCTCAAGGCCCCTAATTGCTGACTGAACAACACAAATAAGTCCATGACACTCTAAATGCTCTGTTCTACCAAGTGCAGAATTAGACCTTAGGAAAGATAATATATATCCTTTATTAAGATGCTTCGAAATACTACATGACTTCATATGAATACAAATACCACAGAGAAACACCATAAGACAAAATTTTATATATTTCAGGCCAATTTTCCTTACTTAAATCCTGAATTAACAAAGTGATCTCTTTGGTCAAACAACATCTGAACAATGCCCTTCCTGCTGAGTGAACCCGGTATAAACACACACATCAGAATCAATTTTGCCTGCACTTAACCATATTGCATTGGAATCTTCAAAATTTGGATACTGAGCATTGGAAGAAAAGTGCCTTCCACCCACAACTTTTCCCTGACTATACTACATATCAGTTAACTTACATGACATTAAATAGTAGTTTTGAATTTAACTCTTAATTAGTTAATTAAGAAATTGCATTTTAACCTTTACTCTTTTTTTTTTTAATTTTTCAAGAAAATATGTATGTACCTAAAAGGCCACTGTTAATGAAGTTTTTAAAATATTTTAAGAGATTTACTTTTCTTCAATGCCTTTATTTTTAAATCTATTTCAGTTAAACCAGTCGAGCTCTATAAGCGTCTGTTACTCAGTCCTATTGCTACCCTCATTCTAATTTCCATGCTAAAGCCCAAACAGAATCCAGTTTCAGAAACACAATTTAATAATGGCTCTTTTTTTTTAGTTCCACACTAAATTCGATATAATTGCTGCACCATATAGTGAGTTGCCTAGAATATAACCTTTAGAGATATTGATCTTTATAACAAGCCAAAAATAAAAAAGGAAACCCAGATAAGCACATTTAACAGAAGCATATTCATCTCTAATTCATTACACACTACACAATTTCTGCAATAAAAATTACTCCCACAGCTTCAGCTGAAAAAAGCAGGAATCCTTCCTTCCTGCCCAGAGTTCCATCACACTTCTCTGTGCAGTGCAGAGGTAAATGAGAAACAAGACCCAATGCTTCTTGTTAGAAATAGCAGCACTTCAGAAGTACATAAAATATTAAAGCATAGGCATTATACATCCAGTTTTGTTTTGCCAGCTGTCCCCCATTCCATATATGCTCAAAACTAAAGGACTCAGTAGCCACAGAAGTTGTATCTGAAATTGGTATGAGTTTGCAACACTTCACTTCCCTGCCGATCCACATACCTGTGTCTTAAAGTTATTCTGAAAAATCAATTAATAAAGTGTTTCAACATCGTTGAGATGAATATACAGTAGTCCCGTTAGTTGGTATTAGTAAGGCTTCATCTCTCCACTACTATTTGTTTGGTTTGGTTTTTTTTAATTTCTAATGTGATTTATGGACCCTTATAAGAGCCTTGATGAGAGCCTTTTTCACGAAGTATTTTCCACATTCAAACTTCGAGGTTTAAACAAATTATTCACCTCCTAGGTTAATAATTTATACACTAGTCTTCTCATTAAGTTCTAAAAACACGCGAGGCCCAGACTCATGGCTAGTATCATTTTTTGGAATGGACACAGCACAGTCCAGCTGCCTACATCTCTATAGTGAAAACCAGTCGTCCCAAATTTAACTTCTAACTAAATTATGCTTTGCAAGGTGATCAGACATTCTGTATGATGCAACACTTTTAAAATAAATGCAAATCTCTTTGGCTATGTAAAAAGTGGGCAGTCAGCACTTAATCTGAATTTTTGCTCATTTGAACTTGTTTTCAACTCTCTACTTATATATTCCCAGTGACGTGGCAGAAACACAGACAACAGCAGTCTATAACCCTATTTTCCATTCTCTCACTGCCCAGGCTGAACTCAATACAACTAAATGTCCTGATAAAGTAAAAAATAATGAATGTTTAAGTGCTTGACGTAAGCCTCTGCAGGTATCCACCTGGAAATACTGTGGAAAGTTCAAAAAGCACAAGTCTAGCTGGCACTAGCACATAGAATTTCAAATTCCAGGATCTGTAGGCAGAAAGGTGGCTAGGCAGAGGGCACCAGAGAGTGATTTGGAAGTTCCGTCATACTGATGTATATAAAAGCCTAGACCAAATCTGTGCATCAAGGAAATATTTCAAAGAGATAACAAATAGAGAATGGAAGAGCTTTATGGTACACTACAAGTAATGAAAAAGTACAGACCAGAAACAATTTCTTTCACAAATGGAAAAAGAATCTGCAGAATATAGATTATGTAATTTACCTTCCCAGATTTCTCAACTGAGACACTATCTTTTTGATTATTTCTACTTCTCATCCCCTTCCAACTCCCCCCCCACCCCAATATCCTGCTGATAAACTCTACAGAACATTTGATGAACAAAGATCTGTGGAAAGACTGGAGTTTTCTATGTCTAAAAATACAAGAATAAAGGGTAGAAATTTGCCATTTTTTACACGTGTATATAATGTGGGTCTCCTAAGAACCAGGAGTTTGCTATTCCATTTTCTGGGCACAAGTTGTAATCATATTAACAGGTCTTAATAAGCTTAATTTGGCATTGTAATTTCAGGGACAACACTTTGCAAATAAACTGTAATGAGGTGTGTGCCACAAGCTCAGTATCTGACTCTTTTTGCCTTCATGCCCTTAGAGTTCCAGAAGGAATATAGTCAGTACCAGTAAAACTGACAAATAGTTCAGGTGCTGTTCCTGCTACGTCTGAAATGATTCTAGAGCCCATGTTTCATAAAGACTGTCCTTGCTTTCTGCATGAAGAAGCTCAGACAATATCAGGTACCACGAAATACCAAGGTAAAGAACACAGAGAGGGTGTTTTCATCTTAGCAGTTAGCTGCTGGTCTTCAGTCTTGCAACAAAGAAGCCTGATCAGGTAGTAATACCCATGAGGATGAGTTTTTGTCAATAGCTGTTTTAATTGAACGTTGCATATTCTGCTGCGACACATTTTCTCTGTCAAGTCACATAGACCTCATATCACTCATTGTGAGAATTTAGCTCAGCATATAAGAGACATACTTCAACAATGAAACTGTAGGTAAGTTACCATCCTGATGGTTTCTCCTAATGTTTTAAAATCGTTTATGTGACCCCTTCTGTGCCATTCCATCCTACCTCCTGAATGTCCTTGGTAGCAGCAAAATAACTGTGACACAATGTCTAAAATTTCAGAACTGATTATAGTATGCAGCAATTATTTATATTTAGCTGCTTCCTCCCTTACTACCCACTCTGAACTGCTGAGGATTATTAGAAGAAAGATTTCAGGGGAAAGTGGGGGTTAAAGGGGAGTGTGTCATAGACTGGCTCCAAGTTATTACCCATGAGCAGTCACAAGCATTTTCATATCTGAATCATTATTTCCTCCTTACTTTTCTTTGCTTAGTCCTTCATCATAGGGGAAGGGAAATAGTAGGATAAATGCAATTTGATAAGTTCTGTCAAATGTTTAATGAAGGGATCATGGATCTCAAGTTTCATGACTCAGGGCAACCATAAAAACAACTATGATGAAAGAAAGGTAGGATGTAGAAAATTAAAACTGAAACAGTGCAAGGGTCTGGGCATAGAAGATGGTTGCTGTCTAAAAATGAGGGTACAATTACCAGGAAGATATGAATACTATAAAAATGATAATTGTAGGAATTATAAACTGGTTTTGAAAATGGACAAAAACCAGTTAAAAGTTGCTGAAAAAGCTAGAAAACACCTAATTCAGAGTTCTGTTGAACCTCAGCAAAATTTTGCCATCATATTCAAGTCAGCCAGCAAAGGCAACCAGGAGAGTACCAGAGAGTGGAATTCTGGTCTGGCAGGAGAAAAAGCCAGAGGACCGCGGACGGTTTTTTCCATCTACATTTCTCCATGACTATACAATACAACAGTTTAGACATTTAGAGAGCTAAGTAAAACTTAATTGAAGTTAAATCGGCCTTCATCCTAAGTTTCAGAAACACACAAATGAACGATATTTGCCAAAGTGATGTAATACAAACTGTACTGTTTAACTAGGTTATTTAAGGGATTAATCTTTGATATTAAACAGCTGTGATTACTCATTATTATTCTTTTATGAGTCTATCATATTCATTAGAGTTCATTGGTCTATTCACAGGCTTATAGTAAATAGATTAATGAGATTTAAAATTTTGAACCTTGAAGCAGATTTTTTTGCTTCTCAGCAAAAGTCAGTATTTCATGCAAGTAAAACTAGACAAATAGTATTTTCTTTTATTCTCTGAAGGAGAGTGAGGATTGCCTATTAAAACACACTTTTTGCATGGCATTTTCACACTAATGCATTTTCAAATCCATTCAATCTTTAAAACAGGAAAGAATGAATAATTAAGCAACATATTTAACATTTAATACTATACACCTGCCAGCAACTAAGTACTTTAAATAAAAATCACAGGAGAATCTACAGAAAGGCAACCTTACAGCATGGATGGGAGAGAAAATTTTGCCATTGTATTTGTTTATATCCATTCATAACAACATTTAAAAACCAATGAGTAAATGAAAATAATACAACACTCTCCTTCTGTTTGAGTTCTGTCACTTTTCATGTTTAAGAAAAAAGTTTATTGTATTGAACACAAAATAAGCAAGGCGTGTTTCAGTGAAAAATGCAGCATGTATCATATGAAATTTGGTATTACATAGAACATACTCAAAACTGACAATAATAGTGAGGACAGACTAGAAGATCATCTATCACTTTGGTTTCATGTCTTGGGAGGTGGTTAAACAGTGGTAAAAAAGTTGTACGGATTAGACAATGTGCTAAATGAGGAAAGGAGCTCTCTTGAGAGAACTGGGTTGGGCAATGAAAGAAAAAGGAAGAGAATAATGAAGAGGAAGGAAAGCATAATAAACAATAGGGGTAGATGCAGAGAAACTGAGGTTAAGATCTGTATCGTATGAAACAAAAATAAATTACAATAGACATAGAGACATCTTATGAAAGGAAGAAAAGCCTTACAAATGGAAGCTTTAAATTCAACTAGATCTTGAGTCCAAACATACAAGTGAAAAAGAACTGAAGCAATCAATATTCTCTTCTTACCAGAAAGGGAAAAGACATATCATCTTTGTGTCCCTAGGAAAGTCTGCTGTTGGAAAGCACGTGAAGCCCTAGAGCTCTGCTTAGCTACCTGCTGAGCTAGCAGTAGTTTGAGTATTCTTTTACAGTAAAAGGGATTCTTAATAAATAACTGTAGGAAAAAATTTCTTTTGCTTGAGGAACTCTGGCTTGGAAGTGTAGCTTATTGCTTGGATAAGCAAGGTAGATACAGTGACATAATACAATTAAGTGGAGTCTGTGAAAAATGCAGTGGAAGCTGGTAATGAGCAGTGTGCTACCTACCTTCTTCGCTTTGCAATATCTTTAGCAGCGTAACTAAGTGAGGGCTTTCATTTATGTAGCATGATATAAAGATTTTCTCAACATTGGTTTAGTCCGGCCACATTGCTCATAGAGAGGAAAGCTGTGAAGATGTTATATGAGTCACACGACAAAAAGCGATAAGCTCTTACAAAGCTTCATACAGGGGATAAAAAAAAATATTTTTGAAGGGCCTTATTTCTTCTGCCTATTCTATGCCTTCACAGTGAACCCAAGAGCCCAAAATCATCATCATTTAGAGACCTCAAAAGGGCAAAATTTGTTTTAAAAACAGCTATAGCATTCCTTAAAGATATCTATTCCAATATTCAATTACTCATCCTGCATACTGAGCCATATGTTCCTCACTTCTAAGTTCCTAGTCCTGATTGCTGCCAAAATCGCAGGCTTTCAATCGCTCCATGCCTAAACATGTATCTCAGGCCACACAAAGCTGCTAAAAAACTTCACAGCATTAGAATGTATGCCATTATATGGGAAAAAGTCAAGAGTTTTTCTTACCAACTTTGCAGACTAATTTTGCAGACAAGTTCAGATTTCTGTTTTATAGTCCCCTATTTTCTTATTATTTAATCAATCAAGTGAGGGGAAGAAAACATTTATTTTTGTATCTCCTGGAATATTAGAAACATCACATTATTTTAAATACATGCTGTCAGTTTTATTTATATATATATATATACACACCACATAAAAATATATACTAATATATTTACATTGTATATTTTTTTTTAAATTTATTTATTCCAGTTAAGCACAGGCCCAAATGGAAAAGATGAAATATTCTTCAAAAGACATTAACCAGGCCAGTTCTGGTCAAAATATAAGGGCGGAAAATAGTTCATCTATTACTTTTTGATTATTTTTCTGATGACTGTTTATTACATGGGATGAAAATATTAAGCTGATCTCTGATTTTTTTACAAAAGATTATTTTTGAAAAACTGAGTATTTCAAAAAACAGAACTACTGATTCTCTATCTGTGACAGGAATATATCTCCAGAAAGGTAATTTAAAGGAACTTGCAGTTTTGAGCATGTTACTGGTTTTACAAGGAAGCTGTTGTCACTGTAACTGTTAGCACAAATCTTGACTTTGAACTGAGTAAGTAAAACTAAAATGAAATAAAATGTAAAAGGAAGAGACAGAAAAAATGGGAGAAAAGGTCTGCTCATATTTTTCTGAGATTAACAAACTCAACTTACTAAAAGAATGTCATCAATTAAGACACTCTTCCTTCTCAGTCAAAGAATATATAAAGCATGTGTCAGAGGGCTAATATGCTAGCTACCCTTTTCCTGAAAGAGACAGCTGTGAAATCTGCCTTATGTTACAAGACATGCAGCAAACATTTACTGTTAGACCCATGAGTATTTCAAAGTTGTGAAAGCCTTTTTATCCAAGCTTCAAATTGAGAAAAAAGTACTCTCAGTTTTTTCCAGCTAATCTGAAGAATACTTGCATTTTCTAAGCAAAAAAAATTTCATTGATTGTAATCAAATGGAAAAAAAATACTCCTTCCATTGGTAACTCTTTCATCAACGCACAGACTAAGAGCATGAAGTGGGTGGGTGTGGAGGCAAATAACAAAGAAGGTTAACTCAGTACTTCAGAAAAAAGATCAGTGTATTTTAGAAAAACACAAACTTCTTCAGCATTGACACTCTTCTACCTTTTTTTTTTTCAATGAAAATGCCCAAGCAACATAGTCAGAGCTTTTAATTAATGTAGAAAATTGTTGATATTTCTATGCCAAGTACTGGCCTACACCATGTAACTATTTGTTTGCCAAAGCTCATTTTCCCAGACATCTTCTGGCAGCAACACAGATTGAATGAAGGATTGCAGAGCTGTACACTATGTTTTATGTCCACACCCTGCTGTATAAAATAAATGTATTCACATAAAAATAGTTTTAAACAGAAAACCTGATGAGGCATAACAGCAAGTATGTTTTTTTAGGTATCTAGGGATGACTAACTACCTCTGAAAATAGAGCCACTAAAGCAGAGTCTTTATGTCCTCTATAGGGACAGAAATAGTGTCTATGTTTTACAATACTGCAAAAGTAGTTAAAATATCTGGACATATTTCACATTTGGTATTAGGAAAGAATCAGTCTGCTCCTAAAATGTAAGAGGTTCTGGCCATCTGTGTCACACTGTTCTGGGGGAAAAGGAAATGGTGTGAATACCACCATTAAAACTGAGTTACTATGGCAAGCATCAGGCAGAAGTGATCAATGAATACATTGATATGTTATAATTTCTCCAGAAATCATCATCCTTTATTACTCAGATAAGGACTGCATAAGAAAGTACAGTATAGCAAGTCAAGAAAATAGTAGAGATGAGTGACTGTGCATGCAGAGAGAAAATTTACTTTCTCACTCCTGTTACACTGCCAGTGTGATACATGATGAGCCGCATCAACTATTGTGCAGCCCATATCTGGAATATCAGCTACAGTTCTGTTTCTAATACAGAATCATTCTCTTGGCCCTCTCATCTCTTCTCTTGTCCCATCTTTCCTTACAATCTTTGAATCTGGTCTTATATCCAAGGAGTTCAACTCTTCACATCTCCAAAATCTGTTTTCACATGAAACTCATCTCAAGTAATAGTATGTTTACTTCTTGAACTCTGTTCATGTGTGAAACTTCAACTGGCTACTAACTTGATATAGGTGTACTACAATGGTGTAATTAGGAAGAGCATGCAATTATTTTGTAATACTAAGGTGGTGTAACCAGATACAACCTCATATATATAACACATACATAAGTGTGACTACCAGTGAGGCAGACAAAGATGATTGAAGTTGCAAACAGGCAGCATCCAAGGAACAAAAAGTTACCACACAGAAGAAGCACAAGGAACTGCAAACTGGCAGGGCAGCTTCCCAAATGCACAGGACACATAACCAGCTAGAAAAAATTATATAAGGTGGGCAACATCAGGAGCAGAGGAGAACTCCCTTCACTGGAAACAGTTTACCAGCATAAGAATCACATTTTCAAGCGAAGAATAATACAGAAGATGAGAACCCACTTCTCTCATGAAAGACCTGTCAGGAGTAATTTGACATTTGCAACTAAGAAACTCTTGGGACAGCTATCAGTACCAACTATATTGCAGCAGATCTGTGATTTTGTATGCCCGTAGCTCTTTTAGAATATGACTGCTGAAGACTAACTGCTTTATATATGTACCAGTTATGTATGATTTGTAAGAACTGACCACTAGGACAAAGTATATTATTAATGAATTAATCTAATAAACCATTAGTTTTAAAATGTGAAATCGCCCTGATTTGTCATTCATATCATCATCAAAGTGATCTCTTTATCAATACAGGTTATTTTCAAGACAGTGGAACTATTTCACTCAATAGAAACACCCCTTGCTTTCACATTTTAACAGTTAAACAAAAAGGTGGAACCATGGAGATGACTCAAAAACATTTTCCTCCAAATGCCTGGCCAGAAGGATGCATACCGAACATCATGATTAAAAATGCTGATGCACAGGTTAGGAGATCATTTTGCAGGTTTTTTTTCTAATGTAGCTGCACACCTTTGGCCCTTACATCTTTTCCTTTTCTCCACACTTTATATATATGAGTTGCAGTTCAGTCCACTACCAATTGCTTGCTTTTACTGGATTTGACTGCTTTTCTTTTTGGGGTACTTATTTTATCATACTTCAATTCTTCCTCCCAGTGCAGTGACGATGTCAAAAAAAGTACCAAAAAATACAAACATGAGTACTTCTGTTGATTCCTCTGCTACTCAGACCATGTTTGGACTGTTTCTTTCCCATTTGCCAGTGAAAGTATTTACCTTGAAGAGAAAAAGAAGAATGAGTTTATGCTCTTCAAAGCTTATGTATGCTTGAAGTGAGAAGACTTCAGCAGTGACAACAACGTGGACCTTTAGAAAGTCACCAGCTGACCAGCAATAGCTGCAAAAGTCCTATCAAGATCTCTCCCTGTGGAGATCTAGCAGTGCAAGTGATGATGGACTTGGCAGAGGAAAGTACTCGGCAAGTCATTAAGAAGCCAAATGGCCAGTCTTTTTCCACGTCTTCACATATTTCATTTACAACTCGCTCAGTGTTAATGTACCAGACAAATCAGTAATCAAGAGAGAGAACAAGACAAAATATTAGATCTTGGAAATGAGAAATTGTTCGTCACCAGCATATTCAAATATTTACAAATGACCATGACATATATTTCCGCACATGTATTTTTATCAGCGCTCAAGTCTGTTACCATTAAAGTAGTATTATATTTTAAGCTATTATTGAAATAACCGTAAAGGAACACTCGGAATTTAAGGATATCCCCAATCTTCAGAAACGTAGTATTTCAACACCCAGAGAACTGATAAAAAACTGCTACTAACAAAGGTACACATCTCCCAAACGCATTGACCTCAATTAGATAGACTGCACTTCCTATAGAGTAAGATCCTGGGATCACTTTGTCTGGGATCGCTTGTCCACAATGCCTAGATGGATTTTTCTCGAGAACCCTTAAAAACTTAGCCAAACTACTTCAAACGTTCACAGCACGTTTTTATGAAGCTAAACTGGCTTAGTCAATATATTATTTTAACTCTTAATTTTCTATCTGCATTTGTCTCAGAATTCCTTAAGCATGGGATTCCAAATGCCAACCCGTGGAGTTCTTTGACCCTCCATTCACAAAAGGTACCCCAGTCTGAAACACATAACTTATTGTGCCTTTGCTTAGGTTACTGTTCCCAAATGTGCAATAGGAATTTCACAGTGCAAGGAATAAAATATCATCTCTGTCTAGTTTCAGATACAAGGCAGGAGTAGAAAGGTGTTAACAGAAGAACGTTGAAACATCTGAGCAACGAGATCAAAACAGCTCAACATACACAATGCAGAATCAGAACGTTTTCATTTGCTCACTGTTGCCTTCTGCACAAGTTCTGTCACACTCAGTTGCAATCTGGACAGTCTCCAAAAAAGAACAGTTCTTTTGCCTACATCTTTGCTCAAAGTACTGAGGCACATTTTCAGCAGTGAATTAGAGCTCTTAGCATGTACAGCCTCGGTTTTGAAGACAAAATTTCAGGAGGAAACGTTCAGCAATGTGTCTCCTCCACCGGGAAAGGGCCTCCCCCTTTCCTCTGGCAATGAGGCAAATTGATGACAGCAGGTGAAAATGGAAAAAACCCGAACTGTTTATTTACACAAAACAAAAAAACAAGGTAGAACAGGAAAAAAAACTCAAAATACAACAAATGCTCAGAGAAGGAAAAAAAACCACACGGGCTGGCAACCGGTCCCTCCAGTCTCCGGACTGGGGAAGGAAGGGGAAGGAGAAAGGGAAGGCGAATCCATGCAGTGGCCTGAAGCAGGGCAGATGGAAGAAAAACCTGTTGATCCTCTGGCGCCGGTCCTCATCCTCACAGCAGGTGAAGCTGGCGGACCTCTGCGTCCCCCGTCGCTCAACGGCTTGGCCCTCCCCGGGCTTCGGACCAGCTGGGGCCACCCCGCGAGCTTATCGGACCGGAGAGAAGGGAAGGAAAGGCAGGGAGGCCAGGGGGCGGGAAAGGAAAAAAAAAACCAACAAAACCTTCTTTTTCAGCTAGCAGGAACTCCACCAAAAAAAAAACCAGCAAGCAGCAGCGCAGCGCCCCCGGCGCACTCTCTCCCGGGCACAGCCGAGGCCGTTGGACCCACCCGCCCCCGGGCCCTGCCGCTCTGGCCCCGCCCCGAGTCCATCTTAAACGTACAGCGCCCTGGGGCATTAAGCAGGCGGTTACGGAATAAAGAGGCCCCATAAGATCGCCCCAGGACACAGCCTTTGACTTCAAAGCAGTAGTTGAAAGTATGAGTTGTCATTTTCCAGACAGCACTAAGAAATTTTGCAGACACTCTTAACAAGTGTGGTTACGAAAAATCTGTATTGGAGCAGTAAAAGGAGGGAGGCTATTTTGTCTCCTTTATGACATTTGTTTTGTTGGGTTTTTATACCACTGAACGGCTTTAATTTTCTGAAAACATAGAGAACACCCAAAAAAGTCCTTCTGCTCTTTAAGCAGTCAAAGTAGATTTCAAATGAGAAGAAAAGGTAAGGAGCTAAGCTATAGCATGAACTGAAAAACTTTGCAGTTAAATCTGTGATATTTCACTGATTCTGAATATTACTATCGTGGTGAATGTCTGTGTTTAGTCTCAAAGTTTAGTGGAAATGTAACTGATGAACACAAATCCTCTCCCACTTTTTCTTTCTGCAGGCAGACTTGCTGAAGTCTCCCAAGCTCTGAAGTTCAAAAAATGCAAACTGCAGCAAACAGGTCCAAACTTTTATTTCCTTACTTCTCTCTATCAAACATATTTGACTACGTTTTTTAAAAAGCTAATCTCAGTTAGAGATCTTGGGAAAAGTTAAAAACAAATCTCCAAAAGTTTTTTAAAAGTAATTACTAACTTTTCTTTCTCAAAATCCATATTAGAGTAACAGAAATTTATTCAGCCATTTGTGTGAATTTGTTAAATTAGCATGTATGTGAATAACATAAACCTGTAAATTTACATATCTCTTACATTTCCACCATTCTTCTCTGTACCACCATACATAATTAAGGCGAAGACAATAATCTGGAAACAAAAAACTGGGATCTATTATCACCCTTACCTTTTTGTATCCCATCAGTCTCTGTCGACACCCCACACCCTTTCTTTTATGGCACAGTAAATGTCCTTTTCCCTAGATCTGCACAACAACCAGAATAGCTATGTCTCTGTGTCAGCACCATGTCAATAATATAACACTGTAAACCAGTTTTGCATGTTTAGAATTCCAAATCTCATAATCTGTGAAAAGTTAATCTTTACTACTATTTCTGTATCAAGAGTCTTTTTCTCGTAGCAATTACTGATATGCCATGCACTGGCAACTCAAAAAGCTGGAAAATCAGAGAACTTTCTCTAGACAACCTGGCATGGATTCATTCATAGCTTGTACTCCATCTGTTGTTACAGAAACATGTTTCAATATTATGACTTGTCTCTCATCTAGCTAGCTGGTTTAACTGCAACTATCACCAGGGTGTCAAAGAGCTTGACAAAGAAAACAACATCAAAAATTCTGGGTCAAGTCAGTCAAATCAGCAATAGCCTGAACACCGTTGATCTTTTGCCTCTTGCAGTGCATCCTTTCCTAGGCATTTACATTTCTTTGTAGTGCCACTCATCTATTAATTTCAATGCTCTTTTTAGATACTGACAGAGAGCTGTAGCAGACAGATGGGGATGACATTTATTCTGAAAGGTGGTAAGATTAGTGGCCATTTTAATCTGTCTCTTATATATACATATCTCACTTGCTGATTACAAAATCTACTAAATGGGGGCATAGTGCCCCAGAGAAAGTGGTAGAACCTACATTGTTTAGAACTTACGGAAGTAGGTTGAACAATGCACAAGAAAATGTGCTGTCAAAAACGAGCTACACTGGCAGAATGATAGACTACATGAGTTAAGATTTGCTAGCTATTTCTAACTTTTGTACATATCATAAACCCCATAGAATTTCCCATATAAACAAGGAGTAGGAGTTTACTTTGGAAAAGGAGAGAGCAGAGCGAAGGGGAAACAGAAGTCTGTGGAAATAAATACTGAAGAATACATCTTCCCAGTTTCCTTAGGCAATTGATTTATCATGTCACTGAATATTTTAGCTACTTCTAAATAGTGCATTATCAGCTGGAGAAACTAGACCTATATTGTTAAAAACTAAGCAGAGCAAGTGCAAAAGAATTCTGCCAATTATTTTCAGTCTACAAAATGGAAAAGGGATTCCTCTGATACCTCATTTTGGCTTAGTTCTGTATGGAATAAATTTACCTCATAAATATAGCCTAATGCCATTCTCTTTCAATGGCTAAAATACCAAGTCTATTTCCACTGCGAAATTAGTTCACTCTCCAGGCAAGACACTTGTGAAGTGCTGTTAATCAAAACGAACAAACTTTGTTCAAAATTCTTTTTAAAAAATTCTTCTACTTTTTCTTAGAATACAGCTCTAGAGTTTCACTGGTTTTCTTAATGAGAACTAATTGGATTTTTTCTTTTATTGCTCAATAAAATGCCCTCAGTTCCAAATACATCAGTTAGTCAGTTTCCTCCTCTTTCTCCTTCCAGTTTACATATACCTATTGCTAGAAGACTCAAGTTTGGCATTATGCATTTCAAAGCTATTTATTTGGTATCTTCTCAGGGAAGGTTTCTAAAGTATCTTTCTGGCAATATTAAAAAAGTTAAGCACAGAGCAGAGTAAATCATTTTATACTACAAATTCAACATGTATACTTCTAGCAGGTGTGCACAGAAGTTCAATAACATGTTAGATGTGTCATTTCCACCCTCTGCTATTATTTTCACTAAATAAAACAGCTGAACATGGCAAAGTAAAAAAATACACTATCCAATTTCTTCTTTAAAGCACACACAAATATTAACTTAAATAAAAGGAGTATCCTGCTGTCTCCAGTATCCATTGTTTTGTTTTCTTGCTCCAGTTTTGCCCCATGTCTCTGGGCTTTCATCTGTAACTTTTTAAAGTATTACTGAGAAAACATATCAAAAGCATTTTTGAAAATTCACAATGACATTGCATCACTTTTATTTATTATTTTATTTACTCTATCAAAGGGCAGCAAAAAAATAAGGAATAACTGCTCTTACACTAGTTTTATGTACTGTAACTATGTGATTTTAACTTTTATGTTATATTTTACTATTAACACTAATATTTTTACAAGACTAATTTGTAGATCTGGCCTATTATTTCCAGATTAGTTTGGTTTGAACAATATTACTTCAGTTCACTTGTTATCTTTTTTTGTAAATTTGTAAATTAAAAAAGCAAAAGAAATTAAAATCAGTAGCCCTGAAGTTGTCAGTTGTTCATGCTGAAAATCAGATTAATACCTAAAAAGCTTATGCTAAACATCTACCTGCTTCCATTCAGAAACTTTTCTTCAACAGAGAAGAAAAAATTCAGACCTTTACCTAGGTTTTATCAGCCCAGGTGCAATAGTACCAGTGTCTGTGATCAGACTGCTTGTTCAAAAGAATGCAACAGATGGCACAAGCAGCCTGCAGCCAAATCATCCGCTAGACCTTGCCTTTCTTTTCGCAGGGAACAAGATACCATATTGCAGGATGGCAAGGAGGCTGAACAGATACAGGACAGATCAAAGACATCTGATTGCCACTGACACGAGGCCTATAAAGGACCCTACGCAAATGACAACATTTGAAAGGCACGACATTCAAGGGTAAGGAAGTTGTGAGAACTAATGTGCCAAATTTCTTCATCTGTCTCTGTTCCAGCAAGCACAGCTTGGAAACACTGCCCTCAAAACTACCTTTTTTTCTAGACTTCAAAAGCTCTTTCTGCAGTCCTTGATAACATGTAAAACCTAACCTTGTACATGAAGCTAAAGAAAAAAGATGTATTTCCATAGAGAATTAAGCTTTGGTTTTGGAGATACATTCATGCAAGTAAAAAGAAGATCCTAGGGTTTGCTGTTGTGTTTTGTTGGAGTTTTTCTTTAAGCAAACAAACGGAACACCTAGGCACATGTGGAAATTCCTGAAAATGAAAATTTCATGGACAAAGCTCTTGAAAGAAGACTGAAACGCACATGAAATACTTCTAAAGCCCTATATAATCTGTTCCATTTTATATTTGACTAAATGTTGCTTAGGATATAGAAACCATCAGGATCTCCAATGTGGTGTTCTGAATTAGACTCCAAGCTGATTCTACACACGAGGCAGAACCACTAGATGTCTGCTTCCTCACCTGACTTAACTAAGTCATTCTACCTTGTCTTGACTGTGGAAAATGCTGTTGCTCATGACATCAGTAATATCAAGGTCTTCAAACAACCTGTAGTAATCTGTTCAGAAAAGCACAAGGCAGCAACAAATTTATATTCAGCATTCTTGAAGATTTTTTACTGGTAACAATCAATGAGGCAATTAGACTAGTGATCAAGTCATTGTGCTCTCTTACTAACACAACAATGCCTGTATTTTGAAGTATGACTTGTCCATTTTAAATTATATTTACGCTAGTATGATACGAGGCATGATTCAAATCAAAGGAATAAAAACTGCAGTAGAAAGAGATACCACTAATTTGAATTACACCATGTATTCCTGAGATATTAACCCCATTTAGCTAAACCTGTGAGTCCAAAGGGAAACATCTGCTCACTAGCTAAGTGGGTAAATGAATTGTATTACGTGGGTGTGTGTTTCTTCATATGTATTGTATGTGTTAAAAATACATCTAGCTGATAGCATTTCTAGCATACTTTTCAAGCAATAACAGATAATGGCATCATAAAAGGGAAACACATGGGGAGAGATTGTCCCCAGAGACATCATTTGGCAGCCACAATCTCTTATGACCAAGAAGAGTTGCTTAAGGTTATTAACAAGGTGTGTCTGATGAAATCTGACATAAGATATAGTGGAAAAAACTGCAGAGATAAGATACAACAGGTTCCATTATATGCATATAAATTGCTCAGAAAAGACACAGCTTGAGAAGAATTAAATTAATGAGAACACACAATCTCTCTGTAGGGACTTAGAAGGAGTCCAAAATTCAAGAATAGTATTAGTGTGTAAAACAGAGGACAAGGAAGGACTATTACTTCCAAAAATTTGCTAAAAGCTTTGTAGTAATGGTTATGCACAATATGGGTGTAAAATGGCTGAACTCAACAGCATTAAAACGAAATTTTCTATACTTGGAGAATTCTTTATGATCTCCAAAAGGTATAGGATATAACTCTATTTGTCTTTGCAGGTCATCACATTACAAAGTTTTAAAATTAGAGTGTTTGTGGCTGTCAAGCAATAATAAACCAAACACAATTACAAAATAATATGCTTCTAATGCACTGACAACTCATCCTTTCTTTCCCATTTTCCTCTGTCTCCTTGGAACTGCGCCTTTTAATGTTTTATTTTATGTTCCTCTTGAGATCTTGAAGCCAGTGTCACTTTTGACTCTTCTTCAGGGAAGACGGGATTTCAGTATATAGAAACCCATGATAGCATGGAATGTTTTCTGCAAAGGACTTAATGTTTTCAAATGACAAATCAATTACAAGACATACACGTAAACTGGACTAACTTTTTTGTGCACTGACTTTGTATAGTGTAATATAAAAACAAATAGGCATGTATTTTAGGCATCATATGTGAGAGGCAGTTTACAACCTTCCAGACCCACTAGGAATACTAGGAATCATTTCGGGTTTGATAATCCTTTAACTTTTACAAAGTCTCTCCAGCACAGCCAAGTACTGCATTTCTCACTAGCAGAATCTTAGCAGTAGTAGACTCCACCTGAACTCTTGTTCAAGTTAAGAAATAGAGTGCATCTAGTACCTAGGTATGGACATTGAAAGAAGAAAAGAGTTCACTGTTCCTCTATTCTGTATTTCTATGAGAGCTGCCCTTAACAGAGTCTCCTTTTTTCCCTCTGAAACTCTTTCTGTTTTGTAAAAAATAAGACCATCCCATACACTATTGTATACATCTCCATCTCAAACATGTAAATCGCAAGAATGGAAGCTGACTAGTATGTTATCATTGAAACATCTCAGCCTAAAGTAGTCAATAAAATGCAGTAAAACACTCTTTGCAACTTTTGCCTTGGCTGCAAAATTAAAGCAAGGTCTATTTGCAGAAAATTTTCCTACCTATATACACATTCTGCTAACTCTGTCTTCTGTATAATAATAGTTTTTCATAGCTAACACAACTATATCCCGAGTTGTTTTCAATCTACAGCAAAAACCAAAGTATTCATCAGAAAGGAACCATGCAGAGTTGTACAGCAAACATTCAAACTTTGTTTTGAATTAAAACAACTCTGTCCAGTTTATCACAATCTTGTAAATTACCCAACTCACACAGGATTTGGATACAAAAGGCTATGTAATTATTTATTTGACCTATTAATAAACGCTCCACCCCCACAGAGATCACACTTTGCATTTCAGAAGAGTGGATCAATATCATAAATACACAATGACAAAGAGAAGGCGCCAAGAACTGAAACTTGGAGGACGCCAGTAGGTCAGAAAATGTTCTTTGAACACAGTTTTCTGTAAACACTTATACCACATGTTAAGATCAAGTCTATAAAAATATTTTCCTTGGATTTCTTCCCATCTTCTTATACTTATCACTAAGTAAATTTCTCACAGATTGTATAACTTCCACTGGTTTTTCGTTAGGCACAAAGGACAGACACCGCACTTCCACCTTTTGTCTTTTGATGAAGTCAAAATTAAAAGTTCAGAATACACAAATACTTCTACTCTGTTGGCGTCTCAGTCACTCAGAAGTCAAATTAAAGGTCCCTACATTTATCTCCAAACTTCTGAAGCCAGAAGTTTGTGTTAAAGAGCTTACGTTGGCTCTTTAACACAAAGTGTTAAAGAGCTCCTAGTTTGCATTCTTTCCTTTACCATTATATGCATCTATTGTCACTTGAAAAAACAAATGCCAGCCTCTAGATCAAAGTCGTTTTTTCTCCCAGTGATGTTTTTGACTTTCAGCAACCGAACACTTAGGTCCAGGAAGTCACTGCTGTAACTGAGCAGGCAGGGCCTAAGAATAACATACCTGTGCTCATGTGTACAGAAATTCTAAAACTGAGAATGAAGAGAGAATGAAAATAAATGTTCAGTAGAACTACTGCCAAGCATAAGTAAACTCATGAAGGTAATCAGTTTTAAGTTCAGGCACTGGAACCAGGTAACATTGGCTGTCTATTGTAGTGTATCTTTATGAAAATCTTTGCAGCTGGGATTTTTAAACTATATAATTACCTCATAATTTTATGGCTTTCAGAGAGTAAGCAGTGCAGAAAATTTGATCACAATAAGGAAATACAAACAAAAATCCTAATTTCTATTGAGCTACATATGTTAAAAAAAAAACCCCAAAACAGAATACTTGCACATTTTTACAAGATAAGTAGCCATTGGGGGTTTATTGATTCTTTTGGTCCCTTTTTAAATCCTCTTCAGAGATAGCTGGCTGCCTAAAAACCATAGAAGTTTTGTCAGTCTTGGTTTGAAATCTAAGTGCAGTGGTTTCTTTTCCCTTCAAGACTTCCCTTCCACCTTCCTGGGGACTGAGAACAGCTTCTAAGATACTGAGTCTTCAGTGTGGCATATCAGTCCACTATTTAATATTTAATAATTTATTTCAGAGGGGTTTGACTGTTTACAATACCTTAATTGTAAAGTGAGTTCATAAGGGTAGGACTGTGACCTACAATTCACTTTGCTTCCTATTTTTAAATCTTCATCACCCTTCATTCACACTTAATTTGCATCTTAAGATGTAAAGGTATTTCTACTACTGGGCAAAACAGAATGTTGCTCAAAAGGCTTTTAGAAATCCTGTTTCAGGGTGGTCCAGCCAAGGTAGAGGTATCAGACTGCAAGGCATTTTAAGTTGCCAGATAGAATGTTCACCAGGAGATTATGGGAAAGTTCACTGCAGAATTTAGAAGCCGTAGAAATACTCAAAAGCTCTGATAACCAAACCAGGTTTCACCTACTGCAGTTATAGGTAGTCCCAGACTCTACCTCCTTAAATTATTGTGATTATAGCAATATGATATTTTAGTCCTCAGGTAGCTGCGCATTCAAGCACATAAAACCACAAGTGCCAAAACTTGCTGAAGCACTTAAATGATTGTTAAAAATGCCAAAAACTCATAAGACTTTACTCACCTTAAAAGGATTGATAATACAGTATGAAAAATATATTAAGTTTCAAAAAAAACCTCTTTGACTGCTATTCTCCATCAGTTTTTCATCAGTTCTGCATGAGAAAGAACCAGAATATCCACAGACTACGATCAGAGACACTTGCACATTTCAAGAGCTTAGTAGCATTTAGAAAACATCAGAAAGATAAAAAAACCCCCACAAAAATATATGAGATGCATGCCCTGATAAGCACAGTTAAAGAATTTAACATTATTGATGCTAGACTGCTTCGATATTAATGCATTTATTCCTATACAGGAAAGCTTAAAATCCTACAAAGAAAACACCTCTGAGATTCAAAATTTTACCTCTGCCTAATGTTACACTGTGGGATGCAGTAAACTGATTTCGTACCTTGGATGTCTTTGTATCAAATTGTACTTCAAATTATGGAAATATATAAATATTTCAAAATATCCATTTTATGCTGAAGCAAACACTAGGATTAACAACAGCATACATGTGCTCACTCAGGTAGTTTTTCTGTGCTAGTGCACATCAGTGGATCAACTTGTTTGAAATCTTATCATGCCCACACATCCATTTTAGCACAGCCTTCATTCTGCACAGGAACTAATAAAAAATTAGGGACATTTTTGGAAATGTGTATGACAAACACACAAGCTTCACAGGTAAAAGAAATACACTGCAGTAACCCAGCATAGGACCATAAGAGATCTGTAAAGCACAGAAAAGTTAAATTTCATTGGGTGATACGGAGCAAAGTTTTCTTAAAATCCTTAGGAAAAACCATTACTAGTTGTACGTAAATGGGAGGGATTCGCCTATTCTTCAGGCAGTTATTTCTCTAGGTTTGTAAAATGATGGCTGTACAAGAACAGTCTCAGTGTCAGACTGAAGGCCAAAACTCAGTATCATATTTTTTGCCCAGAGTATGCCCCCAAAGGCAGACCTGGTCTGAACTAGTCACATATCAGAAGGATGTGTTCTCTGTGTCACGTCATTGCTCTGTGGATTATTTCCAGCATCCTCCATGTAATTTTTACTCTTACAGAAAAAGCTAGCATTTCCACTCACAGACTTCTTTTAACTGAAACAGATGCCCATGTTCTGTAAGATATGCATGTTCACAACACAATTGCATTGGATATGCTCAGCCTTACTGTCGATCTTACTTTGATTCAATACACTGACATGTCAAAAAGATTTGGAAAGTACATACTCTCCTTCCCCCAAGCAGACACCGTGCAACACTAAAAAAAACAAGTAATTACAATTCTGATTCCACTTCAGGAAAAGAAAGGAAGGTTATACTTGATACTTCAAAAGTAACTTTGGAAAGGCATAATGTAATTATTGCAGTTGGAATCTAGCCAAGGACAATAGAATGCATAAACCTATTCTTGCAAAATGTACCATGAAATGGCCAAAAGTTATCATGAATACAGTTTTATTCCTCAGCTAAAAGATAGAAAGCACCCTGTGATTCTAAGCTAGAGTACTTCAGTCAGTATTAACTAATTGAGAAGTATATCATCCTCTGCATCACAAATCAACAAACCTTTCCACCTTTCTATTCATTGAAGGACTCTCATACAGTACTAACACATGTAATTTTAAAGAAATAACCCAAAACATTTAAAATGGCCTCAGCTATTTTTAGGATTTCACTATAAAAGGGTTAGAGAAAGACATACCCTAAAACTATGCAATTATATGAATGTAGTTCACATCTCCATTTTTGATCTTCTTATAGTTTGCAACAAGCACTCAAAAATTTGTAAGTTTACGTACAAACTTGTGTGTGTACACACAAATTTTCTGGAAAAAATAGATGTTAAATCTACTCAGTTACAGGATTGCTATTTTCTTCACTTTCTAGTACACAGAAAGAGCATTGCTTTAACAAAAATTTTTTACATTTCAGCTTATTAATTTTTAATTAGCCATATTAGAAAATAATAACTTCTATCTTTGATCAAGGTCATCATAGAGAGGCAACATAATCATAAATCTGTAAATTGTTTAATACTGAAGGTAGATTATTATATCTTTAAACAAATGCACAGAGTAAAATATACAGAAAATAATTTTGACCAAGTAACAATGGGCATTCTTTGGCTTTTGAAGACTGACAGCACCACTATTGTTAAACTGGAAGCCATATATTTTCCCGGTCAGCTGTTTAATACTTTTTAAATTTTTTGTGAGCCACAGTTGCATAATAGATTCAGTGGAAGAATTTACCACCAATATCAGACCACAAGCCATCTCAGAAGAGACTGTTTCTTATAATAGTCAATTGCAGTTATTCTATGACTTTACTGGAAATTTTAGTTTCTAAAACAATCACAAGGAAGTTCTGAATTAAAATATGCATTCTGTTTAGTAATATTTAGCAAGATGGGAAGATTAAGCATTTCCTTACCAAAGCAGTATGTAACCTTGAAGCAATGAAATAAGAACTAAAATGATTAAGCATGGTCTGTTTCCTTGTTAGGGCTCTACTTCTCATTCCCTTTATACTGTATCACATGTATTTATTAGATCTTACTTCATCCAGTCCAGGGTATACAAAATTAATTGGCTTTATCTTGTCTTCTAGTGCTCTGGAGCAAGAATGTGCAGAGCGACACTGAACTGTCACCTGGTCTTCTCATACACCAGAGGCTCCTTTACAAAGTAGCACTCAGAAAACATCCACAGTTACAGGATAAGAAATGCATTTCTCTTAACATTGCACAAGGAGTCATGGGAAAACTGGTATGTATTTATTTCACCTTTATATTATTAGACACAAAGCTACATTTTCAGGGAAATAAGCCAGAAACTTGAAGGCAAATATGGGGTTTGTGGGGTTTTTTTAATTGCAGGGGAGACGGGATCCTCACATTATACAGTGAATATGAGCCAATTACACCAGTGAAATTAGGTAGTGACAGAATTATTGGTGATGCCATATGAAGCTTTTTCTAAAAATTCATCTACTGCAACTGTACAAGAACAATCTCAGCTTTATATTTATTTATTTTTAAATTGGATTTTGATCCTGCTTCTCAGGTTTTCCAAGAAAAGCTAATAAATAACAATAATAAAAAACATAACCACCAAGAAAACATTTCTGATGTTTATAATTTCTAAATCAATTGCACTGTTTCAGGCAACCAACTCCACTCCTGATTTGTGGGAGTATTTGGAATGAGTTGTTTGTGATTCACTTCTTTGACAGCACTGGCAGCTTTTGACTGGTGTATAAAGCAGTTGTTACTGAAACAGGAGGCAAAAGGAAAGTTTTAAAAAATTAAATATATCCACATTTTTATGCATACAGCTAGGATATATCAAAATTTGTTTTTATTTGATTCAGGAATTGGCTCTTCATTACTGCCAGTGCCTAATTTAAGTGGAAAACTGAGTTTGTAGATGGCACCACCTGTCCTTAGCTAAGTGCTCATTGATTTCTTTGCTAAGTCATTTCTGCCTCCTTGCCATTTATGACTCAATGTTATTGGGATGAAAAAAATACACAAGATATTTTATGATGAGTGATACTCACATCCTCTAAACTGAACATTTAAAGCCACCAAAAATGCCTTACACTAATGCACAGTGTAGTCAGCATTCAAATACACTTAAATTGATTAAGACCTACAGCATGGAAGACAAAATAAAAACATTCTGTGCTAAAAAAAGAACAGTGACTTCTAATTATGATTTTTTTTCCAGTGATCATAACATAATGATAACAGAGCAGTATGAGCTAAGCTGTGTGAATTACTGAATCATATGAAGTGAAGCTGTATTTCATTTTACAGAAAGCGTTCATTTCCCCTTGATCAAATCAGGTCTTTTCCCCAGCTTCAGCAACTAAAAGCAGAACCCTAAAGAAACAATTAACACTGCCTTCTTCTGGCACTTAGGTGTTTTTTTTACATATTCCCCCAGTCTGCAAGATAATACTCTACATAATAAACAGTGAGAATGGAAAATTGGTTAGGAATATTTGTTTTGCATTTAATTTCTTGGCACTTTAGGGAATTCAGTACTCTTAAAAATAATATTTGGCTCAGAGAACACCATATGAAAGCTTTTTATTTTAATTTTATAATCATACTTCAGCTTCATGCTCTCTCTGACTCATTATTTAAATCCTACAACTGAAAATACGTGAGAATAGTTATTGTCTCTTGTTGCGGTGTGTGAAGTTCCTGCGGTGGTAAGGCATGCCACAGCCTTCTCAGAGAGCGCAGTGAGACTTGCTGGGGGAGAGCGGCTGTTCCGCTTCCCGTGCCTCTTCCAGGCTGCCCCTCGCATCCTCCGGAAAGCTGAAGCCCCGCAACACGGTGATGGTAAAGGAGGCGCGAATGCTCTCTGCATGGTGGCTCCCAGAAGCCTAGAGCCAGCACACATGATGGCTCCCAACGACAGAGAGCCAGCACATGGCATGGTTCCCCCAGGCACAGGCCAGTGCCCCCACGCAGGGTAGAACGCGAGAGAGGCAGTCACGCGGCATGCAGGGTCCTTTATCCGGGGCGAAGAGGGCAGGGAGAGCACATGGACCAATGGTCACAGGGCACAGGGGAGGTACATGGGCGGAGTTGGGGTAACAGAATCAATGGGAGAAACCAGAGGGAGTGGTTAGGGCTAGGGGCGGGGAAGGGGGGACCCACATAGAAAGGTAAACACAGGAGAGGGCAAAAATACAACACTACAGTCTCTAAATTCCCCTAACATTTTTATGTCAGCTCTAGTCAGCTGACTTATTTTTTTAATCTCTTCAAGAACAAATTTAAGAGTTTTCTTTTTACATCAAGATAATGTGAGGAGATAAAAAAGTGTATGTTTTCATCCCCTGGTTTTTCACATCTGAGAAATAGCAAAATACAATATTAATTTTTTTCTGAGTTTTATCACTTAAAGATTCACATTATAATCTTCCTCAGGGCTTGATGCAAAGGACTACATCTTATACAATAAAACAGTCATTATAACTTTTCTACAGATTAGTCAAGTGTGTAATTTCCCACAAGTACTGCACAAGGATACATTTAAATAGGCTTAAATGGTTTTTTACTTCTATCAGATACTAATAGGCTGTCTACCAGATCCTGATCTAGTGATACCTAGACCTAACATTAGTTTTCATTTAATTTTACAGTAGCGCAAAGGAACACAATTACTAAAAGTACATATTCTTTCGCACTTTTACAATGCTAAGTATTTAATATATTTGCAATTAAGTTTGTTTCCTCTATTTGAATTTCCAAAGCATAGTACTGGAGAAGGGAGCACTTTGTTTATATTTCTCATGAGCAAAATTTTAAGAGCTGAATTCACTAGTCACCAGAATTCAGTTGCTAGTCTGCATTATTCTAATAGTACTAAATAGCTGGGCTCCTGAAGCAATTTCTGTTCATGTCAGCTCTGCAGGCTACAGATTCAAAATCAATGAAAGGTAGTTTGGCCTCCCAGCAACTTCTGGACCTTGAAATTTACTGACACCTCCTCGGTTTTTTTCAAGGTAAATCTTGTGGTGATCTGCACCCACAATCTAGCAAAACATTTCCATGCTGCAGTAAGACACCTGTCGAAGAAACCTATTCCTGCTAAAATACAAGAATTCCCACCTTATATTCTGAATAGAGTTTCCTAGAGTATACAATATTGAAGTTTAAAAGGCTTTATGTATTTTACCTTCAAAAACTTCCTAGCAAAACAGGTTTAAGAACAGATACTTTCACATTGTGAAAAGAGACAGAAAAGATAAAAATACAAAAAGTTGCCTGATTTTTTTTTTTTAAATCTGATTGAAATTCGGGATTTAAATCTGATAAATCTTGAGGAGCTGCAGTTCTTTTACACTGACCCACTGTAACTTAAAAAGAGTCTTTAAATACCTTGTCTTGGAAGTTATACTCAACCTAATTATACTCTGAATGTAGCTCTTTGTCACTACGCTGCAGCTTACCCATTATAGCCCTCATTTTCATGATGAATCACAATTGGCCAAAGCAGTAATATAAGTGCAATGTATGTTCTACCCTCCCTCTTTATGATTAATTCTACTAGTGGTACAAATTTGCATGAATGAATGTCAGTGTGTTTTCTGCCCTGAACATTTCCTGCTGGCTTCAATTCAGACCTGCTGACATTTATTACAAATAATAGCTAAATATTCTTGATTTACTGGCTGTGGTGGCCCCACATCTGAAGGTGATGTCTGTAATAAAAGCAGACAAGACTAGCTTATAAAAAATACAAATCAGCTTGTGTTTGTACATATAATGGAGAGGCCCCACAGATGTAGCAGCAAACTGGAATGACAGCTTTTAAATGTAGCTGCTGAAAGTCATGGGTTCAAGAACATATCACGTGCATTATTTTTTGTCCCTCTCCATTCTTTTGCCACCTCTCTGAAGCACCCATGACAACAAAAAGATCATAGTCAAGTCGAAAGGGTCAACATTTCCATTTTGACCCTCTTTCCACAAATAACAATGAATACCATAAATCACAGTGTAGTCACACCTACTGTCATTGTTAATTCTTCTACCAGAAAAGCATGAGAAATTAGAGGGACTTGTCACAACTGAGTCAGAGCTACATCTTCAGAGTCATATTTATCTTAGGTTAATATGAATCATATTAAAAACCTCCATTCTGCCCACCATGTCCCCCAAAAGCAAAAATGTTCCTGTTCTCATACAGGGGAAACAAATACATTGCTTGCCGGAAGTACAGAGTAGACAAGAAAATAGCTGAAGAAGTTTTGCAAGATGTTCACATATACATCATATAGAAAGACTGGAGAAAACATAAAAAGAAGGATACTATACAGGTTTACTGTTGAGGACACAAAGAACTTTCCCCTTGACCTGTGAATAAGCTGCTGCTATGCACCAAGGATGACAAAGGTTAACAGGGTCACTTTAGGTTTTAATCAAGCAGTGCTACCATCTTCTCCACAATATTCAAGAAAGGATCCTAGAGCATCCAAATTAAAATTGGTAAGGACACTGCCTGTAAGGCTCTGATGGGGGGGAGGGGAAAATAAATCATACTAATCATATTGTTTAGAGGTGCCTCACAGCACTATATCTTTGCTTCCACTTAGTATTATAACCATGCAAATGGTTTAAGAAATTTTCTTCATCACCTTCTCAAGGACTGGAGGTGCAGGAGTGGCTTGTAGCTCTTCTAGACTCATCCTCTCCAAGGATGTGTCCCATGGGATTCTTCCAGGCATATCCCTGAAGAGGCCAACACAGAGCTGTTGTTTGGCTTTGTGCCTTTCTTCCCCTTTTAAGATCATGAACCCACAACCTTATGGTCACTGTAGCCAAGGCTGCCCCTGACTTTCACATGCATGACCAGTTCTTCCTTGTTCATAAGTAGCAGGACCTGCAGAGCACCCTGCCTTCTTGGCTCCTCAATCACCCGTCATCCACATGCTCTAGAAAATCCCGAAGACTGATTGAACCCTTTTGTTTTGTCCCTCCAAAAGATATCAGGGTGGCTGAAGTCTCCCACAATGACCAGGGCCTGTAAATGTGATGTTTCCTCCAGTCATCTGAAGAAGGCTTCAGCTACTACTTCTTCCGGCTAAGGAGATCTGTAGCAGATACCCACTGCAGCAGCAACTACGCTGGTCCACCTGCTGACCTTCACCCACAAGCTGCCATCTGGCTCCTTACCCATTCCTGGACCCAGCTCCATGCACTCCAGCTGCTCTCTCACATAAAGGGCAAATCATTCTCCTCACTTTCCTCATCTCATTCCTAAGGAGCCTGTATCACTCCTGAACCAACAACCCTCCTTGCTCCTTTTTCCAGAGCCACATCAGTGACATTCCTTAACCTTTTAATGAGACTACTCTCTTCTACTAACCACATAAAATACTTTTTTACAGAAAGATTCATACCCAGGTTATTGTCCTATCATGTTTTGGGTATCAATAACAAAATATTTATCACCATTTATCAGTAACAAACAGGACTTATAAGAAAATGTATCTTTACAACAAATTGACAAAAAACTAAACAGTTGTGTTTAAAAGCTCCTTTTTTCCTTTTATTTTATAATGAGGACTTTTAAGAATCTATAAGCATCTGTTTCTATAAGCATAAATAACACATATGCATATTTAGAATATTTTTATATACATACAACTGATGTATCTAGGTATTAGACATGTACAACATCTAGTATTACCTAACAGCTTTTTCTCGTCTATTGTTCATGTCAAAATAGTGTCCTGTATCCTGTTTTTCTCTTCCCTTACCAACTTGTGAATTCACAGCAGTACTTTGTTCTTAATACATTTACGGGGAAAGACTTGTGAACCAATAATTCCTCTTGCAGATAAGAACTTCTAGGAGCAGGGCTTGTTTTATCTATATTTATCTCCTGTCTAATGCAACTCTGTTTTGTCTTTTCTGACAGGCACCAAATAAGGAATGTCCACATCAGAGATTTTAATTACTTGAAATCTTTTTTTTATTGATCACAGGCAGCAAAGCAGCTCTTGTGTTAACCTTTCAAAATGTCAGTTTAAGTTATGAATACAGTGATCTTTTTTAGCTCTATTGCTACAGATGATACATATTGCATTATATTACTGTTACAAAAAGTGTGTTTTAATTGTATACCAAAAATGTGCCTAGGAATTGCCATTATTTATGAGAAAAGCTGCTTGACTGCTTATAGACAGTCTAAGCAGATTGGGACATAGGCTTAGACATTTTGTTGGGGCAATGCATATTGTATTTGTTCAGATTTTTATGTCAGCCCCTCTCATTTAGACTCTGCATGGACCTCACATTTTTATGTAGCAGAGGCCAGAGTGAAAGACAGCAGCTGCACATACAAACATGTCTGCTGAATGGCATTTAGACAGAATACAAGCACCTCACATGGCTAACATGAAATTTACCAAAAATTTGCCTTCAGATCAGGAAGATACTGGCAGTGTTCTACTCCCTCTCTAAACGGCTTCACATCATTCCCACTTCATCAGGGAAGAGTGACCTGTACCTCACTGGATACGCACTAGTTTGACATTACATAATTCATTTACATGGCACAGTAAAGAGCAAGCAGAGATTGTGATTATTGTTTTGTCCTCAGAATTTTGATAGCTCACAGGCAGTGACTGCTAATAAGAAACTTCAGAACATATATTCCTTGACACAAGGTGTGTACAACCTTTCTCTCAGGATTTACAAAAATAAGGATTCTGGTGTATTCATGACAACATTCTGAAACATTTCTACAGAACGCAGTGCCACTGATGTGCTCGCTTAGTACGTAAGAGCTGGCAAATGAAAAAAAACTGGCAACTTGACATGTTGGGGGTTTTTTATTGTTTAAGCAACATACATTTTCCAGATTCTAAATCAAATTCAAACCAAAGGAGAGAAAGATTACCTTCTGGCTACTGGCCCAGTGACCTATCCTGAACACCATTCTTCCTCCTCTGTGTGTCGTCATCAAAAGTAGAACAGATTGGGTTCATTCTCCATGGAATTTCCATTGTAAAAAATAAAATTTATAATAATTTGGATGACCTGTGATATTATTCATATTCTTAAGGCTTTGTAGGATTAAGGTATACTTCCATATTACTTCAAGGTTATATAAGGTCCTTAACTAATTTCATTAGCACTTTAATGAAGGATTTCTTTTTTTATTCTCTCTTTTCTATTTTTTTCTTATATTTTGCAGAACATTTCTGCAACAACTGTGCAGTTGAGATCTGAAAGAAATACTTCTGTAGAAGTCTTCAGAAAGTCAAAGTCAAGTAAAGAACACTAAATTCTTTCATGAAATCCACAAAGGAAAAGAAAACTCAAAACCAAAAAATGCCAACATTTTCTTTAAACAAAAATATTGACATTGTTATTTAAACTAAACGCAAGTGCATATTAAGAACATTTTCTATTTGTTCTTGGACTGGAAATTAAATGCCTACATTTTTCCTCATAACATTGCCAAAGGCAAATCAGTTACTAACAAACAGAAGCTTGTGATGTGTTCTTAAGTAGCTTGTCATTACACCTATTGTTATATTAGGTACAACATAATGCCTGTGTGTTCATTAAGTCCACGTTTTACAATATGGCACATATGTTATTTTTCTCTAACAACCTGCAAGCCAGGTGGGAAAAGTCAATAGCTTTCGTGACATTGAGCATTCCTACCACAACAGGCCAACTTCGTGTCTGCCTATTACACAGAAAATCAAATTGCCAACACATTCTTTTGCTTAAAGCTGTAAACACATAGAACATCACAGTAAACATTAGCTCTGTTGTGGTATGCCATTGTTGCTGCAGCAGGCAGCAGGACCGAAAAAACCACCATCTCCAGTGGTTTGATGCCTACACAGGCCAAGAGCCCTAAGGTTACGGTGAGTTCCCAGGACACTGTGTGGGACATGCAGATTACGTCACCTTAATAGTCCACTGACATCTCCTCCCGCTCTCCCCCCCTTCCCCTCTATATTTGGGCTCCCTTCCAGAACCTTCCCTGTTCCTTGGTTCTCCACTGGTCCATGTTAATTCTCCCACCTACCCCTACCCTCATTGGCTGTACCCCCTTTTCCCTGCCTCTGTAATGCCCCCTAGCTGTTGTATTATTGGTTACTGTGCGTTTTCCCCTCCCATTCTGTAGGGGTATAAAACCCCATGTCAAAGCCATTTTCTCACTTCTTCGTGCCCCTCTCTGGATTTCCTCTGGACCCTCGCTCCCAATAAACCCTTTCCTCTTATCACGAAGAGCCACCTCCACCTCTTTCCTGACTCCTCCACGCACCCTTGCCAACAGTGGGCAGGGCAGACCCAAGTTAGGGCTTCGCCTGCCCTCCTGCACAGTGACCTGCCTCCGTCTCCCCCTCCGGTGCGGGTGAGTGCCCAGTGCTAGTGGTCGTGCTAGCCGGTGGACAGCACCGCGGCACTCTGTCACCAGTGATACACATGTAGCAGGTGTCTACAAATGTCTTCCTAAGATTTTTATTTTGAAAGGGCCTTCAAATAAAAACAGTCATGTATATGAATTAGAGTCATTGCTTGCCAAGGTCTGCAAATGTATGCCACTACTGAGGGAATAAGACTTTTTCCCATTGTGCTGCTATGTCTAGTTCTTCTCTATTTCAGACCATTTACCTAAAAAAAATTATGAAAGTAGTGGAAAGGAGGGCACTTCTGCCAACTGATTTACTCAATTTAAGTATCACAGTATGCAAAATTTGCTGTACAGACCACAGTTCAAAATTTCTGCAAATACCTCTCCCAGACCAGGTCCAGAAGGGCTGGTACCACTGAATCTAAACAAATCAATTATCTGTAATACGTCTGAAGGTGGCAAACTTGAGCATAAGGAAAGACTTGGAAATAAGCTAACTGGTATAACTAGAGAGCATCAGGTGTCAAGCATTTAATTACAAGAAAATATTTCCTAGTGAAATTCTGAAAGCTTAAAGATGAGATAAGCTCTATGAGATCTTTTTTCAAGGTTTGCCAGTCTACATGTTTGGAAGTATTATCAGGAAAAGTTTTTTTCTGTTGAGACTGACAATTTCGAAGGACAAAAATATCACAGCAAGAATTGACTCTCCATCACTACTTCTACCTTGAAATCAGTAATCACTGAAGGTTATTTTAAAACCAGTGGATGGAGGGAAGAGACAAATTAGAGAACTGGCATTTAAAGTATACAATCTAGAAGTGAAACTTGTGTTTTCATCTTATAAGGTCGTGTGAGATGTGCAGTAAGGTGTGTCAGTTTTTACACAATAAAACTCTCTGAGACAGCAAAAATGTGTGAACAGAGAAAAATGTATCATTCTTGAAAGTTTATTCTACTTCAAATGCATTTAACACATTTAAACCACAAGTGTGATATCACATATGCACAAACGATTTCAGGTTAGTCAGTACACTATTGGCCTCTATTTGACAGAGCAAAAGCCATCATTCTCAGGAAGGAGTATTTCCAGTCTTGATCTGCATTGTTAACATCAGTAGCAATGAATTCACTTCAGTTCTTTTTATTTATATTTAACATTATTGGTATGAAGACTGGTACTTTTTTTTCAAGTCAGTGCCACATTAGCCTAGTGTTACCTCAGTCCGTGGATCAACAGCTATACACCAGCCAACAGCTATGCAACACAATTTCCTTGCTAGCAAAACCAGTGAAAGTGCAAATGTGTGAGGGCTCCCACTTTAATAGCATAAGTAGAATTAAGCAAATATAAATCACAGACTTTCTGTTAACTTCCTATTAATAAAGAAACAGCTACAACTTCACAATAAACCACACTGCAAATCATTCTAAATGTCCTTGGACAAATTCTCCAATAATGCCATTAGCTGTTGAGAGCCACTCAAAACAGCCATGAAATAAGAAACAAGATTCCCAGAAATCCTAAATACAATTCCCCTCTAATACCTCTTAGTTAGGGCCACTGTTGTCAATCTTTAAAATGCTTTAAAAAGCAAGGCAGAAAAGCAAAAACTGCTTTAAAAGCAAAGCTCTATGATGCAAAACCATGTTAACAGAAATTTTCCTGTAAATCTAGATGGAGGTTCTCTCAGCTGAAACAATTCCGTTCTGTTTCTCTGGAGCTTCAACAGCTATGTAAGAAACATATTCACAGAAAATAAAATACACGTACACCAAACAATCAGCCGATTTTTAGCTGAGAGATAGAATCTAATGCTTAATGAATGCAAAGTTCCCTGTTCAGTATTCCAGTGGCTAAACTGCATAGACTATTTCACAATAAAAAACATGTCATATCTTTTGGTGATCAAGCTTCCACTTTAAAGCTAAGCAGCTGTGATAAAAAGCTGATAATGACTCAAAGAATGAGGACACTGAAGACTGAGAGGATAAGCCTTTTTTCTGCTTTTTTCCCTGTACCATCTGCATATCTCACCTTTTGAGGCATTTTTCCTGAATGCAATCCATTACAGAATTTTGGGAAAATGGAATAAACAGAATACCTATAACTCTCTTCTTTCACTACTGCCGCACAATAACTTAATGTTATTGCATTGAATTGCTGTATATATTCAATGGTATTAGTGGCTCTGTAAAGATACTGCAATAGTTAATGAAAATATTATACTTATTCAAGGGGATTTATAGTAAGGTTAGTAATCTGGATGAATCTTCCTCTTTATTAGCAGAAGCAGAAGAACAAGAACTTTGACATTCTACACATCAAACTGCATTGGGAGGGATTACATACTGGTGTTGATGTTGTGTACTTATCCTAATACAGTTGTTTATTTCCACAGCAGCTTTTTAGAAATTAACATGCTGTATAATTCAGCCAATATTTTAGAAAATAACATTTTTCAATGAAAACACATTTTACATGAATCATTCCATCTCCCACATTTGCTGCATTTGTGATCGGTCTATTTTGCATCAATTAGCTCAATTCAAAAACGTTCAGCAACAGGTTGATTGTACCTTTAAATCAGTCAAAAGAACGTATTCGTTTTCCTCACTAAGCGACAGATCCAGTTACCGTTATTAGTTTACTTACAGTCAGTCTTCAATATATATTGATAGTTTCCTGGCCTTATCAGCAGCATCCGGTTGACATGGCAACATACACTGATACAATTTTAAATGGCCAAATTACTATCAGCTAAGTAAGTGGTGGCAAAATATAGCTATTGTAGAATTTTGTGCCATTAGATAGAGGCAGGTTTAAAAATACTGCAAGTTGTTAGATACTACTCAGCCTTCTTCACTCAGAGCACATAATGCAAAAGTCTTTCTTAACAAATATTTCAAATTCCTTCTCTGAAGGTGTGTTTTCTGTCATCATTACAGGAATGCAGTTTACAGTACTTACACGTAGAAAAGAAGCCTTTTCTTTCACAAGGAGGAAAAAACACGGCATAAGTCTCAGTAGTCCATATGGCTCCTGGACTCTGCATGGTACCATTTTTCAACAAGAACTGAACGCATGAAAAGGCAAATCACGTGTCAGAGGCTTTGACAACTTTTATTTTAACTGATCGTAGAATAATCTGACATAGATTGATGCAGTGTGCTATGCTTACAGTATGTTGAGGTTCAGTTGGGCTACACCACACAAGGGCAACAACATTCAGTTAACATATGGATATGTGGTGCTCCACTAACCTGAAGCACTGGGACATTTGCTGCAGCCATATGCCACTGAGGAAGGTTCCCATCATAGGAAGAATCTGGGCATAATGCAGCAGTGCTACTTGTCAACACTGCAGGAAAGCAACCTGCTGCTTACCCACATACCTGTAGAAAAAGCCGGTGATGCAACTCCAAGAATTGAGCTGAGACATTTTTACCTTTTTTTTTTTCCCTTAACAGTGACAACGTAAGGACAGCTGTCTACAAACCAGTTTTAGCATTGCTAAATTTAACAGGCCAAGAGCAGAAGCTAAGCACAGGAAGGTTGGCTAATCAATAATCTGTTTCCATCCGTACCTTTGATTCTTCCAATATGAGAGATACTCAGTCTTGCATTGCCCGAGAAATCACCAGGCAGTTTTGTAGTGGTGGTTTTCTAAGAAGCAGGTGAGAATACCCTTGGGAGACTTGCACACTGTGGGAGAACAGCTTGCACTTGGCCAGCTGCACAAATAAGAACAAGTGGAACAGAAAAGTGAAGATTCATTCTGGTGTGATAGGTTGGTTACTCTAAAATCCTTAGTTATATTCAGTACTAAAGGCTGAAATTAATACCTTAAGAAAAATTTCAATTTTCATTACATGTGTATAGCTACCCAGATACACAAACAGAAAAGACCATTACATCCTACATTAGGCATAAACAGCAAGGTTTTGGTACTGGCGAGGGGTGGTACTGCAGAGGTAGCCTCTGTGAGAAAAGGCTGGGGCTGCTCTGTCCTGGACACAGCCAGTTCCAGCTGGCTGCAACAGACTCACTGCAGGGCCAAGATGGTGGTGCCTCTGTGAAAGTGTATTTAAGACAGAGGAAAAAGATCATGGACAGGCAGAGGGGGAAAAAATCTAGAAACAGCAAGTCAGAGAAGAACGAAAGGGAGGAGATACTCCATCACAGAGATGAGATTTTCCCGCAGCTGATGGAGCAGACAACAGTAGAACAGATTTGTTTCCTGAAGTAACCTGCCCTGGAGCAGGGGAAATGTATGAGGAGCAGCAGCAGAGAGAAATTGCCAAGTACAGAATACAGCCCCATTCTCATCCTCAACCCCCTCTCCTGTGCCATGAGAGGGGATGGGTAGAGACTGCCTCTCCTGGGCCATGAGAGGGGATGGGTAGAGACCACCTCTCCCGGGCCGTGAGGGGGGATGGGTAGAGGTGTTGGGAGTGAAGGAGTGAAGTTGAACTTGCGAAAAGGAGGATGCAATACATTACAATTTGTCTTCTTGTTTCCCACTATCTGAATCTATTGAATTGTATTGAATTGAATAGTGAATTACACTGAAGTAATTCTTTCCAAGTCAGGTCTGGTTTGCCTGTGCCAATAACTGTTAAATGATCTCTCTGTCTTTATCTCAATTTGTAATTTTTCTCACCCTAGTTTGTCCTCCCATCTCACAGAGGGTAAAGTGAGAGAGGTTGGGTGCATGGCCCTTAGCCAGAGCTAACTCTCCACACATCCATAGACTGAAACACAGGCTGAGGTTTGGGCCCTTGTCGTGTGTCTGAGCCAGTAAGTCTGGGCAAAGACCTAGTAGAAACTAGTGCTTGACTGAAAGACAGTGAATTACTAGTTGTATTTTAGGCTAACCTTGAAAAAGAAGCCTCTGAATCTTTGTTGGTAATCCTGATGATTTCTAGGTTTGGTTTTAGATATTTATTATGACAGCATTAGCACTTATCCTCTTGATAATTGGTTCCAGTATACGTGTGCATAATGGATGCATTTTTCCTTTATTTGTCCTTCTTTGCTAAATTCATTAACAGTGCACTAGGATAGATCCACTTTATTGACAGACACACATTCAAAACATATTTCTACCGGGCACACTCTTGCACTCTACCTTATGCTCACTATTGAAATTCAAGGTATTAATAATAATATGTTTACAATATTAAGGGGTGAGGGAACTAATCCAAGAAGAGGGGAGAAGTACTGAGAGTCAGGAGAATATACTTCTGACATACACAGGAGAAGCATTTTTGAATTAATTTCTTGCTGTGGTAGTTTCCTTCTACTAACAGTAGCTGGCAATTTCCATGTGCTTTTCAAACTACATTCACAGCCAGAAAGTATCCCACCATATTAGAGATACATCTTGCATCTCTGCAACTCCAGGTACACTGACACCCAAAATTTGTTGTTTCAGAAAGGATACCTGAGCAGGATACATTAACATGGCTAGGATTCAGTAAGATCTGGCAATTTTTGCATTGCAAATAAATTTATGACACTTGTTAATGGCTCACTGAACTTCCAAGGTTTTCTCTTTTCTTTTGTTTAATTCCCTGAAGTTGGAATGTCCCTGAGAAGTCTAAGAAGTTCAGAATGGACATTCTAGTGAATATCAGAAAGAATGCCATCCTCTTCCCTATGATATAAATATTGATATTGAAGAGTCCAGAGGTGGGAAAAATCTCACTTGTGACAGGTAACAGGATGACTGCAGTGAAAAAGAAAACATCTCAAGTTGAGGTGAAAATACTCACACGCTGAACAAAAGGATATCCATTTCCATGGTGGCAAGTTGCAAGAAAGTAACAGAAATTCAGCACATGTGGTGCTTTACCCTAGAGCAACCTACGCTAAGCAAGTTCAATAAACACAAGACGACAAGAAAACTAAACACATGCATCGCACCAGACATTTGCAAGGCAGTCAAACCACATACTTATATGAAAGACTGCATTACCTTCCCTGCTACTTTAACAAAAAAAAAGGATCTAATTTAATTCCTAAAGCTCACTGAGGTCTGTATATCTCCTTCAGGAATTAATGGCTCTGAAGGTTCACAGGTTTTGTAAGAGAAGAATTTTCACTGCCAAAACCAAGTATCTGGAGGTGACAATAAAATTCTCAAAATTAGTTTGTCATTTTATGTTCTGGGCATGCTTTCAAATATGCTACATATAATTGATTATATCAGCTAAAAGGAATATTTCCTTATATTTCATCACAGCTTCTGGCTGAAGTACACAGAAGAATTCCAAGTGAACCAGCAATACAGCTGATGGATAAGCCGTAAGAGGTATGGAGAATGCAAGTAGGAGAGGATGTCACTACTCAGTGTTCGCTTCTTCACAGATCATGGTAGGGGAAAATAACTAATTGCCATCTGCATCAGGAAACACTCCACTCACAATCACAATATTAAGACTGCATTAACACAGGATATCCCATAACTTCATCATTGTGGCATCTTTCTGTCTGATCCTTACAGATTTATCCTTACAGAGTTTTTGCTGTTAGAAAAAAAATTCACGTATTTAACTCTTCTAATAAAGTCTTAATTCCTGCTGTTCAGTCTTACCAAAAAGAAGAATACACTCCTCCTTGGCAGGAGCCTTTGCAGTAGTTGAAGACTGTCAGCCCATATTCACCACTCTACTCATCTCTAAGCTAAACATCTTCAAGCTGTTCCGTCTTTTCCTGATAGTTAAGGTTTCTTCTTGACCACTTGAGGGAAGAGTTCAGTTTTTCAGAATGACTTTGAATTTCACTTCATATTCCAGTGTGCTTGGAGCCACTCCTAAACTAGGGACATTGGCAAATTCAGGAGATACACTCTTCACCATCTTTTAGAACACTTTGCAGGTTTATCTCCTAACCCCTGTATTGGGATTCAATTCTGTTTGTACAATCCTGAAATAAATAAGACTTCTTGTCTTTGAGAGTACAGTTTGGGCTTCAAAGACTAAAAAATGACAAATATTTGTGGGAAACAGCTAAGTAGCAATGGACAGCCCCCTAGAAACTGTAATTTTACTTGGAACGTACACAAATGTTAGCTAAACAGTGAATAGGTGTCCCCATAAACTCATTTACTAGATTTATAAGTGTATATTCACATATCAAACTTCCTGAATTATTTTTTGGGGTAAAATATAAATCAATATTACCATCCATTAAATATTTAAATAAATCTGGACAAGATATTAATATCCATTTCCTGATTTTTAATATATAAAAACTGTCTTAATCATAAAATCATAGATTGGTTTGGGTTGAAAGGAACCTTAAAGATGACCTAGTCCCAGTCTCCCAGCCACTAGAGCAGGATGCTCAAAGTCCCATCCAACCTGGCCTGGAACACGTCCAGAGATGGGGCATCCACAGCTTCTCCGAGCAACCTGTTACAGTGCCTCACCATCCTTAGTCACCTTAACCTCATTATTTCTGTTCCATGTCAAACATTATCATGTCTCTATTCTTTAATGTCATTATTCAGCTATTTGCTAACTTAGGCACTGATCATCATTTTCAGTTGTATTACCTATGAAATTTATGTCTTTATCATTAATGAAGTCAAGAAATACAACTCTCTTAATTCATCTATTGCTTTACCTAAATCTGGTCATAACTTTAAAAATCACTGATTTATGGGTTTATACAGTTTGGGTTGTTGATGGAAAAAATTTCTGTTTTATAAATCACTGGGGATCCAAATTAAGCAGGTTACTACAAATATGCATGTGGGAAGTTTCACTAGACATTGTTTACTCAATAAGTATTACCTACTGCAAACAAAATCGAATTCACAGAGAAATGTAAAGCCCTGTCTACTGTCAGCTAGAATATCATTTAAATGTTTTAATTAATTTTACACTTCATATTTAATGATAGCAGGACAATCCCCGTCCTGGCCTGGCTGGTGATGCTGAGCCTGATGCCCCCCAGGACATGGTTGGCCCTCCTGGCTGCCAGGGCACTGCTGACTCAAATTCAACTTGCCATCAACCAGGATCTCCAGGTCCCTTTCTGTGGCACTGCTTTCCAGCATCTCATTCCCCAGTCTGCCCATACATCCAGAGCTGCCCCATCCCAGGTGCAGAATGAGAAACTTGCCCATGTTAAACTTCATAGACTCAGTGATTGCCCAGTCCCTTGATTTGTTAAGGTGTCTCTGCCCCTCAGAGTGTCAATAGCTCCTCTCAATATAGTATCATCAGCAAACTTACTTACTATCTTTTAATGCCATAAGTATTATGAAATGAATGCCATTTCATTTTCATTTAAGATATTCAATGACATTTTTGTGACGATCTACTACTTTAAATCTCTGATCAACAATGCAGTTAAATTCTCTGTATTACCATTAGGACCAAGCAAGATAAAAGAAAACAATATTGACTCAATCTACTAAAAAGATTCCTTAGCAATATTTCTTCCTTTGAAGAAACTAAAGGAAGAGTGTGTACTTCTTAAATAGAAAAAAAAGAAAAAGGTAAAAAGGTTGGCTATTTGTTCTATGTTACTGTGAATCAGAAAATCCTGCAGGCTGTTTGCTTGTGTTATGATCCAAATCTACTCTGTAGACAACAAGCATGTACACAAGATGGAAGTCCTTCTTTTTCTTTGCCTCAGAGCTCTTTTGGGTTGGATTCATACTTCATTTCATCAGTTTTCTGTAGTCCAACAATAAGCTATAATTCTGCGTCTCACCATCACTCCCCCTTCGGCATACAATCTGCTTCTGACTTGCCTGTTTCAAACATACCACTGTAACCCCTCACAATAAACTCTTTAAAGAAACTATGTCAGATAAAGTCCCTATTCTGTCTCTGACCTTCCAGCAGCACATTTATCTATGTTGCATTAGTGGCAAACACTGGGCCTCAGTTCCTACTGCCCTGCCATCTATAACCCCCTGCATGATAGGGGAAATAAAACCAACTGAACCAACAAAGAACCACAAAAGAACTTCAAGTGGTAGGTACAAGGGACAGACACCACTATCCCAATGTCACAATGGTCATCACAGTCTGCTGCACCCTGCAAAGTTACAAAGACTTTGGGTGAGTTCTTCTACCAGAACATAAACAACAGCACAGAGACCTTTACAATGCAGTCCAGCAGTGAGCTTGACTTCTAAGACAGAAAAAGAACAAAGAACCCAGGCCTTACAGCTGTAAATTGTACAAAGAAAGAATCGTTCTGGTCACTACGACCTACTAATGTGGAACAGCCCATATCTACACTACTGAACTTTCTCTCTCTCAAAACAACAAATCCAGTTGGAAACAGACCTGTGATAAATACTCCTCAGTCATTTTACTCAGTGTTGTGGTTTAAACCATGCTGGAAATTAAGCCTCATGCAGCCACTCCCCTTCCCCCACCCCCTCAGTGACACAGACAAAGGGCAGAATTTATGGGTTAACAATTTACTGAGAACAGCGAACAGAAAAGAAAATAAACAGTAGCATCAACAACACTACTAGCAACAATATATAAAAGAGACTGACCACATGCAAAATGCTCACTGAGTCTGAACCGATGTGACAGGACCACAGCTGGGACCTCCGCACCACTCTATTCATCTCTTGCTCCCCCGGAAAAGAAACAAAATGCCCCCAGACCCACTGTGCAGCACCTTTTTCTTCCACTTAAAGCCATGCCCCATTCTTCTCAGAAGAGAGACTCCTCTTCCACTTCCTATTTCCACACCTAATAGATGATGTAAGTGGTATAGAAAAACAATCTAGACATGCGACACAGCTCCAAGCTCCAGCCCCTCTCAGCTGCAGTGAAAAATTAATCCTGTCCTTGGCTTAAACTAGGACACTCAGACAGACATCTCTTCAGCACCACATATGTGCTGAAACTCCCCACAGCTTTTCGTAAAAGCCACACATCAGTATACCCTACATGCAAATAATAATGTGCCCCATACCATGCCTTATCAAGGTTTGTCACCTCTGTTGGGTACACAGTATCAAATACTACTGCTATACATCAAAAAATGTAACTTTGCCAAAGCCTTTTTGCTCCTGATTTTCAGCTGGATGTCTTGTGTTCTCAAGCCTCCTTTACTATTCTCTTTAATAGGAGAAAACCCTTCATATCCAGCCAGGAGACTGGGCACTCCTGTGGATGATTTCTAAAAGAAATTCTCTTATCTGATGCTGTCAACAATACAACAGTCCCCAAGGGAGACTTATTTAAGGCTCTGTTAACAGTCTCTCTCCCATAAATCACAATCCATAGTGCTGGCTGTTCCAGAAACTCAGATAGTGTCTCCATTGATCAGACTCCAAAATAGAGCTCCTTAAGAGTAAAGAACACAATTTTTACTCCGAGTGAAAGAGACGGACTGTGCCACAAAGATACATGACATTAATGATAAAAGCAGAAGAAAGTATAAGGCCCTCTCACAGGTTCTATACCCTGGCGTGGAATAGTCCTCTGGAGGAGAAAACATCCTAAAACTATGGTCTATGGCAGGGTCTGGGAAGGTCCAGTTGAAGATCCCAACCCCTCAGAAAGGTGCAAGCATATGTGTAGTCTGCCCTTACTTAGTGTGTGGAAGTGTCTGATCATCAGTCCTGAAAAGAGAGGCAAGCCCGTCTTGGCATAGGCAGTGATGAATGAAAAAGAGGGATCTAGCCAGACCTGAACTCCATTTCTCACTCAGTACTCAGTTTCTTGCAGACTAGAAAGAGGGTGGTCATCTCCTGGCCTCCTCAAGACCACAACTCTGCTTTTTGCTTTCAAACTGTGAAAAATCTGCAAATTACATCACAACCCTTCGTGAGAATGGCGTTTGTAGAGCATGACACCAAAGGTGCATCTGGCAGGCCCTGGGGAATGGCAGAAGGCCTGCTAGGATGATTGTAGAGCCACACCAGAAGGAGCATGCCAAAGAAGCACAGCCTTATCTATTCTAGTAATTGAGAGCGTTATAACTGCCAAATCATACCCAGGAAGGGCACTGGGGAGGGTTTTGGATGGCACAGGCCAAATTCATGCCAAGAAGTATTCTGCTTCTGTATTAGTCCGGACTAACATGAGCCAGCACCAGGAAACATTAATGGCACACTCAGAGCCACTTGCATAGACAGAACCACGATACACAAATAACTTCAGCCTACACCCATCCATCTTGTCTTATATCCTCATTTAAATTCACACGCTTCATGTTTCAGATCTTCTCTCCAGGCTCTTGTTTCTTGGGTTTATTACACACAAAGATCCCAGAATTTTTACTGATAACATTTATATAATTACACTACTTACCTAAGACTTCTCTTC
The DNA here is from genome assembly GCA_013397725.1 of Rhagologus leucostigma. Taxonomy (NCBI): domain Eukaryota; kingdom Metazoa; phylum Chordata; class Aves; order Passeriformes; genus Rhagologus; species Rhagologus leucostigma. Next base: position 2,820 of record VZTD01002397.1, on the reverse strand, counting down.
ATGACTTTTGTACATTGATTTCTGCTGGTAGAGACTCTGAGTTTGCAAGTCTTATTCCAGTCTAAGGATGTATGTAACATTTATATTTTTTCTCCCAGTTTAGGAATAGATTTTTTAAAAATTGAAGATCCAAATATGTTTCTGTTCATTTTTTTTGAAAGTGAAGAAGTCAAAGGTGCAGATGGAAGGAGTAGGTAATTGATTGTCTTTGCAAATTACGGTAATGGCCTAGAATTTGTCCCTGTAATGCAATTTTACTTGCTTAGAAGTAGAAGAAAACCCACATCATGAAAATCAGTGCTGTGCGATTCCAAGCAGCTGCATGATAGGTAATTCATAAATTGCTCAGGTTTTACCAGAAAGCTGACTAAAGCTTTGATTTCTCCATATTTCTCAGAATCTGAAGCCTCGTCAATCCTATCTCCAATGATTAAAAACTGTTCTCTTAGATTAATTCAGTGGCCAGTTTATAATTTGCGTTCTCAGAGACACAATTCCAAGGTTTAAAATTATGAGAAGTCACTACTCCTAAATAACTTTTGGTGGGTTTTCTAACTCCTGAAAAGACTTCAGGGAAACTAGTACAATCTGTTTGGACACTGATTTGTATACCATTAAGGTCAACAAAGCTGATAAACCTGTTTTTTAGAGGAAAGAATTTGAACCCTATTCCCATGAATGGTACCTGAATTCAGACTAACACTGTTTCTATCTACAACTAATTTATTTAAAGAAATAACAAAAGATGCTGAAAATCTTAGTACCTCTATGTTAATTAACTTTATAGATTCATATAGCAACACAGAGGTTACCAAAATGTTCAAAGTGAATAGTAACATAACTCTAAAACTGTAAAATAAAAGCTGAACTTCTGAGATTAGTGACTGTGAATAAATCAATGGTACATTAAAATACTAGAGGTCTTATTCTAGGCAGCAGAACATAATGTTTTACTGCCACTTGAATGCATTACAATATTTTCTTTTGCATGCACCCATTAGATTTGAGACCCTTTTATTAGCAAAAAAGAGCCATTTCCTTCACGTTTTAAAGTGCCTAAAATGCATATACAGCTGATAGAACATAACGAGGCTTTTTTTCCCCCTCCAACCATTATATTATCCAGAGTAAATATGTATTTTCAAAAATCCTTTTTTACTCAGTTGACCACCAAGTAGTATCCTATCAGTTCAAGGTTTTTGTTCTGCTTTTCCAAGTGACCATTAGTACAATGCTTTCCAAATGAAAGAAAAATAAAAAATAAGAAATCATGCCTACATATGCAAGGCAGAAGAAAACAGTCTGTTATTCACAGTGTTTGGGTTGGGGATTTTCAGTCCTTAGGCTGAAGTGTAATGTAAGAATGTCACTCCTAATGCCACACATTTACCCTTTTTCCTTTTTTGAACTTCTTCACATTCAGAGTTATATACAAAGTTCCCATGTTATGTTTTATATAGCTGTCAAAGCAGCCTAGAATTTTTAGTGGTATTTCATGAAATTCTACCAACATCCTCAGATCCTCCTGTCACTTAACCTCTGCACCACAGTCACAGAGTCTGTATTGTCTCTTTTTCCTTGTTCTTATGCACAGTTCTATCTAACTGTTCTTTCCTTTAAACTGCACAAACTTCTTAACTTATTTACACTTGATGGGAACCTATAGTATCACCTGGGACTTTACTGAGTTTTCGCATGTGTCTTGCATTACCTACCACCATATTTTGCTATTTGTTTTCAGATATAAATGGTGTAGAAAGAAAGGCAAATGTTTAGAAATATGTCTTATCACCAGTGAAAAAATATACCCAGGAAAGTCTTCCAGTTTCAAGTTAAGTGTGAAAGCCAGACTAGTTATTCTTTTCCTAACATACTTAGCAAGAATGTGTCAAAAAGTTCAGTAACTCATGTTTTTGCAATAACTGCAATCATCCACTATGGTATTATCTCTTCTGCTTTTAGCACAAACCAACTTGAAATGTCAATGAAAAACACAGGGAAAATAATGAAAAACACAGGGAATTGCAAAAACATAGAAGGATCTACATGTCCCTGTCTGTAAATTTCAGAAATTACTGGTAACAGTTCAAAGCATTCTCAAAATCCATGCCACTTCACACTTGATCTTGCACCTCTGAGTATTTCCTCAGCTCTTGGACCATTGTCTTCAAGGCCACCAGTCCATTTTCCTCTTGTACCTGGGCTGCAATTATTCACACCATCTAAATCTTTTCTGAGCAAAACGTTTCTTATACTGAGAAGCTAACAAGGCCCATTATAAATGGTTTTCATAAATGCACAAGCCTCTCACAGGCCCAGCATTCATAACTGTTACTTTCATACATACTACCACAAAGTAGCACTCTGAAGATGCACCGGAAAGTGGAACTTACTTTCTCAGAGGAGTGGAATTAATATTAAGCCTCTCCTTCCCCACTAAGCATAAAGAACTGATCATTCCAATTAAAACAAAGTACACATCTATAAAAAAATAACGAACACAAAAACAAATATAAACATATCCATTCTTTCTCTGTCTAGGAAAATTGCAAGATAACAAGAATTATATTCTCTTTTATCATCATAGTTTGTAATTCCATAGAACTGGAATATTTTACACTAAGTTTTAGTTGTACTTACCTTTCATTGCATGGTACTAGCATTTCAAAATTTCTTGGTTATTGTATTAGTTTACATGTGTGAATGAAGAAGTGTCGCTGTTGTACCGGGGATGGAGAGAAACAAGGCAGGCAGATTTCAGGAAAAGCGGAATTATTTATTAATATCCAGACGGGTATTTATCCTTTAGCTTGCTGGAAT
>VZTD01002396.1:204842-285889 GCA_013397725.1 Rhagologus leucostigma | reverse complement strand
ACCAAATTGCCTGCCCTTTCCACATGGCTCTCCCTTCCCCACCCCTAGTCCTAACCACTCCCTCGGGTTTTTCCTATTGGTTCCTTTACCCCAACTCTGCCCATGTACCACCCCTATGCCCTGAGACCATTAGTCTCTGTGTTAGTCCATGTGCTCTCTCCGCCCCGCTCATCCCCATATAAAACCCCAGGCTTCTTACCATGTGACCCTCTCTGCCTTTGAGAAGCACGTGATAAAGTGAAGTCTGAAGTCCCCATGCGGGAGCCTTCTCACCTCCTTTATCGCCACCATGTTGTGGAGCAGACAGCTAGCCGGGACAGTGCAGGCAGCCCGGAAGGGGCTATGGGAAGCAGCATAGCTGCTCTCTCCAAGATCACCCTGCAGAGCTCTCCGGGAAGTCTGCCGCGTGCCTTGCCACCGCAGGAAACCCACAAACTGCAACAGATGGCACCCAAGGTGAGGCGCCACTTTATCACCATGTGGGTGTTGATGGAGAAGCTGCTGCTTGTTCCAATGGGATTCCTCTAGCAAAGGAACCCCTGGCGGTGCTTCGTGGCACACTCACAAGCCAGCTCTCTCACCCGTGCAATGGAAACACGCAGCCACGCTCATACTGAGCTAGCTAGCTCAGGCGGCAGTAGAAGCAAAGAGTAGAGGCAGCCCTCGCATGGAGTTCCGAAGTTTATTTACCGATCCACTTTGAAGCAGTCCAGGACCAGAAGGGGTGAGCTTCCGCTCGGGTACACTTTTAAAGGGGTACAGAAGGGAGGCGGGGTAACACAACAACAACCAATGGGGAGAAGGAGGGTGTGGAGTGGGGGCTGGATTGCATCCTCCTAAGGGATACAAGGGGTGTCTGGCTGCTGGCCAATCTGACAGACCGAACCTACACAGGGTCACAAGATCGATGGGGAAGGCCTTTCTCATTGAGTTAAGGAGGGGTCTTAAACTTCGGAGTTTGTCCACCAGCAGGCCCCCTCTGTACCTGGGCTCTTTGGCCCCCCGGCCACTACAGCTGCTGGTTCAGACACTGCAACACAGTGTAGCTGATCCAGAGGTAGTGAAGTGTGATGTAGGGGATGTTGCTTCTGACAAATATTTCTACAGTCAGTGTATACTTCAGCTTTAAACCATATCTGACAAAGCTGGTTTGTGTAGGAGACAGTGGTTTTACTGTTACTGAGGTAAATATGACTTTGTTGTGCCATGTCAGACTTCTTTAACATGCACAAACCACTTTGTAATGTGTACACAACACCTATCTCGACATGCACAGTAAGTCCAGTAAGTCCTCCAGTGCTTCCAAGTATCTGGTTTACTGCAGATGTGCTATGATTATGCACATATGAGTAGCAAGTCCACTGTGTCCCAGAAATACCTGATTTTTATGTTGGCCTGTGTACCTGCTTGAGGAATATATAGGCCAGCATGTAAAAAAATGTTTAACAAGTGTCAAAGGAAAAAAAAACCTAAAATCCACCTACTGAAATTGGGGTGAGAGCCAGAAAAGACTCTTTCTGGGGAAATCCCAGCATACTGTAGCCTTGGACATGTCTACGAAAGCTCTGAACATACTGCAGCCTTGGAAGGGCTGTTTAATCAATTAATGTGGGTGAATGCTTCCACCATGTCTGGGGCCTGTGGTTCTAAAGTCTGGGATCTGATAAGGAGACATTTCTCTGGAAGAAGTCCTCTAAGGTGAATATTTCTCATCCCTCACTCAAGTCAAATTTGTTGGCATAAAGGATTTTTGCAAAAAAACCCGTATCTTTTCATAGGCTTTTGGGGTGAAATTCATTTACAGAGGCTGGTATTTTATTCCTCTTCTCTGATTTAGAACTTGCCTACACACACACTCTTTTTTTTTAATCCATTCAACCTAAGGAAATTTCTCTTAATTATTCTAGGAAAAAGAATTCCGATCAAAAAGTGTCGACAAAGTCGCCTAAAGACATGTATTCTGCTTTTGATTCTCACCTCTCTATGCATTCATACATATAATACTATATAGATACAGTTATGTATTTATCTGTTTTATGTTTAAATATATTACGTATACACATCAGAGATACTTAAAAGCCTAGACAGAAACATAAAAATAAAATGGTCCACACAATATAAATAGGATTTTTTTTGCCTCTGTTTTATGTTTGTGTTATTATTTTTACATGATAAAGAGGTTTTAATTGTTAAGGGGGGCGCGGTTCGTGCAAGTGAGAGTTCTTTTATGCTCTTTTATGTTCTTTTATTACAAAAGGATCTTCCAGATCCTTTTGTAATAAGTCTAAGGCAAGTGGCAGGTAAGTTAAATGGTACCTAGCACCTATTGTGTTGGAACATGTAATAACCATCAATGGTATATTTAGAAAATATGCAGAGGGCAAGACAGGAAAGGTGGATATCCTTTTCTCAACCTTTTTTTGACCTGACCCAATTTAATAAGCGGACAATTGTGTGGTTTTGACACAAAGTCTTTTGTAGAACGAGTGATCAGAAACAGCTGCTAAGATATGTTGTTTAACAATGAATGCAAAATATTCCTGTGAAATTTTTTTTGAGCAGGTTTAAGCTGCAGAAAATAGTGTTCCCAAAGATGGGAATGCTGTTTTTCATCCCTCTCATTGCAATCTAAACTTTGAGTTGCTAGTATACATTAAGAATCAAATTCAAAATAATCAAAATTTGAAAGTACCTATTAATTGAACCCATATGATGGAGTATGAATAAATTGGTACTCCTTGCTTAGTGCTAATGCAAAAAACAGAGAATAGCTTCATTGACCTATTTCATATTGACAGAGTGCTAGATTTGTAGCAAACAAGAAACTGAGATCTTTCCCAAATGTTTCTATGCTGCGTTGAATACATAAAAGCTGTGCTTTCTTGCAGCTAAAGAGAGTAAAAACCTGGTCTTACAAAATGCTTGTAATTGCCTGCTTCTTTATTTTATTGCCTTTAACTAGGTCTATTTAGTGACTGCTACCAACTTTTCATGCGCATGTGTGAAGGACATTTTCTCAGTGGTGTTTGTGAAACCATTTATTTGTCAAATTCTATAGTTTATTATGAAATTCAAGAGCACATGATCAAAATTTGAGAGCTGATTTAATTTGAGGCCTTTGTATTTCAGGGACCTGAAACTGGACAATATTCTTCTGGATGCAGAAGGCCACTGTAAACTGGCTGACTTTGGGATGTGCAAAGAAGGGATTCTGAATGGAGTGACCACCACGACGTTTTGTGGCACACCTGACTATATAGCTCCAGAGGTATTTTTTTGCACTACACTAAGAGTACAGATATAATCATTCATCAGACTGTTACAGGTGTAATTTTAGACACTCTTTACATGTAGATGAAAACAATTAAGATGCAGACTAGACTCTGCTGCAGTTGTGCTTAGGTACTCTTGCAGAAATTGGTTACTCTACTGCTCACAGGGACTATTCCTTGATGATAGGAGTGGTTTCTCTTGTATTTATTTCCTGAAATTAAAATTATTCTTCTCCATTTGCTCATTTCTGACTCAGCATCATTATGATGCCTTTTAGCAGCCTTTAAGGTGCTACATGCAACTGAGTATTGCAATCTTAGTAGTCTTTAGTAGTTACAAAAATGTTTTTATTTTTTAGTGAGATTTAAAAGAACATATTCATACAGAAGAAACCATATGTTTGGTGTCATTTTGTCTACAGTCTTTGTGGGAATATAATTTTTTTCCTTTCTTTAAAATATCTGTGAGTGAAAGATACTATGCTTATGCTACTTCATAGACTTGAACAGAGAGATGGAAACTAGATACAGATGTTGCATATTAGTTGACAACATTTCAAGGCATTCATTGGACAAAAGAAATAGCTGAGAGCAGTGTGGCTTTTACATATCCTAGGTTTAATATTATAAGATGCATTTCAAAGTGCCTAAAATGAACCAGTATTGAACAGTTATTCTGCTAGGCAGACTTTGTCTGCTCAGGTGAGTTCGTAACCTGTGCATCTTTCCACTTGAAGATTCAGTGTGCTGGTTTAATGGAAAAGTGTTGTTGGTTTGTCTTTCATCAACCATAAATTTGCAGTGGGTAAGAATGTTATTTATTATTCATTAGAGACAATAAATCATAAATCCATAGTGCTAGTGTTCATGGCTGTCCAACTTTGGTAGCACAATTGATAAGGTATGAATTATCTTGAAACTATCATAATATAAATGTGTGTCTTACAGAGTTTGAAAACTATTCCAGCATTAAAAAGAAATAAATACCAGTGTGGTGGTTTTGGCTTTGTATGAATTCTTTTCTGATTCAGTGTACTAACTGAGTCCTTTGACAAATTGATTGAAAATTATTACTGAAAATAAAGCAATAATAAGAACTCAGGCACTTTTACTGAGGCTTCCAATTTGTCATCTTAATTGCAGAAGTTTATCTCCTGCTTCTATTTCTCTTGCACCATGGTGATATGTTTCAATTTCCTTTTCTTTAGCAGTATCCGATTTTCGAAGAGTGCCCGGAACACTTGAAAAGTATACATTTAATTTTCTGTATTTGGTGGCTGTAAAATATAATTTTCTTTCAATGAAGAATGCAGTTGGGATCCAGACCTGTGTATCCAAATGTTAAACTCATTTCTGCTTTTATGTTAAGACTGAATTTGGTTTTGTATTGGTCTTGATTCCCAACTACAGCACTAAGCCCATGCAGTTCACCACAGGACTTCTGACTGCAATGTTAAGTGTTGTGTGGTGGATTTGCTGCCATTCCGACTCGTTTTAAGGCAGCCAGCTTCACCTTTAGCAGACACCACCTCTCCTTTCCCTGGTTCCCTGTCATGCTGAACCAGTGCAGCCAAACTGCAAGCTTCTTTCCAGTGAAAAGGAGACAAGAATTAAACTTGTTCCTGGTACAACAGTAGTTCTGTAACACCAAGTGCTACTATAAAACTCCATCGTGCTAACCTATTACTTGTCGCTAAACATATTTGCTACAAGGTTGAACTTGCGCCACATCAGTACTTGTAGCCAGTTTTTCTGAAAGCAAGTGCAATTAAAGTGAGTTCTACAGCCGTGTATTGTACAGCAGTTTAATGCTGTAAAAGGAACTTGAACAAAAATGTTTTTGGCTTCCTTCAGCCCTACCTAAAGGACGAGAATAAATCTCTCAGATGATCTCTGTGCAACATTACAAGCTGGTGCAGTTTGTTTTGTTCAAGATAGAGACAAGGAAATGTTTCACATTTTCCACCAGTCTGTTTTGTATATGTGATCTTTTTTCCCCTATAGTGTGACCTGCTTTTAAACAGCTTGGAAGGATATGCAACTCTTTTGCTCACAAGCATAGTCGTTTACTCAGGGGACTGATAAACTCCGTCAGTACTTCTGAGAACGGCATCTCATTGACACTTAGCTGTGTTAGTGCAAATCGCATGGGTAAGAAACCGTATCTGCTGTTACTGAAATCAGTGTGGATTCAGTCCTATGTAGGCACTGGGGCATAGAAGGGGTATATCATGTTGAAACAGCAAGTGTGCAGCCGAGAGAGTTGTCTCATTTGTCTCTTCAATCCAATCTCTTTTTCTATGCTAGATCCTCCAGGAGCTAGAATACGGTCCATCCGTGGACTGGTGGGCTCTGGGTGTTCTCATGTACGAAATGATGGCTGGGCAACCCCCCTTTGAAGCTGACAATGAAGATGATCTCTTTGAATCCATCCTTCATGATGATGTGTTGTATCCAGTCTGGCTCAGTAAAGAAGCTGTCAGCATTTTAAAAGCAGTGAGTCTTCCATTACTTGCTTTCCTCCTCCTCATGGATTTTTGGGGGGTTGGTTTGTTGGGTTTTTTCCTTGATTAAAATTGAATTTGCTGAAAGTTGTTGAGAGCAGTCACCACTGGGAGTTCAAGCACAGTTCAGAGTGCCACTGTTAGGATAATGGGGCCTGGGATAAATTACACCACTTGTGGGAAAGGAACAGAATGTTTGTATTCCACGCAGTTGTGCACTGTATAAATTTGTGTACTGCAGATTCATGTTTCAGGGAAAACCCAACCAGCTGGAACTGTGCTATCACTTTGACACTTTATACGCCACATGGTCACTAGAGTGGGAGAAGCACTGCTTAATTAAAGAAACAATGTTTTTTATTTAACCTGCTTACAAAATTTCCTGTCCCTTTGCCTTTCTTCGCCTGTCATCAAGATGGGTTGAAAGCCCTTTATTTACAGCTGCATGTTCTATTTTATAGTTCACATGATAAGCAGTCTTACTTTAGTGTGATTGTTTCTGCTCTGCTTGGGATTTTTCAGTATGAGTAGTGACTTGACAGAAACTTGTGTCACCAAATGCCACAATTTTTTTAATCAGTCAATATGAGTCACTGGGCAACTTCAGTTTTTAGACTATCTTGCTAAAGTCAGGTTTATAAAGTCATTCGTTACTATGACACTGACATAAATTCTTTCTTCTGTGCTAGTATCATCCTAAAATTAAAAGCAAAACAATACAGAAGTAGTATGCCAATCCCCACAGTTTGAAAACCCAGGGAGGACTTTTGGCTTAAAAAAAATAACTTGGTTTTTATTTATTCCATTTTTCCACCTTCTTTGAAACTGGAAAATTTCTGCCTTTCCACATATTTTTCTTTCAGCATCTGGAATAAGGGAGACTTTCAATTAAGAGGGCAGCTGATAGTGTGAAATCCTGCAGAGGTCTTCATACAGGGTTATTTTGAAATTATATATAAAACATAAACAAATTTTTATTTTAACACCAGTGGACAGATAACACATTCTGCAGAAATTCTGATCTTGCCCTTTTAATGAAAATGTCTACAGGCTCCTTCTAGCTGAGCAAGAGAGATGCTCTAGCAATGAATCAAAGCAAAAGTCGAAGTTGACCTCTTGTAAATGTTTGCTGTAGTATCTCTTTTCATTCACTGTAGTGAGAACATGGAGGCTTTTTTACTGCTGATAATTATTTATTAATACTTATTTTCCCTTCTCCCCCAAATATCTTTCTGACTACGTTTTGTTAGCTCACTTGATACTTTCATGCATCCATTTCTGTTTCCAGACCCTTTGATTACTTTACTTTAGCAATTAAAATGTATAGACTTGAGCAGCAGAATTCAGGCTTATATCCAGGGTTCAGAGGTTATTTTGGCATATTGTAAAGGAAGGGTTGTTGTCAGTTTTCATACCTACATCTGAACTTCATTGTAGTCCAGGAGATTTTCTGTAGTGTTTTGGTTTCACAGTCTGTAAGATCTGTTCCTTTGCTATCCAGAGGCTTCTCGAGTGAATCTACGTTAATTGACCTTTCTATTATTCTGAAAGCATTTGGTGGAAGGGAAGATGTAATAGATAACTCTCTGGGTTAAGTTTGTAGTACAAGAGCCACTGTAACTATTAGGAGAAGGTATTTGTGGTACAGAGGAAAGGGAGAAATAGATTTAATAATCAGAGCCTTACTGTGTTATCTCGTTGGTAATGCAAGGAGTGAGATGGATAACTGTTAATGTTGTGCACATCCTTCATTAACCACACACAAATGCAAATGTGGAATTGGACTGCAGGTGTAATCTATATATTTTTCTGAATGTAAGTGCAAGGGTCTTAATCCCTCTAATTTCTTTTAATGCTGACTTTTTGCTAAATTTTTCTGAGACTATTTTCCTGGATCTATATTTTGATAGTGGGAATGGTGATTTGTTTCTTTCTGTAGTCGTAGCCTTTTAGGCATAAATTGATACAATTTAATGGAGCTGTGACAGTTTACACCATAAATAAAATGTTTCCTTACGTTGAGCAACCTGCTGCCTATGCATCCATGGTGTGAAACCTGTTTGAAACTTGTGTTCTTCATCTGGTACTTATCCATGTGAAGAACAGGAAAAACAGAGGAAAGAAAGAGGCGTCTATGTATTTTACTGCTGAATGCAAGGGATTAACTTTGGAACACTTCATTTCCTCACATTGTGCTTTGAGACATGAGTTTTATTCTTTAGAAACTGTGTATTTTTACACTCCTTCAAACAGCATGTAAGGAAAGTTTAATAAGAAGACATTCTCTTGTATTAAGTAACAATGTTGTCTTATTTTCTGAAGAAACAGTTTTCCTGTTTTTTCCAACAAAACTGTAAAAGAGGATGATTTTAAAGCTCAGTATTACAAGGCAGCATGTTGCTTATCCCATGAAAATCCACACATCTTAGTAGTGCTGTTTCTGTGAATTGACAGGAATTGCTATTTAAATTCTTTCCTGTGTGGTAAGGAAAACAATTCTTCATTGAAATTGTCTCTCTGCTTCTTCACAAGCAATGGAGAGATGTTGTCTCTACAGTGTGTGTTCCCTGTGTACCAGGATGACAGTCTCTGGCTACAGAAGCAGAAGTCTGCTTTTAAGCTGTGTGATTTATTTCAAGAACTAAAATTTGGGGAGCCCAATGATCCTTGATTCAGGCCCCAAAGCAACATTTTGTCCTGTTATCATTTAAGTCAGTAGGAGTGCTGATCCTAAAAGGCTTCTCCTTTCAGAAAATGAGGTTCCTGCCTTGGTATGGGAAAATAAAAAGACTTATGGCTATGGCTGTCAGCTCCATTTGCAACCATCTCTTCAGCAGAGTACACTTAACAGCTGTATCTGTCCTGACAGTGGCATCAATGTTGATGCTGTTGATAAACAGGGAACAAAAGTAAGCTTGTGCTTCAGAAATAGAAGGGGATTAAATTAATGGAATTAAATGTCTGCTTTAGAAGTTTGATACTATTTCATCATATATGCATATGATAAATTTGTTTATTTAAGTATTCATTCTTAAAATACATTCTCCCTCATCCTTCTCAAAGTTTCATGAAGTTTGTAAAGTACAGCACTAAACTGGACTGTCTAGTCGCATTTTCATGTCCTGGACGTCTCAAAAAATTACATTTCCGGATGCTTTCCGTCTCCAGTTTAAAACAAAGATAAAACATGGCAGATACTAGGATCATATTTTGCTTCTTTGATACCTGGATTATATGGTACGAAAAGCGTATCCTGTAGTTTCCATGTTCTGTTTCTGCAGTACATGCGGCTGCTGGTTCCTGGCCTGTTTGCTCCAGTCCTGGAGATGAAATAAAGCAGAGGAATGTAGGAATGCGTTTTGTGGTTTTTCAGGACATCTCACCAAAGCTCAGTAATCCTTTCAAAATCTTTGTTTCTCCTGCCCATAGGAAATATTGCCTCTAGTTTAGATAGGAGTTGTCCACTTGCAGAAGAGCTTGCAGAGCAGTTGAACACAAGACCGAAGAGAAGGATCGTCTTCAGAACGGCGCGTGTATGTCAGAAACCACAGACAGAATTGCCTTGCAGATCTGTGTTATACCTTTAAGATGACAGAAAGGGTATTAGAAAGCTAGATGGTTGATCTAGCTATCTAAAATCATCCTAAGGGCTTAAGTAGCTACTTACCTAATAACTGGAGTACTAAACCAAGGGCATGCATTACAGTGATTTTTTGCCTAAGGTTTTTTTTTTCTACAGAATATAGTATAATGTGATACATAGGTTGAAAACGCACTGAACAATTATAACATTTTGTTTACTTCGTACACTTTTTTAAAATTGAAAAATGTTATATAATGGCTGAATATGAAGTTACAGCAAAGCTAATTCTATAATGTGAGTGTGTTCGTGTGTATAAGAACAGCATTCATTACTACTTGAATTGTAAGGATTCTGTGTCCACACAAATTAGGAAATGAGTAGAGCAATTGCTAATAAAAGAAGGAAAAAATAACAGAGAAAAATCAGATAAAGTACTTTAAGCTGCCATCAGTTGATATCAATATCTTACACTAGTTGTACAGCTTTTTCCTGACAGGAATAGTAATAATTTAAAAGTGAGTTTATAAATTACCACACTAGAGGAGACCAGTTAGTTCCAGTTGCTGACACTAATGGTGTATTAAAAATGAAAGAGAATGTGCAAGTTATGGCATGGGGGAGATGACATAACTTCCCATTCTCAAGCGTTTTGCAGGTACTGATCACTATGTCTCTAGAGGGATCATCTTTCTTTCCTTCAGTATTTTTGGCTAAAGATGGAAACTAGAAATGCTGAAAGAGAATCCGTTCCTTTAGCACTCCCAGTCAGATGAAATTAAGAGGTCTCAACAGTAAACTGAAAGAGTTTCCTGCAGTAAATTTACAGTTTGGAGTCTCTGAATCTTATAGTTTGGCTGAAACCTCTGAAATTTGGAGGGCCAGAAGAAATAACCTTCTGAAAGGGGACTGTCTCTAAAACTTTGGCTTTAAGAATTACAGTGTGTAATTGAGCGGCAAATGATTTCCAGGTATTGCCATTCATGTTTTAACTTTTCCCTCCTCTCCCTCCCCACCCTGTAGTTCATGACAAAAAATCCCAACAAGCGACTTGGCTGTGTGGCGTCACAAAACGGGGAAGATGCGATTAAGCAGCATCCATTTTTCAAGGAAATTGACTGGGTTCTTCTAGAACAAAGGAAAATCAAGCCACCCTTCAAACCTCGGATTGTAAGTAACAGTTTGTATAACATTCAGAGAAAATTTGGTTTGGCAATTCTACTTGTTGGCTTTTCTGAGAAATGAGATTACCCGATGCAGTATTTGGGGGCTGAAATAGTAATATAAAAACGGCACTGAAAAGATTTCTTTGTCATTGTTTCAGTGAAGGTAAGTGTCAGGAATAGATTTAATGCACAGAAAAATGTTCATGTTCAACCACGTAAACCATGAGAGAGTTCAAGACAGTGTTTTAATTATTTTCTGTCTTCTTAAAGATACCATAGCCAGAAAAGATTATTTCAGTTGATATATACTGTCTATACTTTCTGTGTGAACTCTTTACAGTTCTGCATTGCTGATGGCCACTGGATTTTGTAGTAAAACACAGACAAGAATTTGTGAGCAATAATATTTTAAGTGAAGAAACTTGAAAAAACAGCTTCTTGGGGGAAAGAAATAGATACTATGATTAGATAAATGTATGTACTTACATTTTCCTGGATGTAACCAAGTATTTCTATTTTAAAGTAACAATAATCTGTAAATAGCAGCCCCACCTGCAGAAAGTATGAAAGCCAACCAAAAAATACTTTACTTATTCTAGTCTTCCGCTGGATGAAAATACTTAAAATTAACCAAATGTCACAGAATGTGTGAATTTACTTTTGTGCTTAAATGGTGCAAGAGGGTAATTTTATGATAAATCCTCTGAGACTGATTTGCATCTTTTGATTTCACACATTCCTAATTACAATGTTTGATTTGCCTGTGAGTATGGTCAAGGTACTTCTTTGTTTCTTTCTTTAGATAGTTTACAAAGGTATTAAAAAAACCAAAAAGCAAAACAAATGAACAAAATAAAAAACTGAAGTCTTAACTCTGAATCCTGAATTAAATTTAGAGGTGAAAAAGCCCCCTCTGTTTTTGAAGAATTGCTGTATGTTACACTTTGAGTTCAGTGAGATGCATTTCCCCAAGTTCCTTGTGTAGATGGTGAAAGCGGGGCTGACTGTCCGGAACAGGAGCCTGAGGTAGCTCCTTTGAGTCCTCTCTTGGGGAAATCTCTCTCTCTCTGTAGCTGTGCAGAAAAAGCCCAAAGGGGTTGACAACTCTAAGTGAAAGCCCTTATGAATGCCTTTCTAGGATTAAGATACAGTGTTATCACATGACGAAGGTTTTCTTAATGTATTTGTTGGAGAATGGAAATCTTGTAATGCCCAGGCGGAGGGAGGCCTGAGCCAGCCCCGCTCCTGGAAGCGGTGCAGCCAGTCCCTTACCCTGTTGCCCAGCTCCGCTCTGGGGGTGTGCCCAGATTGCAGCTGGTGCCTGAGCTGATGTGCAAGTGTCTGCACTGCTGCAGGAAGTGTGAACCCCAAATTAACTCCTTTATTATCTATCTGAAGCCTTTTTCGTACTGAGACTAACTGTTTTCCAGTCAGGTTCCACAGCTCTAGGGTAGTTGCACTTGGATGTAGCTGGTGTTCAGCTGAGTTGCATTTGTGTAGGTCTTTTCTTGTTTTCACAAGAATTTCGTCTTCCATCTCACAGTAATTTTTGTTGCTTTGCTCCGTATTCATCAGAGTTTTGTTAATACAGTTATTAAATCGAGATGAACAATTGCAGAATTATTTTCATTCTATGCCTGCATCTAATTTTCAGTTTCCTTTCATCTAGTTTGTTTATTGGCTGTTTTCCTTTCATGATCAAGATGCACAGTCCCTTTGAAAATAGGTATTTTTATGAGGCCTTTATTTTTTGTAAGTACTCCCACTGTGGAAGTCCTTAAAGCCAGGAGGCATTTCATATATATCAGGTATTTTTATTCATTGCTGATATAAATGCCTTCTGCCTTCTCAGTGGGGCTTCTTTCTCTTTCTGGTAATTATTTCACTGCTGTTATATTGTAAAGCCAATCCTATTTCATTAATTCCTGTTGTTTTGTTCCTTTTCTTATTTTCTGCTTTCTTTAAAGGTATTTTAGTTGAATCGTTCCATTCCAGTAGTGATTGCAGATTATTTCAGAGTAGTCCTTTGTATAGCTTTTAGGACAGCTCTCTGCTCCTTAATAATTGTTAGGGTGATTTTATACATCATTATTTACACTTCTGCTCATTTTTCTTCAGGCTACTTCTCTAATGTTGGATTTTCATACTAGTTCTTGCTATGTTGTATCTACCAACTTTCTTTATTCTACCAGATTTTATTCCTACAGTCTGTATGCTTGGATTTTTTTCTGAACTCCTTTTTTTATAGTGGTAAATTCAGATAATATGTACTCTGTGTTACAGGCATCTCTTATTATTTTCAGGTTCTCAGTCTGCTCTCTCTAAGGTATCTTCCCCAGTGACTGGGTCCTGTCAGCTTTTACTGATAACTTTTCTACCCTTCAAAAGAGCATAACTTATGTATTTATGATCCATGTTTATGATCCATCAGCTGTTTCGTACCAAGTGTATAAATTTTACAGTTGTTTGGATTTCATTGTTGTATAGCAATCTTTGACCAAGATCATGCTTGAAATTTTTATTTGTCCTCTTAAAACTGAATGATGTATTACTTGGAAAGTAAAGTGTGATATAGATCTAGGCTGGAGAGAAAGATCACAGAAATAAAATATAATTATCAGTTATTCAACCAGAAATGGCAAGGAATTTAGGGCAGTAAATTTCAAATGCTATAAGGGTAATTTTGTGTATTTGCCAAGCTAGACCAGATTGCACTCACTTTGAAAAATTCTGAGAAGAGGGAAGAAGGTGAACACTAATGAAATAAAATCTACTCTGAAATCTACATAGAGAGTTCTTCTCTAAATTCAGTTGTGGGTGTAGCATTGACATTCATTGATTCAGACTGACAAACATAACTGTTCCATAGCTGTGGAATAACTATGGAAAAAACGTAACTAATGCCTGGTTTTGGAATGTTTTATGTTTTTTAACATCTTTTAGTATTAATAAAGGGCTGTTGATTATTTAAAAGTGACTTGTAATGTTAAGAGAGGATTAAAAAAATTATTTTAATCTTTCGTTGAGAAGGGCCTAGTTCTGTGAAAAGAACTATGAAAAGAGAGGTCAGATTATTAGTCAGAAAATAGACATTCTTGCATGTGATGTGTGAGCATACATATGTGCTGGGAAAGAAGTGTACAATGCATATATAGTCGTCTGTGCATTTAAATTGAGTTTTGCATGCACGTACAAAATTCTGCTCATGCAAGAATGCATATATTTACACAGGTAGTCTTCTATTTTCTGACCAACCAGTTAGATGACTAAGGGGGGAAAACTTATGATTATATCGTAAACACTTTCAAAATAAAACAACACATAAGATGTGTTCAAATGAGCTCCAAGCAATGTAAAGCGATGACACTAAACAAGTAAAGTCACTAGGGGAAATGGTCAAACACTGAGGTCCCATCAGACAATGGAATAATCTGCCAAGGGAGGTCATAGAGGTGCTATTGTGGAAAAAGCCTTGCTTCTGTTCTGCCTCACTCTCCCCAAAACACACGAGTTCCTCGATTAGCACAGCTGGCTTGCTTTTCTGTTGCCTTTCATCCTTTCTCTGCCATAATAAGTTTTCTGAGGAGCTGTGTTACATGGTACTGTCAGGCCTGTGCTTCTCCATAGTTCAGGTACGTCTCTTTAGCTCTGCCAGCCTTAAGTCTGAATTTTTCAACTGGGCTTGGGAAAAAAACCTGCATGGCTATTTGTTAGCCATTCTTTTGAAGGTGTTTTTTTTTTTTTAAATCTCATTCACACAGTGGATGGATGTAATTATGTTATTATACCAGAAATATACCATTGATGTCCTTCTAGTTTGTACATGATTTGATTATTCTAATGATGCTTTGGAAGCTGAAATTTCTTCCTGTGTCCAGCATTAGAATGAAAATTACCAAAAGGATTTTGAAAAACTGACTATGTTTTCTGAAGGCTGGCAAGAGTGCCCTGGACAGAGGACTCGTACAAGTAGCTGAGGTTTAGATTGCTAAGCAGTGACAGAAGTGCCACCCGTGGTTGTCCTAGGTAGAGACAATGGAAGCAGATTTGGTGGCTCTGAAACCTGCTGTGAAGGGTGTTTGCTTCTGCAGTTAATCACTTGGAATAGAAAATACGAAGGGGTGAAAATGCACTGGGGGTCTCTCCTATGAGGCATGTTATCTGCCAGCTCTTCCTCTCATAAATCTAGGATCATGAGGCTTTTCAGTGGTAAAATTAATTTTACATATATATAAATATATACACACTATGGTTTACTATACTGAGAGTTTGTTCCATGTAGAGCTATTCTAAATGTTAAGCTAGTGTGGAAAAAGTGTTATAGCTCTGGAGCACGTACATTAGAAGTCAAGCAAACTTTTAAGCGGCTAAACAGAAGGTATTTGTTACATCTAAGCTCCAGTGACCTTGCAGTGTCTTTTGAAGATCATTTTGGCTGTTCTTAAAACCTAATTCTTAGAGCTCCACAGTCTGTCTTGAAATTTTCTGAATAATATTATTCTTCCCTGAATACAGTCATGAATATGTAATTGCATATGCAATAAACACCATTTTAGTGCAGGCAGATATCTTTTCTCCAAAGCAGCTGCTGTGAGACAGAAAACCCTTTGAGGCATTTTATTCCCCACATGTATTCTCCCTGGAATTTTATTCCATTTGGAGAATGACATTTCCGTGATCAGTAGCCATAAGGCCAGGCTATGATTTGCAACATCATTTATTGCCCAAGAACCACAAAGACCTCGATAGCATTCAGTGGTTCTCTGCTCTCCATCTTTCTTTGTTTCTGTGGCTATGTTCCTGGCTTGGTTGAGTTGGTTATTTCCATTTTCAAACTGTATTTGCCTTCTTACAAATTAAAACAATCGTGCAGTAGATCAATTTCTTACCAAAGTTATTGCTGTGGTGGTGTGGTAGATCCTGCTTAGTGTCGTGATGGGGTGATTCTGTCTATCCATACCAAATAACAAATGATGCATTAAAAACAGTCATTGAAACAGATTGCTGCTTCAGCTCTAATGTGTATTGATGAATTTTATGTTGTTATAATTCCCTGCAAAAAATTCTTTGTGCCATTTCTGAGAGCTCAGCTGAGCAGCTGTAGGCTTTCCAGGGTAAACCTGTGGCCTGCTGACATGTCAGCAACATCAGCCAGGGAAGCCCAGAAACGAGTGCACAAGTGGAAAGAAGATTTGCAATATCACAGTCCCTCTTGCCAGGGATGGAGGAAAATCACTGCCCAAATTTCGTTTTTCATTTGGCTGAAGTCAGTGGCAGCCTCATATGAGCATCAATTTAATAGAATTATAGAATAGTGTGGGTTGGAAAGAACCTTTAAAGGTCATCTAGTCCAACTCCTCTGCAGTGAGCCTGATCAACCATATCAGGTTGCTCAGAGCCACGTCCAGGCTGTCCTTGAATGTTTCCAGGAATGGGGCATCTATCATCAGTCTGAGCAACCTGTTCCGGTGTTTCACCATCCTCATCGTAAGCAATTTCTTTCTTATGTCTAGCTTAAATCTACCCTTTTTCAGTTTAAAACCATTACCCCCTGTCCTATGGCAACAGACCCTACTAAAAAGTTTGTCCTCTTCTTTCTTTGTAGCCACCTTCGAGTATTGAAAGACCACAGTACAGGGTCTCCCTGGAGCCTTCTCTTCTCTGGGCTTAAGAGCCCCAACTCTCTCAACCCTTCTTCATAGGAGAAGGGCTCCAGCTCTCTGAGGGCTTTCTTTTTGATTTTTGTAGAATTAGACCAGCACAGTAAAATCACTCTCATATTTCTTGGTCACAGTGGCTCAGTGTGCTGCGAGGAGCTGTGAGACAGAGGAAGCTCTTAGGCATTGTGCAGCAAGGACAGTCCCTCTACAGGCACACCCCTGTCCTTCCAGACTGAGTTTTCACTGTCAACCCTTGAAACGTGCATGCAAGCAGACAGACTTGGCAGTTTTCAACTACCCTGTTGTTGGTGTCAGTGTTGGGAAAACTTGAGACACTATCTAAGGTGTCCTGAACATGAAAAAGCTGAAGAACTCTCAGCCAGAGGGTAATACAAAGCCTGGTAAAACAGATGTTTGCCATATGTATTTCTTTCTAGCAATTACGCCAAAGTTTCATCACTAATGGCTTTATCAGTGCCTGTGGCAATCCATTCATAGTGTGGCTTTATGGAGATGAGGTTAACAAAATAATCGTATTACAGTGATTCACTGTCAACATGCAGCTTTCACAGAACAATGCATTATTTTAATTTTCTCAATGCATTCATAATTTTTTGGTTTACCATTCTGAAAGCTCACTTTCCTCAAGACCATTAGAGACAAAATGAATGAAGTAGTCTATTGCAGAATTGTATCTTGCAGTATGGAGCAACAACTGCTGGCCTGTTCATCTAATATGACTTCCTTCATTTTGCAGCCTCTTCAATTTCTATTGTTACATCACTTAGAATATTTTCTGAATAATTGTATGTTCCTTCTTCAGTTCTGACTTTTTAGGGTAGAGAGTTGGTCTAGCAGCTAAAACCAGAGACCCAAGAATTGCAAGATGTATAAGTTCTTCCATCAGGTTTTCTAGAAACTCATGATGTGGCCAGGCTGCATCACCTAACCTTTTCATGATTCAGTTTCTCCTCTGTGGCAATCACAGGATGCTTGATGCAAAGTTCTGGGCCATTGAAAAATATGACTGAGAAATGTCAAAAAACAAATGCTAAAGATCAGCCTTTTAAATTGACTGAATGCTTAGGACTTCCCTTGGAAGAGTGTTCTTATGCTATACCAGACCTCAGTGTTAGCATATTTCATCTCAGTCTCAAATTACACCTCTCTCAGCTCCAGTAACTCCAAGATAATGATAAACCGTTACCAAAGTTCCTCCCCCCTTAGTTATCACTATCTGAGGCACATTCTCTGTATGCAGTTTCCTTTGTGAACCTAAACTCCCTTTTTAAGTCTTGACTTAAGGATGCCAGCAATGTGTCCTCTTTCAGTTTTGCACTGCAGCAAAGGTTTGAAATAAAATCATTCCCAAATATGAAATTCTAGTCGTAGCCAATTATTGTGGGTTACAACTGGAGTCACTGAGCACTGTGAATTTTCTTTTCCCCCTCCCCTGAATGAGTGAAAAACTGGCAAAGTTTTGGCAATCCTTTGCCTATGACTGAACGAGAAGCTGGATGCCCACAGTGTTTGGAAGCTGGGTAATAAGTAGCAAATACAAATTAGCACCTCTGGAGAGTGCAGCTGGGCTGTTTGCACAGGCAAACAGGCAGAGACCACACCTGCCACATGGGTAGGTGCTGGACTGAACAGCTCCCAACAAAAGTCTTCAGTTAGAGAGGTGTGTGTTCAAATTGCTGCAGCAACCATCTGCTTAATGTGAAATATGGCTGGAATCCTTAAAGAGGGACCACGTTTCTGGAGAAAACTTTCCAATATGCTAGCCTGAAACATAAGTTCTAGAATTGCAGATTCATTTTCATATGAGTGCTAAGAGGCAAAGATTTTTTTACTTTTTAATGAGGGATTTTTAACCTGGTGTTGGGAAGTCATGATTTGGTGGGGGTTCTTTGGCACGCCTCTGCTTTTTTGTGACAACAGATTGTATCGTCATCCATGCAGAATTATGACTTTGCCTTTACGCTGTGGGGAAGAAATCCTGTAAAATGCACTATCATTCAATAGCACCAGAAGGAACATAGGAAATTACAGGCCAAGTAAATTTCTTTTTTGTATAAATGTTCTCTCTTTTCAAGTTTGCTTCAGTGTGAATGTCCCTCTTTAAGGTAAGGCCTTCAATATGGGGAAAATGTCAAGGTAGGTCCACTTTTAGGCCTAATAACCTTGAGGTGTCCCTTCAGTTTCATAATATATTTCCATTCAGTCATCAGTGCATGGCAATGAGCATTTAGCAGATGGGCACGCAAGGGGCTATACTGCATGCCTTTGCATGAAGTGTTACTGCTTAGACAAAACACTGGGGAGTGATCTTGAGACCTCAGACCCTCATGTACCATTATTACACATTGCACATAATGTATTTTGCACTTGCTGCAGACATTTCAGGCATAGGAAAACAGTGAGCTTTCTTCTGAGAGTGACACCGCGTTGATTAATATTGGTATACCAAAAAAAATGTTTAGAAATGGGGTAGACTGTCTTTGTCAAAAGGGTTAACATGCATCCTTTAGAACAACTAAAGAAAAATGGATGTCAACTTTTGAGACGGACTTTTTATTACTCCAACACCTTTTTTGCATGTCGCTCCTGTCACAGGGTATCATGAATCAAAGTATTGAATTTCAGATGGTTCCTAGAAGTTACACTTTTCTGCTGCTGGTTTGAGTGTTAACCACATGGCTGCTGATTGAGAAGCACTGGTTGTTTTCAGGCAGTGAAGTTCAAGCTCTCAGATGACCTTTCTGTAGGCAGCTGTGAACAATAAATAGTACCATAGTTATGCCTGCAGGGTAGCTCAGACCAATCGGTCCAGTGGCTGGGCAGGACAGAGAAATCTGGGACATTCCTGCCTCTTCCCTCAACAAAGTAAAGGAACTTGGTTTTCAAAGCTTCAACTAGACTGGCACTTTGTGTGATCACTAAGTTTGCCCAAGATGTAAGCATATAGCTTTTAAGGAGCCTAAGTGCAGCTTAGAGAAATCACAAGTAAGTGAGCTGGTATTTTTAAGGGATTTCAGTGTTGGTTTTTTGGAATGAACGAGGTTGTGTTTTCACAGAGTTTCTCATTCAGTTAGTCTGATTTTGGGGTTTTTTTATGATGTTCAGCGTCAGTGCCTACAGCAGATGTTTTAAATTGGATTACCACAACACTAGAATTACAGAAGTTTGAAAGCTACTTCCTAGCACTGCAGGTTCCAAAATATTTATAAGTTAAACAACTTATATTATGCTTCTTTTGATTCTGGACTGGGGATCCATCAGTATTTGTTTGGTTTTGTTGAGTCCTGGTTTTATAGCACTAAAATATTTTCATACTGGATAATTAGGTCAATTTAACCATCTGTTAAGCGTACATTGTTAAGTGCTGCCTATTGGGATAGAGTGATAAGCAACCAGAGTGTACCTGCTTTCCTTTTGGGCTTCCCCAGAGAAAACACAAATTCTGTTTCACTTTCTGGCTGCTTTAATCTCCAGTGCAATTTTCATAAAGTTATTTAAACCATTAAGTGAAATAATCTTATCATGTTCACTTACATTCTTACATACATTCTTAAGAATTCATACAGAAATATTTTATTTTTATATTAATGTAGATAATATATAATATTCCTGGGTTGGGCCTGTTTCTGATGTCGGCGAAAGCCAGTGGAAAAACACCAGGTGATTAAGAAGCAGTAGCATCTGGCTCCTTATCAGAAGATGGAATTTATCAAAAAGAAGTCAAGACTCACTGAAGGCTGGCCTTTCATGACTAGTCCCATCCCAGCTGGCGTCCAGTAAACATTGAGTATAAAAAGAGCTTTGGCTTTGGGTTTATTTCTCGTGCAGAACTTTCTGTACTCGCAGTATATTACACTAATGCAAGCTTTAGGTCTTACTAGGATGTTCATCCAAATGGGCAGCAAAAATTTGTCAATGATGTGTTCACAGCTCGGCATACTAGTGCAAAACTTAATTCCTTTGACATATGCACTACTAGGCAGTGGACTGAAGCAGCTGATGTGTAGCTACTTATCTGCAGTAGCAGGACAGGGAAGACATCTTCAAATGGTAAGGAATTCTAGCACTTCATTAGCTGCTGCTCTCCTCTTGTTATGCTGCTGTGCTGGTATAAGGGATTTTGTTACTGTGGAGGCACAGACCTTGTACTGGGTCCTCTCAACAGCATGCTCCAGAAGCCATGTGCTTAAATCCCGTGGGATGAGATGAACACTCAGTCTAGACATTTACCAAAAACCTTAAGCACAGGTCTTGTTCCTTGCATGCCATATTCATGTTTGTGAAGGACGTACAGAACAACAGTTCTCTTGGCTTAATTCTGGAGTATGCAGAAGAAGGATCTGAAGACCATGACTGCTCATGACTATTTGGAAGACCGTGCTTATATTTGACAAGAACGAGAAGAAAGGGAGATTGAGTTTGTGTCATCATGTCTGCATTAACAGCTCAAATTCCCAGCAAGATGGGGTTCCCGCTGTGCAAAAAGCCACATAAGTGAATGACAGTCAGGAGATTGTAGACAATGATAGACAGAGAGATCACAGCCCACCTATAGGAGAACAAAAATAGGAAGAAAACTAGATGAATGATGAAGAGAAAATTACTCAAGCTCAAAGCAAATCAGTAGCAGAACCAAGAATTAAAGTCGTATCACTACAAATGCTGCTATGTCATACTGTGCTCTTTGAATAAAATTGTGTTCCAAAAAAGCAGTTACAGTGTCTGGAAGAGAGGTGGAAAGGAGATGTATTGAGATGCAGAAGTAGTAGGCATTCATGCATAGTCCTGCAATGCCTTTTGTTTAGCCTGTCATCTGTATGCTTGTTAGTTTAAAAAAAAAAAAAGGCAGCATCCTTTGTAAAGTCACATACATATTTATTTTACTCTGTCTTTGCAAAGGCTTAAAAATAATCATTACACTTCAAAATATAATCTCTAACAATTCAATAGTCGTAGCAATAAACCATCATTGTGTACCTCTCTCCATTTGTCTCAGGTAAGACCTGCTATACCATATTGCTGTATGAATGCCTGTCATATGCATCATCCGTGTCAATCTAATTAGCTAGAGCATCAAAGAGCATGAGTTTCCAGAAATGTAGGCAGTCTTGCCAAAAACTGTAGCATTCCTACTCTATGGCCTGTAATGCAAACTACTTTAGTGTGTAACTGAGTCTTGGAATTTTGCTCCTACTATACGTGTTGCTCCTACTTTCCAAGCATCCAGCATCACAATGCACATGTTGATGTCTCATTGATAGAGGAGGGCTCAGAATCACAAGATACTACTATATAATTTCATGTCTTCATCAGGAAGGTTTCCATAATGTGGTACTTTTCTGTAAATAAATGTGTAGGTGACTGTAGGCAGAATAAAACACTGGAAAGTCAGTCAGTCAGTATTTATTCAGGATACAAAGAGTATCTTGCAATATTTCGTTACATCATTCATCTATTTACTAACATCACAGTCTCTTTAATTTATTCCTTGTCTTTGTCATTGCTTAAAGAATGGAAAGTAAAGTAAATCTATTGATCTTTTATAGACTATATCTGGTCAAATGCCTCAGTGCACAGTTTATCTATATTTGGATAACTTTTTCAGTGATTTTGCGGATGTCTCCAGGAAGCCACTGAAATTCTAGGATCATGTGCCCTAGACTTAACAACCTGCCTCACTTTTGCCTCCTCTTTGCAAGTCAGCTCCGTTGTCTCGATAGTCCTTTGTGCTGAAGTGCTAGGGATCAGGAAGACAAAAAGGCTTCTACACATGTATTTGAGGACTCACCAGCAGGTGGTTCAGCACATTGTCACAGATGCACCAGCCCTGATTCCTGTCACTCTGCTGTAACAATGGTTGAAATGGAGTTTCAGGAGAACACAACTGAAAATGGGCTAATCTCAGATATGTGCCAGGATGTAAGAGGGGAGGTGACATTGCTGATCATGACCTTAGAGCAGCTGAGGATATCAATGGAAGCTTGCCAGTATAATGTGAATTAGAGAGACATACGTATAAAATCTGCGCTGCAGAGTAGATCATAAGGTTTGCAATAGGAATCACATTGTGCAGTTGATGGGTATTTTCATATGATTGTTCCATTACTTTCTCTTCTTGTCTTTCCTCTCCTCCCCAAGAAGAAATATAAAATTGTTTCTCGTGAGGTTAGATCTCTCAAAGAAGCCTACCATAAGGGGAAGATATAGTGTAGGAATTCAGAAGCTGTCTCTCTTTCCCTGCAATTTTTTTCACTTAAAAAAATGCATGTATTCTGCTGTAGCATCGCTAATGTGCAGTAGCTCTACGTCACAACTGAGTCCTAATGGAAGCAAGCCCTGAGAAGGTGGACACGATGGATCTTGAGGGTAAAGAACTAACCACAGATGGAAAGCCGGTGCTGAGCTCCCCTAAAGCTCCTGTGAAATCTGTCTCCATCCATGTTCTGCACAGAGATAACTGTTGTGGTGTAGCAACCAGGCTATGAACAAAGGTTTGCTGTATATATAGCAATTTGCTGTATGTAACTTTAGTGCTGTGTACTCATGATGATGAGTATACCCAAGTAGGGCCATAGAGGACAGCAGATTCACAGTGACTGCTGGGAGAGGTTCATTGCCCAGACTGCCAACACAGGGTGGTTGTCAGGGAACCTGCAGAGCTTTGATTTTGTTTGCCTTGCTGTTTGTTTTGTGGTGGTAGTTTTGGGAGGCTCTGGTTTTGAGGAAGTCTGTGTAAAAGTGAAATACAAAGGCTGGCATTCTGGCCATGTAGTCATTAAATGTTTATGCCCTTAATTGTGTAGGTTATTCCTCCTTCCTACTTGACCCATTTCAATATAAACATGGTTTCAATTTAGTGTATCACAAATGATCCCTTTTAAAATTTGTCATTTTGTGAATTTGTTTGGTGTTTATTAAATATCTGTGTACCTCCATAACAGATTAAAATATGGACTGCACAATATGGACATGCTTTTCAAATACTGTCTCACTATCTATTAACATCTTTATTGCGCGGGAGGTTTCCCACTGCTTTTACTTAATGTAGTGTCCTTTACATATAAAGAAAGCATTATCTAGGAGAATGAAATCTCACCCTCTGCTTGGAAGAAATGAATGGTGATATATTTGTAAAAGCTACTTGGATTCAAAAGCCTTTTCATCATCACAAGCTTCAGTTGAATATACTACAGCTCATGGCAGATGTGTTATCACTCTTCCATGTGTGACTAGAGCAATTAACATGCTAAGAAAATTTAATAACTTATAAAGTTATTTTGATAACGTGTATTTCATATCTTCTGAAATAAGACAAGCTAGGAAATACTTCTAATACTGATACAGATTTTCAGGACATGCAAATACTGTGAAGAGGCATCCTGAGGATAAACTGAAAGACAGGCCTGAAGTGTTATGCTTCTTAGCCCATTTCCTTCAAAATATCCATACTGAATTTATGTATACATAGCATGCGTTATGTGCAAAAGTGAGTGCTCATTATAGTTGGTCTCAAATATTTAGAAACTACTACACATTTAAGAAAAGAGATCCAATCAGTGGTGCAAAGTGATCTCTGCCTGTGCTGTGGTTTTTGTTATCATAATAAGGAGAGGTGAATGAGAGGACAGTGACATGTGAGGTTAGCCACATAACCTTGTGCTTCAAACCAACTGGTTAGATGTCTGAGTTTCCATTTGTCTTGATAAATATAATCTGAAAATCTTACCAGCGATGAGGTAAATACAAAATGTTTGAACTCTTAATCATCCTGATCTAAGAAATTCTTTTGATGATACTGTGTCAAACAAGGGAATCATTTATTTCTTACTGAAGCAAAGTTCTGGATAAAATTAAGTGATACCGTGTAATACGTATGAGAAGGTGTGACTCTTGCTGTGTGTCCCGTTCCTGCTGCCCCATGCCTCTGGAGCTGCACACCAAAATCTGCAGCAGCCTCCTATAGTTATATTTAAACAGCATATTGTGAATTTGTAGGACAATCAGACTAAAACACAAAACCCAGTCTTTTGTGGCAGTGTTGTTTCCTAGCTGCCACCTCCATCTGTTTTTTACCTTCTCTGAGTAGCCTTTGAAGCTGCTGGACAGTGCCAGCCCAGTTATGGGAGCCATTGAGTTTACAAAGGACTTGAAAGTGTTTCAGTGATTTTCTGCAAATAAAATGAAAATAAGTAACAGAGTAAGGAGAGAGACTTCTTAATGTCTCCAAACTGGAGAATTAATTTAATCTTTATTAGGCAGAAGAGAGTCCACTGAGCCTCTTGGCCTCATGACACAGCTGATGAGATGTCCAAGCTTTGCTGAGTGCCGTGATTTGGATCACCCTCTGTCAAGGTGCCTTCTTGCAAGGATTTCTGTGGATTTTCAATACCAAAGGCTCCCATCGTTCACATTTGGTTCATGTAGTTAATGGAAGGAATGGCAAGTTTTAACTTTCTGAAGGCATTTTCAGTGATAAGAACATCAACTTAAATTTATATTTTCACTGTTGAAGTTCATGTAAAGTCATTTAATAATCACTGACAGACAAGGTTGGGAATCCTTAACAATGCAAAGCTTAATAAACAGATTTTAGAGGGGTTTTCTTACGCTTGAGTTTGTGACTGCAGGTAGAAAATGAATGTTTTATTGAAAGAGCACTGAAAACAAAAACAGTTCAGAAAACCACTGTTTAATGTGTGCTTATTAACACCATCTTTTAGTAAACATGTGAAGAAATGCAAGGAAAAAAAAAGCATTTTGACTCAAAAAACCCAGTAGCTCTTTGTCCGAAGTTGTACAGGCCAACTACAAAGGCTGATTAAATGGTGTTTTATGAAGAGATAGTCTTTTATCGTTTCCAATATCTTTATCTCTTTGAATAGAATAAAACATGATTTTGACTTTAAAATTGTCATCCTTGATGGGTAGTAGTCATATGGGTTTATTAGTTCAAGGATGTAGCCCAAGTGTTACATCTAATCAGATCATGTCTCCTAAGTCACACTAGGTCGCTGCTCAGACAGGAGACCTGGGAAGCATTCACACTGCTGGGAAAAAGAAAAACAAAAGATCAAGTGGCCAGCACGTGTCGTACCTACAAGAGGTAGTCACTATTCCTTCTCGCTACCAGAGATATTCTGCTGGTGGAGCAGCCTCATCTTTCTGACGAGATTTAGAATTGGAATTGTGTTATTTTTGGTCATTGCCGGTGCTGTGGCACTGCTGCTGCTGTTTGTCAGATGGACAGGGGTTCTGCCCACATGCTGCCTGCAGGAGAGCAGCTTCAGTGCAGTGTGGAATTTGGCACCTACTGTTGGAAGCTCTTGGGTAGCTGCTGTGCCCCTGCTCTCCTGTAGCAGAAGACAAGATGCCTGGGTAGTCTAGAGAGAAAAAAGGGAGCATCTGAAACCTAATGGAATTTCTGTGTGTTTGGCAGGACAGCTATAGTTTTGCATGTTCTTCTTTCCTAGTACTGTAGTTTCCTCAGTCATCTGAAATTGAAAAGTCTTACCTGGAAAAAAATTTGAAAAGTTTAAAATAATGTGTCCCAGAATCTTAGGAGCTGCAGGCTAAATAAACAGAATCCTGTCCATTTAATTACTGCATTTTAAATGATGCATTTAGCAGCCAATCTAAACATTTTTCTTTTTATCTTCATGAGTTTTTAATGTTCAGAGTTGGATAATAGCTGCACTCTGTTCCTTTCATATATTCTCCCTGCCTTGCAGATCTTCTTTTCTCAGCTTCCCTGCTAGGAGACAGGCACAGCCCTTCATACCTTCATCCTGAGCCCTCATGATGCAACTGTGTGTTGGTTCATGCTCTTGGCCTACAGAGTATTCACAGTGCAAGTACATTAAAATAGCAATAGTAGCAGAAATGTGGCCAGACCTGTTTTGTCTTAGCAAATGGAGCCTTGCAAAATAGTCGTAGCTTCAGGAAGAAAGTGCCTAAGTTTCTAAGGAGGGCTTCTCAAATAGATCTTTCTGTTGAAAAGAAGCATTTGTTATCAACTCTGCCTTTGGTCTTGTATGGCTTAATCCACTCACTTTTGTTCCCTGTGATTTGTTTAATCTCACTTCATCAACTGGTTAGTTAGAGACCTGTTAGCACATCCTTGCAATCGTAGATTGCTCCATGCTTGTCCTGTTAATAAATTGGGTGATTTACATCTATGCTGCCAAAACTACATAGAATTGTTTCTAAATCATAGAAAGTAAAAACTTGTATTTCCTCCTTTGGTTTCAAAGTCACATTTTAAGACACAGTAGGCTTTTAAATCTAAGCAAATCCTTTGGTTGTTGTTTCAGAAGTGTTTGGGATTCTCTACTTGTAGCACAATTATTTTTAATCAGTAGGATTTACATACACCAGTGTCGGGACTCTTTTTTAGATGCACTCTTCTGCGCTCTTTTTTGTCTAACACCTTCACAAGTCATAGTGATTTCTGGAATAAGTAGCTGTTGGGAATTAATTGCCCCTGATAGGCTTTGAGGAATTTGTCATTTTACTGTTTTAACTTAAGCAAGGAAGTAACACTTTTCACAAATGTGTTCAATATGAAAACCTGAAAATAATATATATTGGGGTTTTTTTCAGCTACTCCAGAGCTTATTTGCCCTTGATAGCTAGGCGTTTAAGTGTGAATGCAGTCATATTTCTTTTGCATATAACTACAGTTCTGAATTTGAATTCTACTTTTTGCAAATACTCACTTCCCTTCTTCTGCTTTAGTTAGTATTCCTGTGGCAAATTCATTGTGTGAGTGTGTGAAAATACCACGGTAGGACATGGAGAACAAGAAGAACATTGCAATGTAATGCTTTTAAAAATTGAGATGGAATTTCATTCTTATTTTGCAGGTTTTGCCCAAATTACTTGGAAAAAACCTCATAAAGTCCAAAGCCATGTCCCTCATGCCTTATGCAATTCAGAGTTATATGAGTCACATACATTTAATGTCTGGTCTTTATGTACAAAGTAAATATTTCAAATGTAAACAATATAAACATATATATATGTTTGTGAAGTCCATATCCCTTTCCTTTTAATGGAATTCTGTAGATAGAGGTTGCGGATTTTTGTTTATCTGCACTTAGAAAGTGCTTGGTTTACAAGTGACAGTCTCTTGCATTTACATAGACCTTTCTTTCCCGATATCTATAAAGTTCTTACAAACAGTGTAGGTGAAGGTTGGTATGACCGTTTTACAATTTTGAGAAAGCAAACTGTTTAGTGTCTCAGTAGAGCTGATTAATAGAATACATTTGTATATATATATATGTTATAGAAAAGTTTACCTACATTGAAAGGGGGTATATATCCCATTCGGAATATATTAATGTACTTTATGATGTATGACTTTGTCATTTTATCATTTTACTTTGCAAGCCAAATACCTGTTTTATTTCCGATGTCATTTAATCTCAGACATGGGCAGGAGGAACACAAAGCTCATTTTCAGTGTGTCAGGGTGCCTCCATTAAGGATCACCCAGGTCATTACTAGATTCCATGACACAAAGAGAAAAGAGACAGCAGAAAGAAAAATGTTTGTTCCAGTTCCCTGAACCTGTGCATGCCCGAAATATGCTGCTAACATGGAAAATGTGAACACTGCAGGTTCAAAGGAATGACCGTGGAGAACATCTTCCACTGTAGCCTAGAGTGTTTTTTTCATATAAGTGGTCACAGATAGTCACTGTCATGAGTGTCCTGAGGACAGCAAATCAGCCTCCCCAAAACTGTCTCTGTTAACACCTCTTGTCCCAGAACATGCACAGTTGCACTTTGTTGGCCTAACTATGCTGAAGGAGTGAGGTTCTTTAGACTTCAGTGGGAAAATCCTGATGCCATCGAAATAAAGAGTTCTGAGATGGATTTCTCTGGAGACAGAATTTCACATTTTGCACAGTGCTCTCACTTACATTTGGCTGCATTAGGAAATCTGAGTTGCCAATGTTGAGCTTAAGGATTTTGGATTGAGAGCTGTTGCAAGCTTTACCTGAGATTTTTAAACCTGAGTGTAGCCTGATTTAAAGAAATGGTTGACTTAGATTTGAAACACTAGGCTGTGTTTGGGGGAAATCAATTAAATCAGTTCACTCTGCGACTCTGAAATATGACCATGTTCAAATCTAAGAGGAAACAGCTGTACCACCTACTATGCCAAAGTCTTTTTAAAACTAGTCCTAAACTCAGCTTCCTGCTTTATCATCATACTGCTATTCCTTCGCCTGTCAGAGACCCGCGAGTCTCTGGGAACTCATTTATAGTACTGCTTCTGTGGCCTCTCCTGAACTCATTTATATTTCTTGCTCCCGTAGCTTCTCTCATATGTCTGTTATTATTTGTGTGAAGTAGCTCCTCTTTTATTTCAATCATTCCAGAAAATTCAGCCTTTCAGGGGGGGATGGAGAGGAGGGAAAGCACCTTTTATTTTATTGTGCTGTTTTACCATTCACCTTATTTATATTTTTCTTCTCAGAAAACCAAAAGGGATGTAAATAACTTTGATCAAGACTTTACACGAGAAGAACCAGTATTAACACTAGTGGATGAGACAATTATAAAACAAATCAATCAAGAAGAATTTAAAGGGTTCTCTTATTTTGGAGAAGAGCTACTGCCATAGACAACATTAGGCTGACAGATGAATGATGCTGCAAGAAGTGATTCTGAAGAGATCATCAAATTGCTGAGACTCAGTAGATCAAGAACTACTTCTTTTACCTTGAGCCCATATCCCCAGTTAAAGTATATATTTATTGTTTTTTTCCTTTCATCTTCTGACCTGAAAGCACTCTTAATTTCTGTCTCACAAAGCAATGCAAAATAATTTTGTATCAGAAATTGTGGATGTAACACACTGCCGTATATTTGCAACTTTTCTTTTATTCCTAAGAATAGGAATTCCCAGAGGACAAAATCTCATCTTTTCCATAGAAAATGAAGATATGCTATTAAAAGCAATTTAGCAGACCACGTTCTGTAATCATCATATATAATTAAACTAGGAAGGTGAGAACTGTTTCTTCTGCACTGGTGGTTACGGTGAGATCTGTACTTGGATGCCCTTTGGAAAGCAAAGTCTGTCTTCATGGAGGTGTAATCCTCGATTATTAATTTATTGTAGAGAGGTACAAACTATAATGTTGTCCAGAAAAAGAAGCACATCAATTAAGGCTTTCATTGAAGTTCCTCATACAATGTACAGGAAGCTCTTAGGAATAAGAGACACAAAGATAACTGAAATTTTATTTAAAGCAAGAAATAAATACTACATGGATAGATATTAAAGGGCTAAAGACTAAAAAGCCTCCACTACTTTAACTCAGCTATATATAGCCATTTTACTTTTTTTCAGATAATTTGGTGTACTATCCATGTTACCAAATTTAATATCCTTTCAAATGAACCGTTAATGTGATGGCAAGCTTGCAAATGTTTACAGTTAATTTTACATAAAAAATTAATTATAAACATTATAAATTTGCCTTTTTCCATTGTAGCTAAGTTGGTAAATAATTTCTTATTTATATTTATTTTCTCAGCAGTGTGTTACTTTTGCACACTTTTACAAAACCATAATACTACTGTGTTGTTTTATGTTTAAAGAGAAATCTGCTTTTAGAAGACACAAAATAAGGCTACACATGCATTATGTGGAAGTGTGTTGAAAAACTGAAGATCAAACATTCACAAACTGACATTATTGAAAGTTGTAAATTGATTTCTTTTTTGTGTATGAATTGAAATGGTAACTCATGTGGACAATATTACTAATGTGAAGTTACCTCCTGTAGATATGCTAACAGTGTTATGTACCTATATTTCCAGGAGTACCCTGTGGTTTGATTTTGGTTTTGATTTATTTTTTTCTGATTTTTCTTTTTTCTTCTTTTTTTTTTTTTTTTTTTTTTTTTTTTTGTTTATTTTTTTGTGTGGTTTTTTTTTTTTTTTTTTTTTTTTTTTTTTTTTTTTTTTTTTTTTTTTTTTTTTTTTTTTTTTTTTTTTGTGTACATGTATCGCTGAGGTCATTTTATTATATATTTTACTGGACTGAGTGAGCGGTCATTGGAATCCATTTTAATTGTTGCACATGGATTTCCAGCTGCACAAAAATATATATACTTGTGATTGGCAAAGTGGCACTAAAGAAGCTTTTTTGCCTTTTGTACAGGTGAGATTTTGTATATAGTGTTTGCTGCAAGGCCTGTGGAATTCATTGAATATAGAGGTATCAACTGCTGCATGTTCAGGCATACTATTAAAATGTTAGTCTATGAAAGAATAATTATAATAATGTCCATGTGCAATACTCTTGTATGTGTATTGGTTCAAGTTACTGTCAGAAAGATGAGGTTTTTGTTATAAAAGATGTAGACATATATTAAGCTATACTAAATCTCTTGTATACTTCTCTTCAACTCTATTATGACATGATAGAGCTCGGAAAGAGAAAGGAATGTTACAAATCGTGGTGGACAAAGTGTGAATCATTGGCTTTAAGAGATAATCTTGGTCTCAAGCAGATGAGTTAGTTTGTGTCAGTTTTGTGTCTGGCTGCTCATAGCCTGTTACTGATGACACCATTCAGTTCCATTTTGTTTTGTTTTTAAAACTCAGGTGTAATTATTATATATATTCTTATGATTATTTCAAAATATTAAATATTATGATATATCAATTAATGTGTTGTCTGGCCTACAAGTGTAATAAGGATCAAGCCGTTAGTTTAATTTAATTTATCTTCAGTAATCTTTTGTACTGGGAAAAGACTAGCTTCTGGAGCTGAGTACCAGCACAGAATCATCTTAATGATCGCATCATCTCAATGTTTAAATTTCTTTCTCTCTTAGAAGTATATTGTAGAACTGCCCAACAATTTGTGTCTCGCCACTGGCTCTGTTTATTTCTCATC
The DNA here is from genome assembly GCA_013397725.1 of Rhagologus leucostigma. Lineage (NCBI taxonomy): Eukaryota > Metazoa > Chordata > Aves > Passeriformes > Rhagologus > Rhagologus leucostigma. The sequence goes on along the minus strand of VZTD01002396.1, from coordinate 254,764 downwards.
ACGGTTAGCTTTTGACATCCAGGCAAGAACTGATCACAATGCTAAGGCGTTCTTTTCCATGGGTGAGTAGACTGATAGGAAGGCAAGTTATGGGATCGTGCACTACTGTTTGTCCAACAAGGGGCCTTTACCCAGAACTCATAGCATTTATTTTGAAGGAATAAAAGCATCCCATAAAGCTATTGTGCACAAGCTATGTAGTCTGTATTCCCCTTTCTAACGTGAAGATAATTAGCAAATGTTTGTATTTGAAGAGGCCTCAGCGCCTGCAGTGTTGGGTAGGATGCTAAAAGTGAAGGAGATAGAAACTACTGCATGGGCAGATACTTCTTCAGTATAAATAGTTAGATCCTCTGCCTTGGGTTTACATCAGAAGGTCTGTCTGTTACCTTGAACGTTTTTTAAAGATAACTCTTAAAAAAGGACATTCTGTTACATTTCTGCCTGTTCTGTAGAATCTTTTCTGTTCCTTCTTTGTAAAATGAGTGCAAAATGCCAAAAATATTATTAATAATAATAATTATAAAGAATCCATTGTTTCTTGGTTTTTCTCCCAAACAGACTTTAAAAATGGAAATACATTTTTCTCCATAGGGTGAAAAATAATTCTCTCCAAAAAGGCTTAAAAATTACCTCTTTTTAAATTATGTGCAGAATAGTTCTGGCTAAATATAAAATGTATTCAGTTGGGGGGGGGTAGGGGTTTTTTTTATTGTGAGGATTTATTTGTACAGAAGTTTTTTCTTATGGATGTAATTTGAATCTCTTGCCATTCATTAGTGTTATTTCATCGTAAACATTATTACTGTGCCAAATGTACTGTATTCAAAAGGATGTGAATGTGTATTGTTTCGGAACCTAATAAATACAATGATGTTAAATCTTATTTTTTTCCCCAAAGTTTTCCTGAGTATTTCCTAATGAGGAAGAAAGAAAGATGAAGGATGAATATTTTTCCTGTTACGTGTTGTACAAAATTTCGCGAGCTTGTCTTTTAGGCGTGGACATTTTGCAAAGGAAGGATTTGCTAACAAGAGCCTCACCTGTGAAGCACTAAACACTCCAAGAAAAACACAGGTAACAGTGCGTGATCACTATTTTTCTTGGGTAGTACAACATTTCCCTCAAAAACGCCATGCAGGTGAGTTTACATACTTTTTCTGCTTACTGGCTACATAATGGTCACTGATTTCTGACCGATCACAGCATTCTGCTTAGCTGCATTGTTAAAACTCATTTCAATAGGGCACTTTGAGTACAAGCACATTTGACTGCTTTAGTCTCTCACTGGATTGAATAGAGAGATTAATAATATGCATAAATTTAGTTAAGGGTCATAGATCTTATTAAATTATTGATTTAACTTAGTATGTCAATATGACATTGACTGAAATATTTCAATATTTCATCATATTTCAATTTGCACCTTAAATATTTTCCAGTTCTATGGTCTGAAATTCTTAACTTCAGTTTCAGTAGATCAGCTATCAGCATACTCTTGCAGTAAATCCAGTTAACAATCTCCAGTTAGTATACCTAAGTAGTAGGTATACTGACTAGCTTTAAAAAAAAATTAAAATTTAGATTGTGTTTTCTGTTCAAATTGCAGTTTTTGTGTAAACCTCCGCTTTTTTTCTTTATGCTGAGTCTTCTCAAAGTCACTGAATGTGCTTGGTGCCTATGAGCATGTTCCAATTCCTGTGTGTTGACAGCATTAGCGTAATCTTTGTCACACAGATTTCACCAGTTAAATAACCATGTAACTCTGATAGTCTGGCTGTGTGTTGCAGCCTTACAAGCATATGAAGTCTTAACTTCATCTCACAAACAATAAGCATCATTGGTCTCTAAGCGGATCAATTCATATCATGTTTTCTTGTAATGCTGTAAAACTGATGAACAGTTTTTATCCTTGCTGGTGGACTGCAGGATTTGGGAAAACAACAGTCTTTTGAAGAGGAATGAGTTGCAGTCTCATTGGCTATCCATGCTGTAAACGTGGTACTAAATGTTCAGGAAGAGAATCTCAGCAAATATCTGTCTGCTTCTGTGGCCTTCCAGAGACAGGGGCTGTTAGATCATTTTATAATCAAAAAGATTTTTAGCCTCCTAGTAGACTAGTTAGTTACATAATGAAATCAATATGAAACTTTCTTTTAAATAATTTTGATCATCAGTTTGAACAATGCCAACCTCTGGCATGCAAAACATTCTGTGGGAAAGAGCTACAGAGCTGAACAGTTGTGTTAAAAATTACCTTTCTTTGTTTATTCTGACCCAATCATAGTTCCATTTTTTGCTGCCTGGGTCTTTCTTTGAAAGAGGATAAACCATTTTTTGCTATACAACTTTTTTCATGCCACTCCAATTTTATAGGTCACTCATACATCCTTCCTCAGCCATTTCTTTTTCATACTGAAAAGTCTTGCCCTGTCTATCAAAAGGCTTCATAAAGACACATCCCATATTTTTGGTCATCTGTATCAACTTCCACTGAATCTTTTCTAGTTCTGCTGTATCCCTTCTGAAGACAGGGAGTAGAATTACATGTAATATTCAGTTTATGGATGCAGTGTGGATTGTTACAATGACTACTGTATTCTGTTTTGTTTTCTCTTACATTTTTACATTTTATTTTCTTAATCCAAGTTTGTTCTCAATTATTTCACAGGCTGTCCCAGGTTAGCGTCAGTTGTAAATCTAATATGCATGCTTTCAGTCTGATCATCCAGTCATAATCAAAACAGGTTCTGTCCAGGACACAATGAAAATATGTTAAATAGGAATTCAGCAAGTTGCAAAATGCTCCTTCCAAATGCAAAGTGCAGGCTTCCATTTGAGCAGTAAACCTTTGATGGTCACCTTCTCAGTATGATTTTCCTGCTGCTTTCCTCCCCTATATATAGCTATGTTTAGACTCACTTTCCCTAGCTTGCTTGTATTGTATGCAACAAGTATTTTTCCAAAATCAAGATACAGGACATGCTCTCCTCCCATTCTATCAATAACAAGCTCTTACTGTGTTCTGGAGTATCCCTTCTTTTGACCTGTAGCTACAGCGAAGGGGAGAAAGATAAAGGTTTTCTTAGCACATTGGGAAAGTGCATATATGTGCCGAAATACTTTCCACTCCATCTTTCCTTTTACCTCATCATTGCTGTGGAATCAGGAGATAAGAGCAGCAGCCTAAGTTGAAACTCAAATTGCCATTATAAATATTGTGAAATGATTATGCAAGACTGTCCAAAATTTGGAAAAGCATTAAAGAACTTTAGCATTTGTACACAGATGTTTAACCCTTGGAAAAAAATCAATTGGGAAGAAAGTCATTGACCTGGAGTCTATTGCTGATCCGGGCACTGGATTGAGAACTGAATTGAGCATTGCATACACTTGTCATCACCATTCAACACTACCAGTCCGATCGAGTGTCTTCTGTGCTGAAGGAAGCAGCTTGAAGATAAGACTTGTAATCACATCAAGAGTCAGTGCTAGGCTGAAGCTCATCTGCGCCGATGGACACCCTCATTCCTGCAGACCTCTTAAGACAAAGTGTTACCCAGAGGTGCAATGCATCTAGGATCGTTGCCACAGAGAGGAAAGTAAGGAACAGAAATCTTGCTTTTGGACTGCACAAGCTTTGAGGTTAATTGGGTCATCTTATGTAGCTGTACCCATGAAAACGTTTTAGGTATAGGCCAGATGCTCCTTGAGTGACAGTAAATGCATCTCTGCTCAGACATCAAATGGTGACTGTTCCAGAGATGAAGAGACTGGAACATCAACATGAAGAAATGTGTCTAAATATCAGAAATGCACTTGTTACTTGCACTTTCTCATAGCAAAAAAATAAGTACAATTGCCTGAGCAACCCCCTAGTTTTCATTGACACAAATGGCTTGGACCTTGAGACTTCACAGTTGTGCAAAGGGACAGATACTGTTGTGGCCATTTTGCCAATCAGCAAACTGAAATTAGGTGCCATGATGGTGATTAGCTTCTTGTTATGTTAGTATAAAGTTAGCAGAAGTGCTAGGAAAAGAGTGTGGGTGAAGCTCATCAGTGCCGTAATTGTCCTGGTGTTTCTAAGCACAAGGTGTTTTCAAAACCATGCTGTGGTAAATACCTGCTGGTGGTCTCCTGTGGAAAGGCTTCACAGCCGCTTAGAGTCCCCTTCATTCCTCTTTGCAGTCAACAGTGGTGTCCACTCAGACACAGCAGTTGATGAGTGTCTTTAAGCTGACAGAGAGCAGGTTTACATTAAATATTAGGAAGAAATTCTTTACTGTGAGGGTGGTGAGGTACTGGAAAAGCTTAACTGGGGAAGTTGTGGATGCCCCATCCCTGGAAGCATTCAAGGCCAGGTTGGATTGGGCCCTGAGAAACCTGATCTAATGGAAGGTGTCCCCTTACCCATGGCAGGGGGTTTGGAATTAGATGATCTTTAAGGTACCTTCCAACCGAGGCCATTCTATGATTCTGTGCATAAGGGAGACGGAGGCGGTTTTGTTTTACAATAGGATAAGTTTTTTATGGAAACGGTCACAGCCAGGCAAAGTTTGAGAACCTCTGTGTTCTAGGAAAGCTGTTTACTTGGAGTCTTGGTACATCGAAAAAACATTTTCTGTTGATTTTTGGTTAATGAGCAGTGAGAAGTAGGCAAAGATATCAGGCCCATGGAGGCACATTTTTCTAAATAATGGTATGGTTGATTAAGGTGAGGAGATTGAGGGTCAAAGAGATTATGCAAATCTCACTTAGGTAAATGTTTATGTTAGGGCGGGGATCACTGTCCTGTTTAGAAGCAAACTTAAGACCTTTAATCTTTGCTTGCTGGAATATTGTGGAGACATTTTTTCTTTGATTAAATTATATGCTAACCCCTTGCATGCTAGTGCATTGCAGCTGCACCCTCATTATCCTTCTGTAAAGGACAAGAGCTTAGCTTCCTAGATCTTGAATTCTGCTGAATTGAGGCCTGTTCAGGTTTTATGATGCTGCTCTACTGAAGTACAGAGTTGTGTGAAATCCCTCAAATACCACCTTCTAGCTGCTGAGCTGCAGCCCTGGATAATCCCAAGATCCATCCTCCTTGAGTTGTCTCGCTGGAAAACTGGTGTTCTAGAGCGGGTTTTATACCACACTTCTCCAATCCCAAATAGAGGGGCAACTTTTTAAGCAGCTGTCGTTATGAAACTCTGTGTTTGGGCACTCTGAAATACAGTCTATGATGCGTGTTTGTATTGAAAGCATCTCTGCTCATAGAGAGAGCCTGCTAAACTCTTCGGTGTGTTCAGGCTACCAAATACGGGCCAAGAAGTGCTGATGCAAAGTCCACGTTACACTGAGTTGCTCTTGTTGATTGCATTGTCATCTTGCACTATAGACACAAGATTGCTGTGACCCTACATCCCACTGCACGTCACCGGCGCCGCCTTGGTCAGGCAGACAGGTACTGACTTTGGTGGGAGAAGAAGTGGAAAAACTGTGCAGCACACCAATATTCTGACAAGGTGGAGGGCTACAAAAGCAACATTAAACCATCTGTTTCTAACACCACCAGACAGAATCTCCTTTCTCCAGAGGGAGTCAACTTACATACAACATCCTCTTGATACACCCCTGTGTACTATCAGCCATTAGCCTTCTGAGAGGCCTACACCAAGTGGTGAACTGCCGAGAGGCTCAGCTCAGTGACATTATCCTTTCTCCAATTTGCTTGCTCAGTGATAAAAGCAGCACACTGCAGGAGCATTTTGCACTGGATAATAGTGCTACCACCATGTATTTAGTTGATACACTGGGAGAGGATCTCCAGCTGCAAGACTTCAAATGTGAGAGCTTTACTGATGTTTTTGTTCTTGTTAATTTTCCTGCCTGTGTTGGAAGAAGAGTCTGGGTGATGAAGAGGAGTGGAGAGTATTAATTTTCATTTACTAAGCTGTCTAGAAATAATTTGAACCACCCACACAGCTGAACAAGTAGATTTCAGAGCCAGGGAGGTTATCAACACCAATAAAAATGCAGTTGTCGTATAGTTTAGACACTATGCATGGGCAAAAACCTGGTATATCACTCATGCAAACTGAAAGTATTTCTCTAACCTCTGACCCTGCTTGTAAACAGCAGATTCCAGGAATTCTGCTGGAAACCATACATTACTAAGGCAAAATTGTCCTTAGCAATAAACATGCTTTTCTCAGTGAAAAAATCTGGAAGTGGAAGAATGCAAGACCTTGAGATGCACTGCTGATTGTGGGGAAACCGCTGAGGCCATCTCCTGCCTAGCAGCTGGGAAAACACCCATCCTTGCGGAGCTCCTGGTGGAAATATGTAAACCAGACATGGCTGTCGTGCATGAGCACCTCGTTAACACGCTATCAGGCCAGCGCAGGCAGCCATGCAGTGCCAGGGGTGAGCGCACACGCCGTCGAAGTTGCCTCTGGCCTGAAACGGGAAGTCGTCGGAGGAATTAAAAAAACTGAGTGGGACGACAGGATGGATATTTTAATGGCAGCAGGAGGGTGGAGAAGCAAGTAGGTGAGAATGGGAAAGGCAGAAAACACAGCAGCAGTCCAAAATGAAAAGTGGCCTTGGATCTGGAGAGGTTTCCAGTGATCAAAGAGAAGATTGCTGAAAGGTGATGGCAGGAGGAAACGTGAATCTTGCATAGGAGCTAAGCGTAGGAGGGAACAAGGACAATTCAAAGTGGATGTCTGTGCTTCAAGGATGTGAAGCCCAAGCTACTCTTAGAATAACTAGCATGGGCCCTCTTACCTCAGCGGTGCAGCCTCGTGTTCAGGTACCAACCTGGCACCTGAGGGAGGGAGTTGGCAATCAGCTGAGAACTCAACATGGCTGCTGATTACATCACCAGGAGTAAAGAGTGATCTGCTTTAAGGCTCATCCAGAGTGTTCATACACAATTTGACCTATACTGGAGGCACATCTAAATAAAACCCCAAAGGTTGTCGTGTCCATGGAGAATAGGCCGCATGGTTTCTTCCATCAGGATTACAACTCTGCCACCATCCCCTTTCCAAAAGTACGTTAATGGGGCTCTTACATTCAGCTTCTTCAAGAGAAGGGCATAATTTTTTAAACCAGTAGTACAATGTTTTTGAAACACTGCAGAAAATCCAAGTTTCATAGCCTATGTGATAAAAATGTAGGGCAGATAGCATGGTAGGATTTTCTCCAAAAAAAAATGGAGGTGGATTGTTCTAGCATAAAACAGAATGAATCTGGTGGTGGTGGTGTATACTGGTGTTGTGTATGTCAACAAAAGGTAGGGAGATCGTCAGGTAAAGACTTACAATGCCAGCTTATGGCAATTAGCCCACTGCCCCAAATGGACACACTGGGGTTTTTCAGCATTGTCCTTCATGTGCATTTAGCAATGCAAGAAAAGCTTTTCGTCTATTAAAGGTAATAAAGCAAAACAAGGCAAAAAAACCCAAATATGAGATCTATTTAATAACTAATTAATTTCTGTGTAGATGATAGAAATAAAGGCTAAAGCAAATATTTTCTGTATTTAGAGTATATTTTAGTTTATCAACATTCAGACTTCTCTCTGAGTGCTCAGTTTTTCAGAATAGAAAACTTGCATAATGTTACTGGCAGATCAAGCTGACAAAAGGAGTACTTGGCAAAATCCTGTTGTTTTTTAGTCCAGAAGGTCTTAGTAGTTGCCGTGTGCTGTGATAGCTAAGCCAGCCTGTCAGCCCACGGTGGCTGAAAGAGGTGAGCACATCCCTCTCTCCCTGCTCTCAGCCATGTGATCCCAGCTTTGCGGGCACTGTGAGCTGGGATTCAAGTGTGCTAGATGTGCGAGGTGCTGTACTCCCTTCCTCCTCTTTGCTTATCAGGTCCCTGAAACTCCCTTATGGGAAATGGGGTAGGTCTGCACCCACTCTCTTATTTGCAGTGTGTAGAGCCTATCTAGCACACTCCCTGCACAAAGAGGGCAGTCACCCTTCCTGCCTCTTGGAGCTTCCTGTTTGCGCTGCTGGCTTTGTGCTGGCTCTGGCAATTCCCTGTCCCTTTTGAGACAATCCAGCTTGCTAACCCGATAGGAAACAACTCACTTTTTTCATGAGTCAGGACTCTGCCAATTTAGAAGGCTAAATTAGCTCATAGAAGGGTCAAGTGCATGCCAAACAACTGAAGGCAAGTGGTGTGGTTGTGGAACTGGGAATGCCAAGGTGGTAGAAGGAGGAAGGACTGTTCGTTGGGGTGGCAGAAGTAAGCACTTCATCTCAAATCACTTGCAATTTCTTAAGTAAACTGGCTCAGGGGATACCATTGCAGAGGTGAGAAATAGCTAAGGGACAATCCTGTGCTGCAGGAAACCATGCTGATGAATCAGTGAGGTGTTGTCCTTTCTTGGAATCAGTGCTGCCCTGATCAATTAGAGGATTAGTGGTTGCTGAAAAAATAGTGATTCGAATGTAGCAATTGAAATGGGATGTAAAATCAAGTTCTTGTAAGGCAGGTTAAAGGAAAAAAAAAAAAGCACTAATAAGAAAGCCCACAGTTTTCAGTGGAAATTCAATAGTAAATTAAGTTAAAATATGAAAGTTAAAATTATTCACCCAACAAAAGTGAGGAAAGAATTGCCAGTAGTTGCAGAAAAGAGTGTCTTGTCCTCAGGCAAGCAGCCTGTGTTACCTCCAGGGCTGAACAGCAACCACTCTTCCCACTCGAACATGACACCACTCAACTGGGTGTGACCTACCAGTGTAGCCCCTGTGGCCTTCACACTTGGACGAGAATCCAGAGTTATGCTGGGGACTGCGTGACCACAGGCACACATTCCTGCTGCACTTGCCAGTCTCCCAAAGGGACCTTACAGACTTGCAGAGGTGGTACAGATCAGGACCACTCTCCTACCCGCTGGCTGTGGAAATAGTAAATTATGGGGACAACAAAATTCCAGCATTTTAGTAAAGGAATTTTGTGGGGTTTTGGGTTTTTTTAACAGACAGACATTCTTTGATTAATTTTCCAAGATAGAGACTCCAGGCAGATGTCACAGATCATCAGTTTGTATCTCTGCAGCAATAGTCAAGGAACTGAGCATGCCTAGTATTTCACCAAAGAGGTGATGAACTAGCAGTTACTTTGCTGAAACTTTGCTTTGCTTCTGTGATATCCATGGGCCGGGATGGGGATTTACTAACCTTTTGCAAGCCATCAGCCCACAGCCACATCAGCTGCCTACAGCCTTGGCTAGTGCGATGATGGAAGGTTGGGTCCAACTGTTTCAAGAAAGAGAGCTGAGAGCCTGGCCTGTAAGGTGCACAGCATCCTCAGGTCTCAGGAGAAAAGAGAGTGCTCAAATTCACTGGAGTGGAGGCACACAAGATGTGAAATTCAATACTTCAACGAGCTCTGCAAAAGTACTAAGCTATTTGCAGCCCATTCTCCTCAATAATGTGGAAATTCAGAAGTTAGAAGCACTCTTTCTGGCAGTTCTGCTTGTGCCTTGCTTTGGTTTTTGTCCATTTCTGGCTATTTTCCCACTGATATTATTAATTTCTTTTCCCGTCAACCTAATTTTGTCCCTTCCCTGTCTTTCTGGTTTTTTCCTTCCAGTTCATGTCAACATCTGGAGATTAAGCTGTTGGGTGAGATTTCTTCCTGTGTTTGATGGTTTTAGCCGTTGACCCAGTGTCTGCTGTGACTTAGGCTAAGATAATACAGTTCATTCAGTGTCATTCACAGCAGGACCAGAGAAGAAATCATTTCATTACAGGAGCACAGAACAATGATGATACAACCAAATATATGTAAACAGAGAGCACTAGTTACCCACCAGCCAACATTTAACAGAGGTGAAAGGCAGCGTGAATTTTCTTGGCTACCACTATCTGCAAAAACACACCCTGAAAGAACAGACACCCAGTGCTGTGCTTTGAAAGTTTCAAAACTTGTGATCCAACTGTTAATATCCCCTGAACTGTAAATCACAGCTCTCTAGCCTGCAAAATGATACCAGCTGACTGCAGGCTCAGAGTGAGCAAAAAGAGTTGCATCAGACTCCAAAAACAGTACAGTAATTCATCTCTTTGATTTGGCAAAACGTTTTAATAGGTACAAACGCGAACTGAAAGAAAATGCTGGCATTCTGCCTTGTTTTGCTACCCAACACCCCTTTTCTTCCCCACAACCCCTTTTCCTTCTCACTGCGAAAAGTACATTAAAGGAAAACAGATTTACCCAAATCACAATCCTTCATGTGAGCCAGCCAGTTTTCATGGTATTGCAGTCAATAGCATGTGCTCTTGGAACACACCACTTTGGATATCAAAGAGGGATTTGATCAGAAGGCTGATGGGTGTTCTGAGCAGCAACATTTGTCCCTCGGTTTACTTTGAAAGCTCGTTTCCATGTACAATAAAAGGAGCAATACACTTTTGTGCAACTGCTACCCAACACCCACAATGAGTGAAAGGAACTACTGATTCACTTAGTCATCTTCTGTCACAGATGCCCAATGACCAAACACTAATCGAGTCTTTGAAATCTTTTTCAAAGTAGATCTATGCAAACAGGAGGGAAAAAAATTACTCCAAATACTTGCGGTTTTGTCAGTAGCTGCTGTGACTACTGATCAGTCCTCTGCTGTTCTTTGGAGACGAGAGATGTGTTTCGAGATTCACAGTGGAAAGAGATGAACTGGCCTTGCAAACTCACCCCTAAATTAAGAAATCCATCTTGATGCTGCAACTACTAACGAAAAAAAGACATTGTGAGGATTTTGTTCTCTTGCTGGTACTGTATATCATGGAAATAAAGAACAGGCCAGATTAAGTCTCCTGCTAGGGTGATTCCTTGAACTTATGACTTTGGGACCAGAAAGTCTCAAATACACTTGCCCCAAGTCCTAATGTGCTTGTGCTGTAAGTACTCCAGAACGCTCAGAGAAGCAGCTGAGCTCGATAGAAAAGGGACTGTTTCAACCCCTTCTCCCCGCAACTCCTGGAATTAGGGCAACACTCCACAACAACTCTCCTTTTCTCTTGAGACCATGAGAGGGGGAAAATACTAACCTCTTATCCCAGCTCAGGGGAGGATGAGGAGCACCCTGGCCCTTGGTCTCCCGCTTTTAGATGACTGGTGGCTGTTTTCCTGATGGGTCATTCATCCTCTGCCAGTTTGTGCTGCTGCTGGAAGCCCAGCAGCTGCTTCCTCTGGCCCCTGCAGGATTTGAGTGTTTAGATCTGCCTTCCTTGCTCCCCTGGAACATATGAACCCTTCTCTCGTGCCACGAGCAGAAGGAGCGGGGTGAGGTCAAGTACGCACCTGCTTCACAAGGGCAGGTCCCCAGCAGAGCTGGGCAGCAGGGCCAGTCTTCAAAGTACTGGTGGCATTCCTGCACTGGGAAGAGCAAAGGAGAGATGTGCTTGCTAGAGACCTGTGAGCTCAGTTGTCTGAATAAGTGAGGCCCTTAACAATGTTATTGGACTGCAGTACTTGGAGGCATCTAGCCAAGACTTGATTGTGTCTTATCCAGTGAGTTCTTGGTCATGTCCCTTTTTATTTTTTTCACCTTCCTGTGCTTTTCTCTGGCCAATTGAAATTTGAAAGTTGTAAAAAGAAGGAATTCTTAACAAGGATCTAGAAGTGCATGATTTTTCCTCTCATTGTGAGTATTAACATCGCTGATATCCATCAAATTTACTTGCTGCTTGACATGTCAGTGTGAATATATACAACTCTCTTTCCTGAGGATAGCTGAAGTGACAGATAATTTCATTGTTGGGTGTACAATAGGCATAAGTACAATGGAAAAGAAGGACTGGCAACTGTTACGGTGATACATTTTCCAAAACATGTATTGTCATCTCTTTCATGTGTTGTGCAATGATAATTAGGAGTGGCAAAGTGAGCATCCGTTCAGCTGCTTCGCAGTGATTCAGAGTTGCTGCTCCACAGTCTGTATCATCACCTTCTAGTGTCTGACAGTGCAGTGTCTTCAGATACCACATCTTTCTATTTCTGAAGTAGTGTGCAAAGACAGCAAAGGAACTGCTGGTTATATGAACCAAAATCTAGCAGTCCTAACTTAGGTCAGCTCGAGAGGCCTCAAATCTGTCTGTGAAATGTCCACAGCATCATCCACCCTGGAAATAACCTCAGGTTCATTTTCTATGCCCTCTGTTTCCTCTGTCCAGGTTCTCTCTCTAGTCTGAACATGAACTTTCTGTGATGTTTCATGCCCACACCATACCATGGCAGTACAACTATAATACTGTAAAGACCATTCAATGACTAACCTGTAATTGAAGAATAATCTTTACTTCTCTGCTGAATTTGACTCATATTCCCAATAGAAGTCAAAATACAAAAAACTGCTGTAAGTCCAGATATGATTGATGGGTAATAAAGTACCACAGCCCCCTTGAAATAGTAACCTGTATTCTCTGCTGATAGCTGTATTTCCCAGCAGCTCAAGATCCCACCAGGTGGGGGATCTACATTTTTAGGTAGCATGGTAGTTGCCCAGAAGTCCATTTCTAATCTCAAAAGAAGAGCAAGCAGGTAAAAGAGAAAAAGCAGATGAAGGCATAGAAGGGCTGTAATTGCAGATGTAGATTCAAAGCCAGTAGCTGTCAGCACACTGCAGTGCTCAGTGTGCATTACAGAGCTGACAGGGATGTTGAAGGTGGTGTTTGCAAAACAAGAGTTGATTCCTCCTGTAAAAGGTAGTCTGGGAAGATTAAAGCATCAGCACAGGAATCAGATTTTGGCAGAGTCGGGCTGGTCTTTCAATAGGAGAAATCAGAACAGGAGAGGGGAGCTGAGTCATGAAGGACTTCCAGAGAAAAAGCAGAAATGAGGCTGCATTTCCATTTCCCTCCCCGTTTAATTTTCTCCCCAAATGCCCTGGATGCCACATCACCTGAGCACATTGGTCTCTCCAGCCTATCTCACTACCACCCTCCTATATGCTAAGGAAAAGTTGTGCTCCTGCTTTTACATGCAATCCCTTAATATTTTACTCATTCAACCTCTACAAATATAAAGCTGTTTCCCTCCTTAGGTATCACTGCCACACGCAGTATTTTTTACTACTGGTAGCAGTTTTCCCTGTGGAGGTGACACGTCTTCTTACACTTATGCTTGGGCGGTTTTTGCTTCCAGGCCTGAAGAGGCAGGTTGAGAGGGCTGAATCCTTGCTCTTGTCTTGGATGCAGGCTGTTAAGCAGAGTGTGGAGATGGCAGGGCCATAAGCAGCTGTGCCAAAGCCACCACCAGCAGCTGCGGCTAATGAGGGATGATTGGAGCTATAAGGAGAACATTCTTTAATTACGTACTTCAACCTTTGGTCCATGAGAAGCTTTGAGCAAGTGCTGTGGTCAGATCCTCAGTGCAGGAGGAGGTTTGGTGTGTTCTCATCCCTGTCCTGAGACTGTCTGCAGGAGGAATACAGGTAAGGCAGCAAGCACTGAAGGAGTCTTTGTGGTGGTGGTGGTGGTGTCAGGGATGAGTTTAAGGTGAAGGAAAATATTGTTTGTACGCATGAATTCTTAATGAAGGGTCTGGTAAAATCCATCCTTTGTTGAGAAAGATGACTTAACTTTGGAGCCTGTCAGGAGAATTCACTGTTCCCCTGTAAAAATCCTGATGTGTGAGGTATTTCCTTGCTACTGCATACAGTCTAAATGAGCATTCAGGATTTCCAGTGCTTTTCTAATATAATAAATGTGAGGGTTCAGGGCTGTCCGTAACACAACTGTTTCTTGTAGAAGCAGATATAAATCTTAAGCTTCTGTTGTGCTGGATCTTGTTCAAGCGCCAGCTCTGTGCATGTTTCCGGAAAAAGAAAAATTCTATATATTGCTGCTACATACAAGGTGCCTTGTGTTTTATGAGCTCTGTGGTAGGATAAAATATGGTAAAAATAAGGCAAGTTACTTTATTATTACATCATGAAATTAATTTACTGATATGTAATAAAGAAATCTCATGTGGTACTAGAAAACTCTACTGTGTGGAGGCTTTACACACATACAGCCTTCAGTCTCTCACCTTAGTTACAGGCAACTGGCTTCCCATTTCACTTCACTATGTGTTGACACATAGGGTTGTTTTTAACTGTTCTTTTTATCTGGAAAGTGAAATTAAGAGACGCTGGTGAAGACTGAACTGCATCTCAAGAAATAGACCTTGTAGTAAAGTATGAAGGTCTGTTCCTTGATCTCTGCTTCTGGTTTGCTATATAACAGGTAAATTCCCGTGTGTGTTTTGGATCAGACTGTAGTCAGTCTGTTTTGTATCATTTCAGTAGTAAAGGGACAAAAGCTATGAGATGGGGTCTTCTGGCACTAAAATCAGCCTATTCTTGCCCCTTTCTTATGGAGATGATGAGAAAGCAGAGGAAGGAGCAGTGGGTGAGGTTTTTGTGGTTTTTAGCAGTTCAGCAGAGGCAGAGGGAGGCTGGTGAGGTTAGAAGCAAAGACAGAGTGGGATGTGCAGGGCTGTGTTTCATCATAACGGTGTGAAAAAACCATTTATTGCCAATGGTTCTCTGTCTCTTGGAAGGATTGAAACATAGTTAATGAACAAAGGTTCAGACAAGCTTCATTTCTATTTGGTTTATCCTTAGTCTAACTGCAAAGGTTTCCCTTGTGTAAGAGGAGGTGAAATGTTTGATTGTTCCTCTGTAGTTACCCTCACAGCAGGCGTAGCACCTGTGGTAGATTTGCCCTGAAGCATCTGCAGTGAAAAAGGACTAAATGACTAAAACTTGGGCTTGCTCTTGATATAGGAGGGCAGTTGTGAGGAGTCACTAATTTGAATAACAAGGAGCTTCGCTCCTTGTCAGAGAGCCTGTGGAAAGGGTAAGGACTTTAGTAGTATTGTCTTTGATAGTTCTTGTGGTGGGACAGACAGACAGTCATTAAGACACAGAAATGAAGCAGTTCTTCTCATGAACCTGTCTTGGGTTGTTTAGTGTCTGCCCATGCAGTTGCTATTAATGTGGTTTGGTGGATAGTGTCCTTAGCTGCCATCAGCTGGAGAATAGAAAAAAGCCAGGACATGGGTGTCAGTCCACCCTCTTTGCCTGTATGTTTTTCTTTTTACTGCTTGAGTTTCTTCTAGAGGTGATTTTCCTGCATTGGCACTTGGAAAGATGTGGATGTCTTTGTGTAGGAATCCACATGTCACAGTGACCCAGGGAACTTGGACTGTGCTGTCTGTCACTGGGCACTGACACAGAGGCCATCTGAACTCCTTCCAAACCTGGCCAAGGCCAGCACTTCTGTTCCACTAGGAAGCTGTGCAGGACACTGGTGGGAGGGCTTCTCTAACTGGTGATGCCAGCTTATTCCAGCTGCAAAAGTGCCTGTGAAATTGGAGTCTGTGAGAGAGGATTTACACTCATGTGCCCTGAGTCGTGGAGAGCTTATGGATGCAGCCTCTCTTACAGTTGCACAGCCTCCTCCAAGTTCAACTTCCCACAAAAATGCAACAAGAAAGTGAGAATTTAAAAGGCAAAACAACTTAGATTTCTTTTCCTTGGTCTATGCCTATGTAAATGTTCATCTTGTTACCATTCTTTATAAATCAGTTCTGTGCATTCTCATGCTCATGAAACAGAATTAAATACTCAAAGAAAGGAAGATGTAGCTGAGCAGTAGCATTTACTAAATGTCAAGAAACCTGTCAGCTGTGTGTCTTTGTCATTGTGATGGTCTTTGAGATTATCTTTTGAAAGAATGGTATAATAACCTGTTATTCCTTGAGGGACCCTTTTTTGTTGTTAGTTGGGTTTTACTGGTTTTTCTTTAGTCATTTGGTGGTTTGGGTTGTTGTTTTTTTGTTTGTTTCACCTCAAATTCTTTATTATTTTAAGATATAGAAAATTCCAGCCCCCTAAGGTAAGGCTTCTCAAACTTATTTGAGAAGAAAGCTCTGCAGACAACCTTATTTCAAATGCAAACTAAATGCTAGACTGCATTTTGAATATTGCTTACATTTGCTCAGCTTCGTGGGTTTTGGTTGCTTTACTGAGAGGCTTGTGAGTTGTCTTTTTCTTTTCCTCATTTCATCTTTTATTCAGTCTTTTGTCTTATATTCTACCTCTTTTCATCTCCTTTATCTTTTAGGCAGCCTAGTTTTTCTCTTGCTTTTTTCCGCCCCACTTTCCAAACATCAAAAGTGTAAAAAGTAAGTTAAAACTCCAAACTGCTTTCTCAGTGATTCTTGGGCCACTTCGTGGTGGACTTCTTTTTTTTTTTACCATCTTAGCCTCAAGTCACATGACTGTATCCCTGTGACTAAGAGCAAGGGTGGCTTGTTTGTAGTGTGAAACACTTCCAAAACCAGGAAGCTCATTTGTGGTGATTGGAGCTATAAGGAGAACAGTCTTTAATTACGTACTTCAACCTTTGGGTTGTCACTTGCAGTCTTCATTTTGGTATGAACACTCTTTTCTGAACAGAGGCCCCTTCATCCCTCTCTCCCCACCTTTGTCCATTGCTTGATGAATTTAAAAAAATTGGAAGGTAAAGTGGAGAGCGAATTCAGAGGTAGGAATTTCTTAATATTTGTCTTTATTGCCCCTTTCTGTGGTTCTGCAGAATAGAAGGACTAGAGTGGCATCAGAGGGCAGGGGGGCTTGGTGGGGCAGTGGGGCTCTGAGGGGAGGCAGAGAGGTTCTCTGTTCACAATCTTGGCCTGTCTTCTGTATTGAGAGGAGGGAGGGCTCTTGATGGGAATAACTGAGAGCTTTATAACCCAGACCTTACCATCTAAATCTCCTCTTTCTCTTCTTGTTTGGCTTTTTGGCCATTTAGGGCTGGGTGGCAGCAAGAGTCAGAGGGCAAGGTGCAAGCTGTGGAAGGAGGCTGGGCATACCTTTCCCAGAGATAGCTTGTTTATCCTCTCATTTACTTTCTGTTCCCATTTTACTGGTACAGAGTTGACTTATGGTGGCTGGGCCAATCTATAAATACTCCCACATTAAAGCCAGACCTTTCTGATAGGCTCTTTTTAACCTGAGTCAGTTCTCACCTGGCTGAATGCACAACTGCACAGGCAAGTGTACCACCATAATGTGAATGAGAGCACCAAAGAGCAAATGAAAAAGTGAGGAAAGGAGAAAAGAGGCTGCTGAAGTTGGTATCGCTGCTGAGACATGCCTGTCAAATCTCAATGCAGAAGTGTGATCACAGAAGCAGAGGAGTGTGTGTCATGTGAGAAACTCACCAAGTGTGTCTCTTGAATGGAAAGGCATCTATCCTCCCTTGTCAAGGCTTGTTGGCGTGCTTTGTCAAGAACACAAGAATTTTGTTATCTTCATCTGACTAGACAAAGGCAAAAGTGGTTTCTACAGTTGCAAAATGTCATTGGCCTCTCAGAAATGTAGCCCTACTGGGTAAGAGAGTGATTTCTCCTAAAAACTGCTAGTTTTAGGACTAGTCAAGGTAAGAGGAAGATAAGGAAAACAACTCAGTAAAAATGGTACTTGGTCACCGTGTGTTCTAACGTCCACCTTCAGTAATTTTCATATGCAGTCCAAATATCTGTGCCGGGTATTTCGGTAGCCACAACCGAGCACAGAGGGCGTTCAGCTCCAAACAGATAAACTCCTGTTAAACATGATCTCCCTAGCAAATCCAGTTGCTAAGAAATGCTACGTGTTGGGGTGTATCCATAATCCTACCAATCACAAGGTATGGTCAACTAAAGATAGAGCTGCAAAGAAATTTGGCCATCCGCTGAGGACTCATAAGATGAAATTCCTGTTATGATATGGTCTGTCATGGAAGAAGTGGTTGAAGTGATTCTGATCCATTTTTAGTAGTTGAGAGTTAGGAATACTCTTGGATAAAGTGATGAAAACCAGTTTCTTGGCATCTCTGTGTTGCAGGGGTCAAACAGGCATCTCATGCTACCAAGGAGAAAGCCCTGGATGTCTCCTGACAGGTGTTGCATGTTAAAATCCTGCCACCACGAAGACAAATGGGAACAGGACTCTGTAGTTAAACCATTTGAACGGGAAGCTGTAGGGCCCATCCTGTTACTCAACAACCCTGAGTTTCTTTGGGGATTTTGCATTAGTGTAGTAGAGCAGGATGGTTGGACTGGGCATCTAAGTGGATGAAAAGCAGAATCAGGGAAGCTGGGGCCAGATGAGATAGGTGCCTGGTTTCTTCTGACCTGAGGCTGCTGTGGAACAGTATCTCTTGGATGCCTAAGGAGAGAGGCGGGGGAAAACCTGCAATCTGTCTTCCTCTCCTTTTACACTTGATAATCACTAACAGACCAAGAACATGATTTTCAGGTAAAGTATACTTCACTTTTAAGAAACAAAATTAATTTTCCTCGTGGAGTCCTGACAATCTTGGATGTGTTGCACAGGTAAAGTAAAAATAGAGGACTTGGTCTGTACTTTGCTAAATTCATAGGACACATGAATGTGCTCCCCAAAATTAGGAAAGCCCTTTTCCTTTGGTGGTAGAAATACAAATAGCCTGTACCTGAGAGATTCACAAGTGGGTAATAATTTGTCTTCTAATGACCGGTAGGTGCTCAGCTTCCACTGAAGCCGATTTGAAACACCTCCTGGAAATGGTGTTCTACTGATTTCTGTGAAATATTTAGAAAGAGATATTTTTGACAAGAGGCCTGGGATCATAAATGTCATCTGAAGTAGTTCCTAGAACTTTTTAATGGGACTAAACGTGCTGCAGGGACACGCACGTCCCTCACCAGGATTCCATCCAAACTCTTCACTGAGCGGTGTTGTAATTGCAATATGTAAAAAGGTTGATTTAATTGCTTTTATAGCTATAGAGTCAATAGGACTTTTAAATGGGTCTTATTTAAATGCTTAAATATGTTATTTATTGCTGACTTAGCAACATAAAGTTATGCAACTTTGCAAACTTACTTTTTTTTACGAATTAAAAAAAAAAAGACACAACCCAAACTACATACTTTGCCAGTTGGATATGGATCTGTGTTGGTAAATGATGGAAAGTAAACAGCGAATCACATAATGTTGTGTTTGTGGGTTTGTCTCTGTTGGTGTCTGCAGCCAACTACCTTTGAATCAGGAGGTAAGAGTACATGTAGTTCATGGGTGCTTACAGTAAATAATGTGACATTTGGGAATGTGATACTGCAGGCAGTGCATCATTTCAACATAATCCTTACCACTGTTTGCTCTGGACTATTTTAGGATGCAGTAGCCTGTTCTGGCTACCTTCTGGGCCTCCAGACGGTAGAAGATACTGGTTCATGTTTTAAGTTCTAAATCACACAGAAGAGGAGGGGTTAAACCCAAGTTTCCTGTATCCCAACAGGGCACTCCTTTAACCCTGGTTAATTTGAAGCCTGGATGTTTCCATTTTTCATGGAAAGGCAATCTGTTTAGACGTATAAGTCCAAAGGAGAGAGTTTCAGGGATTTATGCACAGGATTTTTTTGTTGTTTTTTTTTTTTAATTATTATTGTCTTTATGAAGAAGAGGACATACATCTAGAAGATGGTTCTTAGCTGCAGTTCTGGAATACGTGAAGATATAACAGGCAAGGTGTGAATATCCAAATTCATCCCTGCTTACAGCTGTGGTTTAACTTTTCTAGACCCTGTCAGAGTTGCCTACATTATGGAGTGATGTTGCCTGTAGATGCTGGAGTCTTGATAATAGACAGGGAAGGATAAGTGCAACCTGACAGTACAGAGCTTTGATTTCCTAGGCTTGGAAAACTTTGTTTGAAACAATCATGGGTCCAAAACAACTGTATTTTCCTGTTACTATTTACCTCATGCAGTTATTTCCATCTGAATTAATCATTTAAAAGACTGATCTGTTCAGTTTGGGGAGTGCTGATCACCCATCTGTACCCAAAATGAGAGGACAAGGGGACAACAAATAGCCTCTCGTGCATTCCCACACAAAGGTCTCAAATCAGGAAAGACAGGCTGCTTACAGGTGAAAGAAGCAGAAAGTTCCACAGTGAGATAGCTGACATGAAATCTTTCCTCCCATTCCTGAGGCTTTTTGACTCACAATGACTTTTCTCCTAGCTGTCCCTCCCTCCCTCATAGCAATTGGAGCACTGTGAGGCTGCCCTTGACTGTTTGCCTTCCTCACCACCCTTTCTGGCAAAAATTGCCATCCTATTTCCCCCAAGCACCCCCAAGAAAACCTTTTTTAAAGGTTGAGCTGATGTTTTAAAGCTATCAACAGAAACTTCAATAACATTATATGTTAGTGCTTCGGTCTTGGTTTTTCTTGAGTTACTACCAGCCCTTGGATAAGGATGCACTCTTGGATCTTTAATTCAATTTGTGCAGTTCAAAAAATAATTTTCTAGATGGAGGCTGGAAGAATGCATTCAGATTAAGTCTGATCTGACCCCTCTGCAGAGAAAGCATGGGGGATCTCGGCCAGTGATGCCTGCAGGTAAGCCAGTGACCTAGTGTGTGTCTCAGAGCTTTATGCTCTCCAGCCTTGATCTGAAGATTGTTACTGCCAGCCCCTTCCTTGCAGCCTTGGGTATTTAGAATTTCTAGTAGTTGTTTTGCCTTTGTCTAGGAGATGGAGCCCTCTGGTTACAGTTACTCTCTTTGTATAAGTACCTGTAGATTGTAATCAAGTCAACTTTTGACCTTCTCTTTGATACGTTAAATGCCCAAATCATCCTCACTGTGAGGCCTTGTGTCAATTTTGAGTCATTCTTATAAACGCTTTTTTTTTTTTTTTTTGGATGGGAATGTCAAATGGCCAAACTTTTAGTAAAAGGAGCTCCCATGTACTAACTGGTATTTCCAACGTGGAAATGCCACAGCCTTTTCAGTATTAATGTGTAGGTGTTGGTTTATTGAGGTAGTTAAACATTAATATTCCTGTTTCACAAACTGAGAAACTGGACCTGAGCAGTCAGATATCTTATTCAGGGTCACGCTGTGATGCAGTGATACCTGCTCCCACTCTCTGCTGGATGCCCATGGCAGTGCTACTGCTCACGTCTGAACCTGGACACTTCTTCCACCATGACTTTGAGACGGTAGCTCTTCCCATGATATGTATGCATGTGCATTCCTTCGTTAAAAAAAGCACTAAAAAATTGATAGAATGTTGTTAAAGCTGAGAAATCTGACACGTCAAAGAAAAAAAATCACTATTAAGACAGGTTATAGATTTTAACATTTTCATACATTAGGGGAGTATCTCATTATGTCAGAGCATATGCTTTAATTTTATCTTTCTACAAATACTCCTTGCTTCACCAAGTACACAGCAAAGGTGTAAGTAGCCAAAAATAGAGATGTGGTCAAAAATGTTAATGCAAATTCAGCTTGCAATTGAAAAGTGAGTGTTGCTTTCTCCCTTCGAAGTTACCCTAAGAAGTGCCTTTGCTTTTGAAACATTCTCTGTAATTAAATGTAGGTTGGACTCCCGTCATCAAACTGAGGCAAAACAGATGATCTGATATATACAAATGGATGGGGTTTTTTGCTTTTAACAAACATATCTAAATAACTCTCATTAGATACAGGTATAATTGATGCACCAACACATATATTATTATTGAGACACCAAAGCTTGAAGCAATGTCTACCTCAGAACAGGCTTTAGAGAAGCTTGAAAATCTAGTTGGCAGTGTCTAGAAGGAATACGAATTTTCTTAGCAGGTTATGACCTTGCAAATTCCTTTATAGGGCTTGTTCTTTGTTAATATCACTGAGGCTGAGACTATTGCATTTCAATGCATCTAAATTCCTTTCCTTTGTTTGCCCCTGGAATGTGTGTTCTTAGTCACTTAGCTATTGAAGAGTTGGGTGCCTTTTTGTCTCTAACCTGTCCTGGAACATTACTGTCTCCATGGCAGAAGAGGATAGGTATGGCTGATAATAGTATCTGTTTAACACTTTCCTCAAATAATGTCTCCTGAGTAGGAGGAACTGGCAGGATAGAGCCTGCTCTTGGGTAGCTTTGTAAACTTCTGTGACAGTATTTCAGGCCCTTACAATCACCAAGGCGCAGGAGGGAAGACGACTATTTTCTTAGTTCAAAGGACTCCAGAATGGATAATCCAGTTTATCAGAAATTTCAATTATTCTGTGATCAAGCAGGTTGTGCTTTGGCAGAAGTAAACATGGTTTGTAAAGACCAGTTTGTCTAATCAAGAAGCATGAGGATAGCCAGAACAGAACCAATTTAGCCAAACAATAGTAGTAACATTACATTTTTTTAGGGTCTTATCATTGATTTTAGAGGGAGGTAAACCAAAAGATAGCTGAGAATTCTACTTGGTATGTATTTATAGCTTTTGGGTCCCAGTAAACACACAGTTTATCAATCTGTGCTGTAATATGATCAGTCTGATAAATCAGATATTTTATTCAAACTACCAGAACAATTCCAATTAATGGGACAGGGGAACCCCAAATATGTCCTTTCCTTCATTAGCAATTTACAAAATGCAGGAAGGATAATCTCATCACTTCACGGGAAATAGTTCAATATGTTCTCGTAGTTGTCTCCTATCTTGTCACTACTAGGACTAGAGTCACTAGGATTTGAGTAAAGTTGGGTTTATTATTAACCAAAGCTTATGTAAGATGTTATTGCATCTGATTCTATTTTTGCAGTTACTTGGCCTCTGTTGATTTTTCACGAGCAAAATGCTGCCTGTGTGAGAATGGTTGTACAAAGAAATTGTAATTAGCACTGGTTTGGCAACAAACTGAAATTCACAAGGAGGGTGTGTGGCCAGCCTGTGCTTCCTGCAACCCAGAGGGCGATGCCTTTCCTTTCCTGAGAGATCTGGATGTAGGGCTGTAAGGGTTGGATACTACCATGTGTACAATGCAGCAGGCTGGAACTGGAAGATGCCCGAAGTGCTGGCAGGGTGCTGCTGCCACAGCTAGGAGCAAGACTCTTCGAGGTGGGTGCCATCCCAAACTCAGGGGTACCAGATTCTGTGCAGGATCCGTGCAACATCCCGGGGCAGGGCTCCTCTCACAGACCAGCAGCAGAGCACCTCGAAAAATGGCATGTGCAGAGGACGCAGGGCAGGGTGTGCCAGTTTTGTGCAGTCCTGTCCCAGGAGGCTGGCTGCATGGCAAAGCAAGCACCTCCTGGCTGGGTCCTGGAACAGCTCTGAACCCTTCCAAGAGGTTACGAGAATTCTCCAGAACAGTGCCAGCCTGCGTGAGCCTGGTGGTGCTGCCCTCCGTTGCATGCAGAAATGTGCCCTTGTGCAACGTGTGGTTGGTGTGGGATCGATGAAATACTACTGTGTGCAACCAGGTGTCAGTTTGCCCTTCTACAGTTTCTCGGTACCGCCACTAGTCTGCCGACCTCCCCCATCACCCCTTCCTTTTTTTTTTTAGGAGAGGACAGGCAGGACTGAGGGAATCAAGATCCCAGAACGGGCACAAAAAGGATTTTTCTTAGAACAGGCATTCACAGTCCTTCTGTGAATGAGGGAACATAGAGGATACCTCCTGCATTTTTTTCCTGCCCACCCCTAACCTGCGTGATGGCACTGAATTCCATGTGCTCTGAGCTGGCACGCTGCACCACAGCCCTGCCCCCCTGGCCTTCCCTCCTGCCCCAAACATGGTGGTGCAGCGTGCAGGTCACTCAGGCCTGGCACATGAGGCTGAGGAGCTGTGAAATAAGCTGTGACATTGCCTTGTGAGATGGGAGGGGGACAGTGCCCCAGACATACACGGCCACTGCAGTGCCTATTATTTAAGAGGATAGCCAAAGTCTCCCTGCTGCTGTGAGTCAAATGCACAGCACACTTAAACATGCCATGCTCATGTACAGTCTGTCGGGGAAAAGAGCTTTTTTAGTGTTTTGGCTTTGCCCGAATCATAAATATATACATAAATAAATATGCAGAACCACCTTAAACCTTCCAGTCTCTGCTGTGTTTTATCCCACATCAGGGGAAGGAGGGGGAAGCAGAGAGGTACAAACTGAGACCTGTGGCTCCTGTGTGGAAATGCACGTTGGTTTATGGCGAGGGATCCCACTATCTCTGATCCACTTACCTGGGGGCAGCTGGGTGCCTGGCTGATGCTGACACTAAGTACAGCCCTGGGGAGGCATCCTGAGCCAGCAGCAGCATTTGGGGCTCCTCACCTGTCACCCCTGAGGGCAGCTCATGCTG
The DNA here is from genome assembly GCA_013397725.1 of Rhagologus leucostigma. NCBI lineage: Eukaryota > Metazoa > Chordata > Aves > Passeriformes > Rhagologus > Rhagologus leucostigma. The sequence continues at coordinate 230,609 of VZTD01002396.1, read as the reverse complement.
GGTGTCTCCTACTGTCCACAGAAGCAAACCCAGGGTGAGATAGTGCTCTTAGAAACCTGGATGTTTTGCTGACTGAGGGCCCAATCTTGCTTTCAAATCTTCTACCTGTCCTCAGGGTTGAAAACCTTCTGGGGCGTGAGAGCACCTTGGAGTTCCTGTGAAGTCTGAAGTACGTGTGGCTGTTTTCGAGAGGAAGATTGCCAGAGCATGTAGCAGCTGTCTCTGGCATGAAACTACAGCAAAAAATGCAACTTATCTGTGCCAGTGACACAAAAGTATGTGCTAGCTCTCCCAGGTTTTGTCTAAGCCATTTCTCAGAGGGAGAGGGGGGTGAATTTTGTGGCTCCTTAGGAGAATGGGGTGTATCTCTGGTTGTGCCAGAGAGCCCCAGAGCTTGGAGCTGCAGCTATGGAGCACCATTACTTCCCCATGGCATCTGCTCGATCAGGGTGTGAGCCCCTCTGGAGAAAGGCTGGCATCTTGAGGAGGGGAAAATGGGTTTGTTGCGTGAGAGTTGGTGTCTTTGACTTATCTTAGTCACAGGCATAAACAGCTGAAGGAAATAGGCCAGTTGATGTATGTGCTGTTGCTAAACAGCATTCAAAATGAGAAATCTGTCTGCTTTTCCCAGGAAAGGGGAAGAGGGAAGAATCTGCTTCTCATCTTTCTTCTCTGTCATGCCATAATTTAAAAAAAAAAAAAAAAAACCAACCAAACAAAAACCCCCTCCCCCCATAAACAAGCTAGCAAAAAAACCCAAACCAAACAAACCAACCCGCAAATAAAAATAACTCCCAGGACTTTAATTGTCTTTTAATGCTGCTTTGCCAAGCTGGATGGAAATCAGTCAAGTCCCAAAGCTATTTGAGGTGGGGGGGTTGGGCTGAGACTTTAATTGCTTTTTAGGGTCACAGGATGATAATTCAGGTTGGAAGAGGCTTCATTGGATCCTCCACTCCAACTTGCTAATGGAAGCAGGAGTAGGTATTCCAGCTTATAAAATGAGGCTGTATAAAAACAAAACCAAAGCGAAAAAAAACCCTTTTTACTCCAAGTCCTGCAGTAATGACTGAAGACTAGAGAGTAACTGTGTGTGTGTGTGTTTTCCACAAGCCATGGTTGCCACAGAGCATCAGTTCTTTGGGCTTTTGTTACCATTTGTACTCTTACCCCCTGACCTCTCTCTTTGGAGTAGAGAGGGATGGGATGGATCTGAAGATGCGAATAGTCTGGCCCCACTCTCATTCTTACCTAGACAGGAGAGCCATGGCTGGATCATACTTCCTGAAATCCTGGTTGCAATGGGCAAAATCCTAGTGAGGATCTCCTGGCAGAGCAACCCCATCCACAGCGAAAGTGAGTTGCTGCAAAAAGCAAACCCTGGCCATTCTGTGCCTCTCAAACCCTGGGAAAGATGACAAGGATTTTTCTGGCATACATAGAAGTAGGACTATGGAGAAAAAAGTTGGAAAATTAGATTTGTTTTTTGAAATGCATGGAAATCAAGGTGGCTTTCTATTAACATCTGTCTTGCTTTTGCCTTCAAAGAAAGCAAGCCTTTTAACATTTTCCTATGGCGCAGTGAATCCAAACACAACAGCGACAAGCTGGTTCATGGGAACCGGAAACTGAGACAGGCTAGGAAACAACATCCTCGGGGGAAAAAAAAAGAATGCTGCTTTCAGGGCTGTTTCTTTTTTATTTTTATTTTTATTGCTGTCGGAAACAAGTGACCTACTGCAGCCAAGTAGGCCTGGGGCTAAAATAAAAGGACCTTCAGAAGGCAACCAAAATACACAGACCAAATGATGTACTCAACATGAGCGTAATTGCTACTGTGCAGTCCTTTTCCCCTACCAATGCCTATCATTTTAATTTCTAAGGGAAAAACAACTGTAACTGGAAAGTTTCTGGGCCTCCGTTATTGCTCCCAAAGGAGGCAAAAATTGAGCAAAAGTGAAAATAGACAAGGACATGAAGTTAAGGGGTGGACAGAGAAACTGGAGGAAGATTTGATGTAAAATTGTTCTCACCAATATGAATGGAAGGACACAGAAAATAACATTGCTTTATTTGTGTATTTGTGTGCCAAGAAGTTGACAGACAATAAGATTTAGAACACAATTAGGGCTTGCTTTAACCTGGAATAAGATGCAGGAATTGGATTGCCAGTTTTCAGTAAGACATAGGTCTAAGAATTGGAAAATACGACACGGTTGTCTGTTTTTCCTGCCAGTACGTGACTGCCCTATGAGACACCAAGCCAGCAAAGTGCCCATGTGTGCTAATGTAATAAAATGCAAAAACAACTAAAAGTGGATGTTTGCTTCAGTCAGTTTTACAGACATAGGAATAGCAAAAAGCAAATTACAGGTTCTCCTCCCCCCTTCATTTGTCTGCTTTCTGTGAACGCAAAAAGCCTCAGATGCTGACAGTGTGATCGATATGCTCTGACTGCTGTCTTCCAATGACTGCTACATTCTTAAATGAAATAGATGTGCAGCTGAACTAATACATGCAAAAGGTTTTTCCGTTATCAGTCATAGCAACACTTTCTGTTTTTCCTAGGAGGAAGAGCCTTCTGCATAAACTAGTGGATCAAAATTTTAGTGAGGCATTTAGATGATTGAAATAATCAAGGTGCTGTTTTTTCAAAAACTTAGGAAGGGAGAGGCTTTAGACGTTTAATTTGGAGAACACCAAGAAGTCTGTCTTCAGGTCCTTTTCTGTTTGCTAATTGTGCTGTTCCCCGGGGCTCTGTGTGATTCCAGTAAACAACCCCCATCAGATTTGGTTATTAGTACTTGCTAATCTGGACTGATATGCAGCTGCTTTCCTGGCTATTTATTTCACAGCAGTATCACTTTTTTATGGGATATACTTTTCCCTGCCAGCTTGCTTACTTTCCAGTGATTAATTTTATCCCATGGTTTGATTTGTATTTCTGTAAATACCTTTATGTTTTGGACTGTATATGAAGACTCTCAAAAATTCCCAGGTCTGTCTCCCACTGCTGCTGGAAACTGCTCAATTGGACTACATAGCTCTTGTGAAGAAGTCTCAGTCAGTTCCTGCAACCACATAATTGTTTTGAAGCTCTTCTCCAAAGTCCCTCATGTTTGTTTACATCTTTCTGAAGTTCAGATGAAAATACTGCTGGATTGCCACTGGCCTTGCGAAGAAATACTTTTTGCCCTTTTTGAATCCAGACTTCTAATGACCAAATTTGTTGGTTGCATTGTTCTCTTGTTGTGATGCCTCATCTCACTGCATGGGACAAATTGGCTCTTGCTGGAATTTAATTTAAATGACACGACTTTGCAGCAGGGATGAAAGAGGACCAGCTCTGAATTTCACATTTCCATGTTACTGTGTTTTCAGCAACATTTATTGAATTATTTTCCTTCCAAACACTGTGTATAGCTGATGTTTTCCCACATTCGATTCCATTTAACTTTGTCCTTATTCCTAACCCTTTCCTTGCTCTCTTCTGTTCAACATGTAATCTGTGATTGATGATTAAGATGCCATTCAAACCTGCTTTCAATATAATTTAAAAAAATACTGACAGAAATTTGGTCTTTCAGAGTAACATCCCTTTCTTGGAAAAAGATATGATATACGTTATGATATTGCCATTGATCCCAAAGAGAGCATTAAACAAAAAAAGCCCTGAAAAGCTGAAGCATCACTTCTTGTTCATATACTATATCTCTTATCTAAAGCCATTAGCTTTGTTCTAGAGAGATCCTTACAGTATTGCTCAGCCTAAGTGTCCATTAAAGATCTTGATCTTCATTGATTTACACTGGCTCAGAGTTCTACAAGAATGTGTACAGACATTTCACAGTCCTGTTATTTTGTTTTTCTTCTGCTCGAACTGAACTCCACAAAGTCATATTGATAGGATGGAATAACTATACAACTATCGACAAACTGCTCTGGGATCTTAATTTTCCGAAATCTAGTTGAATACCTCTCTAATCTCAGGTATGTGACACCAGTGTTCAAAGAGATGTGATTATTGTAGTATTAAAGGGGTGCTAAAGTGAATTTAGCTGTTAAATAGCATACAGAAAATGGCTAAAGGCGAACTTTTTACTGTGGTTTCAGTTAATTCTTACACTTGACTTGCTGAGATAGAGTACCCCTTAAGGTTTGTTCACCTACTCTCCATTCACTCATTCAGCCACTTCTTTGTAGAAACATAGGCAGATTTTTGGATTTTGTGAGAATCTGTTTTATAAAGAGAGTGTCCAAGGTGGAAAATGCTTTAGGACCAGGAATGAATGCAGTACAAAGCAATGAAGGTAGGAAGTAAACTTGCAGGTGATGGTGGAAGAGACACATTACTGCTTGTCAGCAGGCAGAGTGAACTGAGGCACCAACAAGGGTGCAGCAAACTTTCTCAAGGCTTTTAGCAGAAGTCCCCATTAGGAGACTCCCAAAATGTTTATTCTGCTACATAACAATGCAGATTTTCTGTGGTAAGACCACTTTTTTTTCTCCTACTTTGAATTTCAAAAGCTTATCAACAACCTTCCTGCTTTTCAGTCTCAGGATTTATGTACAAGAAAACACCTTTTCTGTTCCAGTGTGTCTGTTGGAATAGTGCTGTGCCCTTTGTCAAGGCTGCTGCTCTTGCACTGTTCCTCTGGCTTAAAGCATGCTTGTAGAGATGTTGCATCCCAGAGCTGCCTGTCAAGGCAAAGGGCATCTGTCTCCTGATCCTCTGCCGCTTTTGGGAGAGGCATCGGGCAGAGCGTGGAGCTGGTGGTCCCATGTGCCAGCAATTCCAGACAAATGCTGGAAAAGCAGCTAGCTAGTATGGGATCAGCTTGTAGTCGATGTATGGTAATTTAGATTGAGATCAGGAATGGTATTGTTTTCCCCTCGGAGACAAGGGAATTCGTTGTGGTGCCTGTGGCTACTCCCATGCCCTGAATGCTGATCCCATTGCTAGAGAGCCTCTGCAGTTTATTTCTCCAGTGGTTTTATGAGCTAACCACACCCGCTGCTGGTTTCTACAGTACCAATTTACAAGACTGACTGGTTTGGATGAGGAAACCCACATTTCCTGAGGTATCCCAGGGAGCTCAAAAGCCAAGATCTTAAGAAAATTAACAGAAGTGGTGATTTTTTTTTTCCCAGCATTCAGCTTTAGAGAAGACTGTTTCTCTTTCTGTGGAGGAGGCAGCTGCAGACACATGGTCTCAAGTGTCAGGAACTTCTGGTATTGCTCTTGTTGCAATAGTTGGAATTGCTAGCCAATTGTTTGGTCTTAGTCTTGATCCCACAGTAACTTTCTGCCCTAGGAGTAATCAAACTACAGTCCTTGAGTGCCTTCACTCAGGTGGGTGAGAAGCTGGGTGGAATAAGAAGATGCATCCCTCTTTAACCGCAAAGGGGAAGAGGTCTGTCCCACTCCTCTGCACCAGCTGCACGCTGCTTGGACTCTTTGAGAGGAGTCAGCCTTAATACTAGCACAGATTTATGTTGTTTCCTAATGGGTTAATCATACAATGTTTCGGCTTGGAAGGCACCTGAAGATCATCTAATTCCAAACTACCTGCCATGGGTAGGGACACCTTCCACTAGACCAGGTTGCTTAAAGCCCCATCCTACCTGGCCTTGAACACTTCCAGGGATGGAGCATCCACAAGTTCTCCAGACAAGCTGCTCCAGTGCCCCACCACCCTCACAGTGAAGAATTCTTTCCTAATATCTAATCTAAATTTATTCTCTTTTCGTTTGAAGCCATTCCGCTTGTCCTATCACCATGTTTCCTTGTAAAAAGTCCCTCTCCAGCTCTCTTGTAGCGCCCTTTAGGTACTGGAAGGTGCTATAAGGTTTCCCCAAAACCTTCTCTTCTCCAGGCTGAACAGCCCCAAACTCTCTCAGCCTGTCTTCATAGGAAAGCTAAAGTGCCTGATAGGAATAGTTTGATGTAAGACAGGAATGGGTGTGGGAAGCTGGATGGTGACAATACTTTTCACCTGTGATGAATAGTTAGATCAGCACATTTGGTCCCCTGGAGCTGCAGTGTTTTTCCTGCAGCAAGCCCTTACTGCTTGGGACAACTCTTGCAACTGGGGAGGGAGGCCAGGAGGAAAAGGCTGGTCCACAGCAGCCTCAGCCTCTTTGGACCTCCAGTCGCCTGCTGAAGCTCTCCTGTGCTGGCCCTGCAGCTCTCCTGAAGTGCTACAAAGTGTTGCAGAAATTATGCTTGGGGAAACATGGAGGGGTGGAGACTTTTTTTTTTTTAAGCATTTGACATTTCAGTTAATGTTGTTTAACTCAAAGTTCCTAGAATTCAGTTCTTTTTCCAAAATTACCTATGACTGTCCGGAGAGAATCAGTTTATCACATCATTTTTACAAAAAGGCATTAAAATACAGAAAGGCAACTTGTAAAGAGTTGCTGGCATAATTCTAAATGGAATTATTACAGAATAATTACTGTTAAGTGCTGTGTACTCTAGGAATTAAAAATATAACTTTCAGTCCTAACTGTGGTCTTTGAAATACTAAAGTAATACTGCAAATGAGTTATAGACAAGATCCAGTCTAGGGTAGTGCAAAGCTAAAGCTATTCATCTGGAAATTGCAGAATCAACCCATGTAAAATACACAGCTGGAAACCTACGTTAGTGCAGCAGCATATCCGATCAATTTTATGGCGCATATTTAGCAAATGCTGAAGCATGTGAGTCTGCTGCATAATGACTGCATCCCACCTAGCTGAGGTCCCTGGGAGTTCTCTTCATCTCTCTGGGAAGTGCTTTTGGGCATCTTGAAAGAAAAAAATACGGTAAGGTGTGTTCCATCCTTGAAGAGTCCATAGCCTGACATTGGTGACATGCTAATAAAGGGTGGAGAAGGAAAGATATAGGAAAGGATAAAGGGTCGCCATGAAATGATGGTCTGAAAACACACTCACAATTTGATGGTTTATTCTTAATCCAGCAATTAAGAATATTGCAGCAATCCACCCACTCACTGCCCGCAAAGTTCCAGAGGCTTCAGCGTTTCCACAGAGGGCAACCAGTGCGATATATTTTTCAGGAAAAGATTTGTGAAAGTAACAGCGTGATGATAATTGCTGTTGGAACCTCAGCTATTGCATTTCTTACTTTATAATTTCCTTTAAAAATCATCTCCTAATCCTTTCCAGGGGTTCATCCTACCAGCTAGCTTCTACATTCATCTTAGAAGTGCTCAGGGTATACACTTTTTAAAATTTGAAATGCTCTTGTTAAATATAGATATCTTAATGTCCTGCCTCCTAGCAAGTACACCCTCTCACATAGGAGCATGCAAGGCAAGCTTTGAATTAAGATCCTCACTCCAAATGAATCTTTAGTGTGTTTTTCTGGCAGAAAGGGAAGCTGTTGGCCTGTGAAAGGATGTCACATGGTCGCGAAACATTCAGGGCACCGGTAGTTTCAGCTGCATGCGTTACTTGACAAAGAATCCAAGATCCTAGAATTTTAGTGCTACTGCTTATATGGTTAACTACTCTTTTAATAAATATTATTACTGAAAATAGTAATTATTATTATTGAAAGAGAGCTGAATACGCCATTTTGTATTGTTCCCTCTTTAAAACAAAGATTGTTTCTTCTTTGCATGAAAATATTTATTTTTAAATAAATGTCATGAATCAGTGAGAGGCTTTCTTAAAACCAGAGGTATAAGAGAACAGGAAATTACACTTGTTTACTTTTACCAGTCATGAAAAAGCAGGTAATTTCTTACAACTTCCCTTTGTTTAAGAAATGTCTTTAGAGAAATGAAAATTAAGGATCCAGCCAACTGCAAGCACTGAAGTGCACACTTGTGTTCAAGCAGGAGTCATTATGAGAATTGCTCATGTACTTAAGATGTGCTTTATGCTGCATATTTAAGTGAGCTGGCCTTTCTAAATTCAAGACTGTATTTATTTTCTTTTTTCTTTTCTTGTGGTGTTTTCTTCCCCTCTTATAATGTGAAATAGTTGCCTATGAACTTGACTTAACTAGCACAGCTATATGTGCTGATGCAGACACATACATAAGCTCCTGTGTGCAGATGACCCTGAATCTTCTTGTGGAAATGAGGACTAGGTCTACCCAAAATGTAATCTTTACCCCAAATGCTCCATATATTGCCCCTTACTTGCTCTGTTCGTGAAGCGATAAAGAAGATATTACTTCCTCATGTCTGGCTAATGATCGGGCCGAAAGGAAATACAGACCACATCACAGGAATGCAAAAGCTGCTGATTGCTTCTGGCTTCTGGTCCTTCTCCTCTGTGGCTGCCCCATCAAAGTCTTGCCAGTCTGTAGGGCTGTGCCAATGGGGTTCATGTGTGCTCCCTGGAAAGCAGCAAAACCACCTTGCTGGGTTAAGATTTGGGGCCTCCTGGGAAGCAGGGAACCTGATGGCAGCTCTTCCATCTCAAAAGTCTTGTGAAGTGTGCTGGTTTGCTTTGCTGCCCGTGTTAAGGGGCCTATGGAAGGACCTCTCTCTTTGCTGAGAAATGTGGGTGGTGTTGGGATGAGCAGAACCCTGGGGTTTTTTTTAATTCCTTGCACTTTTATACATGCGTATTCCCTCTTCTCTTGTTTCTGCTGTGTGCAATGATAGGTACTTCCAAAGAGGCAAAAGGGCTTCTTTTCTTATGGATGAGGGAGAGCCACCCCAGCATAAAAGAAAACCCCATGTAGTGGGGTACAAATGGTTAACAGCAGCCAATACTCTTATCTAGCTGCAAACATATTGGTTATTCCACACCAGAACTGTCAAACCTCTTCTTCTGACAGGCTCACACCAGAGCTCTTGCTTTGCTGCCTGACAGTCCATCTCTTAAACTGTTGATGAATAGCTACATGTCATAAACCCTTAACTAATATTTTAAAAAGTAATAATTAAAAAAACTCATCTGTTTCTTGAGTCTTTTGATCTGCTGTGGGCACATGCCCTGGAAGTACATTCCTTTGACCATTGTGGTTGTATTAAAGGTTCTTTAAAAAGTTTAATTGACAATTTTTTCCATGCATTAAGGTTTGAGGACAAAGTGAATCAAACCTTGGTTGTCCCTGGAGAAAGCATTCATGACACAGAAGACAACAATTCTAGGAGGTGGATTTTTGTTGGAGGATGTGCGTGCACTTCCTATTTTTGGAAGGGTACTGGTTTTTTATTCTTTGCCGTGTATTCACATGAGTTAAAGAAATCAACAACAACAAAAAAGAAAACCAAACGAAAAAACCTCAATCAACTTTTTATGGTATCAGTGTAGTTGTAAGAACTCTCATATTTTGCTGCTCTTGGACTTAGCTGATATAAATTACAATTGGTAGGAATAAGACTTTGAATATTTCTCACACAAGAGAGGCCTCTGTCTCTAAGGATCTGGGTGCACAGATGGTGTACGCAGAAGGCAAAGATGTGAGCAGCTGAGGGACTCCTGTCCATCCATAGACCTCCATCCAGAGAAGTACTCAATGTCACTGTCTCTTTTCCATGGCCCTCAGCCGAAATGCCCCCAGCCTTGGGGTAAACTATAAAAGTCACCAAATATGGGATTCTCTGCCTGAAGTATCTTTGTATGACTCTGTGCTAACAATGCTTTAGACTTGTGCATTTTGAAAAGCAGAAAGTTTGGTATTTTGCTGGCAGGCAGACTCTCTGGTTGAATGTACCTCTCCAGTACATTGTAATGCTTTGTTCGGCATTGCTACGAGTAAGCCAGGGTTAGTAAGTCTAATGAACACAAATGAAGCATGAAATAAAACACAGGGCAAAAATAAAATTATTGGTTTGAGGCATACTTGTGGGATTTCCATTGATTTCTTGGGTTACATATCAAACTGGAAGAGCGTAGGTTTAGATTATATATTAAGAAGAAATTCTTCACTATGACGGTGGTGAGGCACAGGAATGGGTTGCTTGGAGAAGTTGTGGATGCCCCATCCCTGGGAGTGTTCGAGGTCAGGTTGGATGGGACTTTGAGCAACCTGGTCTAGTGGAAGGTGTCCCTGCTTATGGCAGGGGGAGGGGAACAAGATGATCTTTAAGGTCTCTTCCAACCCAAACCATCCCATGACACCACAAACAGGTGAAAACCATGGTATTTGTTCAAAGAGGTGTGGAGGAAGAAGATGCCTATTTGAACTGCAGTCTTTCTTACTGACCTACAAGTATTTATATTGAATTGTTCCAGGGCAGGAAATTCTGACCTATTGTAAATGAATTGAGTTCATTTATCATGAGGTTGCTGACTTTAAAGGAGGCACCTGATCTACAGCAATTGAGTAGCTGCATGCATTCAGCCTTCCTCTGCCAGGTAGTGGCAAATGAGACTTATGCAAATAAACAAAGAAGAAAATGCCTTCTTATACTGTGGCCATATGCACTGGACACCTAATTTAATTTCTACCTTTGTGTTAATGCTTTACATGAACAAAGGGTTAGTGCATATAGCTATTGGAAGCCGTTGCTTTTAGATGGAGCCTCTGCTTTTATAGTATTGATAAAGCTGGAAATAAAGTGTTATGAAGGAATTAATCCATATCTCTGTCAGAATTTCTCATGATAATAAAAATCTTGTGTAAAACCATACGTGCTAATGGAGCATACAGACCAGCACTGTCTGTATGCTCCATCAAGCAGGCAGCATTCCACTGCTGCCTGCTTGTGGAATTTGTGTTCCTGCAGTGTAGCACTCAAGTTTGATCTAATTCCCACTGCAGTCAACAAAAATCTTCTGACCTATTATTTTCATTTGATAAGTGGTTAAAGCTGCATTCCCTTACTTTTACCACGATAACTCTGGGTGATTGTGTAAGGAAACAAACTCAAAGATAATCCTAAATTAGGTAAGACGAAAGAACAAAGGAGTATTGTGATAAAGCCTGAATTCAATTTTTTTTTTTCCCATCTAGTTGGGCTTTTTTAACTTCAATTAAATTAAAAAAAAAAAAAAGGTGTTAAGGTGATGAAGATCATTTTAGAAGGTGAGGATTACAAGACAAGTTGCATAGACTGCTGGCCAGTTCCTCAGGCAGAGTAACTGGTGTAATGTCTCTGAAGATTTCACCTGTTGTATCTTAACAATAGCTATGTTGATGACATGTAAGCATGGGTAACTCTGTATAAATCTATTTTTCCCTTATGTTGAATGGGAGGATGTGTGTGACAGATGTGCAACGAGCGTATTAACATAACATAAAAGTTGACAGGAAATAGTTAATAATTCACGGCTTCTGCAAACTGTGGTACCACGTATTTAGGTGCCTGTTTGTCTCTGTTTCAGCGCCTAAAAGACAGTATCAAAATGTACTGTAAACAAGAGATAACCTTCCATGAGACCCATGTTACACTCCTCCTGAGAATTTTTCTTACTACTGAAACTATTAAAAATAATATTCCAAGTGACAATCCGTCCTTCTAGGAAAATGCCAAATAATAAAGTCACTCTGTTTCTAACAACCATTCTCCTTTCCCCCTTTCCTTTTTTTTTTTTTTTTTTAACTGATTAAAAAATACTTCCTGGTGCAGTTGGAGAACTTGGCAGGCAGTCTGCATTTCAATTGAGCACAACTGCTGCCTTTTCTTCCCTTGGATTCTCCTCTCAGCCCAGCTGTAGTGGCTTCCTCCCTCGGCTGGCTCTGCTCCTTGTGCATCCAGAACCAGGTGGAGTCTGGGGCTGAGGTTATTTACATCAAAGCTTTAATGCTGTTCTTCCGGCAAAATGTTATGGGATCTCTGCTTCCCAGATTTCAAGCCTTTTACATTTGAGAATAGAAATGTTTATTAGGAGACAGTAAGAATATAAAGACCCAAAATACACTGAATTAAAATAAATAAATAAATAATATCTTGAATGGAAACCAGAACATGCCACATCACAACAGTACAGAGAGATGTGCTCCCTGCTGCGGTGGCTGGTAATGGGATTACTCAGAGCTGAAACCTCATCATTGGGAGTTTTGTGGCGAAGGCACTCTGAAACCAGTTGTGAAGTCTCAAAGGCTTGTGTTCTATCACCAAGAGGGAAGGTCCCGTCAGTGATATTGACATTACACCTACGTAAAGAAATCCACTGACACATGCTGCTTTCCTTGGAAACCGGTTTTTCAGTATTGCATTCTAAGGAAGAGTAAGCAGTAAAGTAGGCAGGCACCTGACTGACACCCCTAGCAAACCAAACCAGGCAATTTCAACTTGGTTATTCATGGGTTGTTATAATTTCAAGGTTAGGTTATCTCATGCAGTTATTTCTAGCATTATTCACCCTTTGAAATTTGCCTGCTTGCCCTCTCCAACACAGACATAACCAGATTACTTGGTAAGGCTGCAAAGAACACTGACAGATGCTCCTGTCTGTGTGTACAGTTCTCCACCACACAGCTCACTTGAAGATAAGCTAGAAGTTGTCAAGCACCTGTTTCAACATGAATAAAAAAGCATGAAAGAGCATAGCTCTTCTGCTGTTCCAGAACCAGCTGAGTGCCTCAGAAACTTCTTCTTTTAACAGTCCACAGAATTGCGCATTTCATGTAGTAAAAATAAGCTAAATTATATTTACATTATTTGTAGGTTCCATAGGTGTGTAGCCCAAGAAATTCACTCTATAAATTGCTGCTTGGAAAACAACAGGGGGAAAAGATTTCCTTCAACATATCTGCTTACTTTCAGAAAAACACAGGTGGACAGTTTTTGCCAGTAAATGTGTGTCCAGATTCATGATAATTGATTCAATTGCCCTGAAGTGTATTAGGGCTCCCTTCCTGTTTCTTATTTCGCTGTTCATTGGGCTTTTTTTTCTTGTCTCTCCTCTCTGCTGTTTTTTTTCTAATTCGTGAAATTTTGCTTGTGTCATCTTTGCAAGTTTTCCTCTAAAACTGTGAGGTTTAGAAATATGTTTTAATGAAAGCTGAGATTTTAAATCACTTCTAAAGCAAAAATTATCAACAGTAATGATATTAACAGTAGAACTAACCATTTCAATGTTCTTGACTTCATGGGGCATAGATGGAAAGAGACCTCCTGATTCACCTAAACTACTCTTTGTTACCGCACATGAATGTCATAAAATCATTTTGAAAACATACCAAGTGATATACGTAAATTGTTTAGATGTTTCTTGCCAAATCCTTTTGCTACACAGCTATTTAAGTTGTTACTCCTCCAGCGACTGAGCATGTTCTTCCTGATGGGTACCTACCACTAAGGAGGAGAAATGACGCATCTTTAAAAATACTGCCTCTGTAATTCCTCTTTATTTATAAGACTAATGGAGGGAAAAAAGGTTTGTTGATTCTGTTTTAACTCTATTACATTTGCACAAGTTTGTGAGCAGTGCCCCTATACACCTTTTGCCAATTTCATACTGCTGAATCTCTGCCCTCCCATGCCAAATGCAGGTGAAAAACCCGGACCAAAGGCAGCGCCTCAGGAAAGGATCCACATATCACTCCTCTTGTTAGTGAAGATATTTTTACTAAAATCTAAGTCTACATAATTTACATCTCATAGAAGGATAGAATCATTCAGGTTGGAAAAGACCATTATGTCTGAGTCCAGCCATAAATCTAACACTGCCAAGTCCACCACAAAACCACGTCCCCAAGTGCCACATCTAAACGACTTTCAAATACCTCCAGGGATGACGACTCCACCACTAACCCTAGGCAGTCTGTTCCACTTTTTGGCAACACTTTTGACAAAGGGATTTTTCCTAATACGCAATCTAAACCTTCTCTGCTGCAGCTTGAGGCCATTTGCTCTTGCCCTGTTGCTTCTTGCTTGGGAGAAGACACCAACCCCTACTTGGCTATATCCTCCTTTTAGACAGTTGCAGAGAGTGATAAGGCCTCTCCTGAAGCTCCTTTTCTCCAGACTAAAAAACTTCAGTTCCCTTAGCCACTCTTCGGAAGACTTGTGTTCTAGAAATCTTGGTCTTAGTTTTGCCCTTTGCCCAGCAGATGATGATTACCAGATGATTACTTTTGTTTTTGCAGAAGCTTACTGATGTTTAGGCACTTTGACCTCCTTGGCATTGGATCAGGTGATTCATGATCTGAAGTCATCACTTGGGTTTTTCTTCAGACTTTCTTAAAATAAGTGTTTCTAGTTAGCTCAAAATCTACTGCAGGTAGCTGCAGTAAGGAAGCTGCCCATGCAGGCAGAGTTAATGACTGATGCAGATGAGGCTGTCAATGACAGAGAGAATGCAAGAAAAGGAAATTAAAATGGCAGGGCCATTGGTGGAGCTGTGAACGGCAGAGCCTACACTGCAAGGATTTAAAAATATGAATGAAGAAAATTGTATTAGTTCACTTGAATGTAAAAACAGAGGAATAAGCAGTAATGCTAAAAGGCTGAACATTTATATTTGTGCTTTGCATTTGAGAGAAGCCCAGTGATGTAGAAATTGCAGGATGAAATCAAAAGTGTTTCAGTGTCACTCATAAGAAAGGAGGCTACTAAAGGGGAGTTTCTTGACTTGTGTATTGACAGGCTGAAATGACTTGCTTCTAACCGTTTCAGAATAGCTGGCTGAATGGATCTCTCAGATAGTGATTTCCTCCAAAAACTGGTATTTGAAACCATGGAAGAGATTAAGAGATTTGACCTAAACTTAACATTGCAGCAGCATTTTTGGGAAGATAAATTATAGTCTAATTCTGGGGAAGAGAATGGAACAACTAATACAAACACTGGTAAAGAATGAACAGGTGAACTTGGTACCACACAATAGTGCCCACTAGCCAAAACCTTTCTGGAAGTTTTCTTCCAGAAATCAGGAGTGTTCTGGTTCCTGTAGAACATTTCAGTTGATGTCATACACTCCTTACATTAGAACCTAGAATAACCTGATTTAATTCAAAACACCACTGAGTGACAGGCCTCAAAATGTAACTGTGATGAGAACAGTGTTTCTAGAAAGGCTTGGTAAAACTCCTGGAGAAAACAAAATGCAGCAGCAGGCACTGGTGAGGCCACACCATGAGTCCTGTGTCCAGTTCTGGGTCCCTCAATTCAGGAAGGACATTGAGGTGCTGGAACATGTCCACAGAAGGGCAGCAGAGCTGGCAAAGAGACAGAGCACAAGTCTGATGAGGAGCAGCTGAGGGAGCTGTGGTTGTTTAGCCTGAGAAAAGGAGACTGAGGGGACACCTGATCCCTCTCTACAGCTACTCAAAAGGGAGCTGCGGCCAGGTGGGTGTCAGCCCTTTCTCCCAGGCAATCAGCGACAGGATGAGGCGACACAGCCTTAAGCTGTGCCAGGCAAGGTTTGGGTTGGACATCAGGAGGAACGTCTTCACAGAAGGGGTGATTAGACACGGGAATGGATTGCCCGGAGAAGTGGTGGAATCACCGTCCTTGGAGGTGTTTAAGGAAAGACTCAGTGCCATGGTCTAGTTGACATGGAGGTGTTCAGTCACAGGTTGGACTCGATTTCAGAGGTCTTTTCAACCCAACTGATTCTGTGAAAACCCAGCTAACAAATGTTTGCAGCCTGTGCAAAGGCTGAGGGAGCTAAGAGGTGACGGAGAGTTGCAGCACCTGAAGGGAAGTGGTGGAGATGCTTGGTAAGCCAGGCACTGCCCAGCTCAGGATCAATATGCAGTTACACAGCAAAGATAAAAGGGAGGCTGTTTTTGCAAGGTGCCAGCTTGGAGCTCTGTGGCTCTGACAACAGTTTAATGATCTTTGGCTGGATACCTTGCTAAACCTCAGTATCAAGTATGTTTGTAACTGTAAAGACTAATGTGATCCTTACATTTACGAAGTGAAGAATTTCAGGCATTATCAATAGAACCTATTTTGCCTTGTATTTCACACGGGAGATGCTTTTATGGCACTTTCCAGTTGGTCCAGGAGATCCATCTGGGAATAATTAAAAGAGCCAAAAACTGCTTGTAGTGTGCCATAGGGAGAAAACACCTGCCTGAAGAGTCAAGCAGAAGGATAGAAGCTGACTAGACTGCAGATCGTGAGTCTCTCCCAGGCAAAAGGAAATGAAATTGAAAAAAATTCCTATTGATTTTGAAAAATGTGTAACATGTTATAGGAAGTAGAAGTCAGGACATTTCACATTTAGTGTAGGCTTTCAACGAGGATAAGACATGAGAGCTTTTAATGAGTTGTGATGGATTCTCGCCAAGAAATATCTAAAAGATATTATAAAACTTCTCTGTGATATGCTGGTTTATTGGCTTATATCTATGGATTTATGACAACTGTGTTTAATGAGTCTCTTTAAATGGAGCATTTTGAGTGAAAGTGAACTGCCAATTTCAGAAATGGATGAAGAGTGACATGGGGAAAAAGCTGTGAATGGGGAGTCTGGGATGGGTCTGTGGGAGAAGACGGAAGGAGGGAGGAGAGACAGTGAGGATTTGAAGTCAGTAGGGAGCTGGAATTTCATCGGCAGGCTCCTGCAGAACAGCAAGTAGGAAACAACACTGACAGTGTCAGATAGGAGATAAAAACATGCGAGCCTTTCAGTTCCACTGAAAGGGGGGAGTGCTGTGGCAGTTCCTAAAGAGCAACTTGCTTCCTCCCAGCTTAGATAGAACCTCAAACTGCTGAAAATCTCGATTGATTCTCTGTTACTCCAGAAGAGACATGTTAGACACTTCCCAGAATCACAAAACTAAGTCTTTTGAAGGATACTTTCATGGACATCTTCTAAAGCACGAAGATTAAAATTAACTCAGACTTCACAGGGCAAAAAAGAGAAATTCCAAGAGGAAAATAATCCAAAACCCATTTATAAGGCATGGAATCTTTTGGTCAGCCTGAACAGTACTTTGTGTTTCTCTTTTCTTTTGCCCTGTCTTCTTCCTCTTTGTCACTGAACTTTCCATACCACAAAATGAGTATTTCACAGCTCACTTTCTATTTGAATCTAAGAGGAACTAACCATTCCTGTTGTTGTTTACAGACCAAAAATCTCAGACAGAAAGTGAAAGTTATTCTAAATAAGTGTGGGAGGAAAACACAGACTAACCTTTGAGCTTGGTACGTGCTAGTCCTGCTTTGATTCTGACACTTGCCTGTAACACCTTATGCTTCATGGCACAGCCTCCAATCTCAGCACTTTCGTTTCAGTGCTTCATAATTTGTGTCTGTTACTTATTAAAGAAATACAAGAGTATCGACATAAATTACTTATACATCTCTTGGGAGATTAATTCTCTCTTTTGTTTGCCAGGTTTTATTGGAAAAGAATTCAAAGCTGCCTTACAGAATTGATAGTTCAGGCTTGTCTTTGTTTTCATTCTTTTAAGTTGCATGGTAGGGATATTGGGTATTTTCTGGTGCGAATCACTTCTAAAAAATATTCAGTATTTTTTAATGCGTACTAGCTTTTAATTTCAATATAAATTCCTGTTGAATTTGCATGCACTCAGACTGCAAAAATTACTATTTTCATCAAAAAGCATCCATTCACAACCACCTTTGCTTCTGGAATATTTTTAGGAGATAAAACTACAGAACATAAACAGAGAAATAAAAAGTAAATAAAATATGTAAGCAAAAACATTTATGTACAAGGCAAATGTGGTATTAATAATGTGGACACTGAGTTAATTTAGCTTGTTGGAGTACTCTACTGAAGTAATTTATGTGCCTGTAACTGTGGAAATATGCCAGCATCCTGTGTTAAGCCAAATCATGAGTATCCAGTCACTGAAGGACTTAGAAACTTAAGTTCTTTACTGCGTTCAGGACAAAACATTATTTATTTAAGTAGGACACTGATTCCAAGTTGTTACCTTGCCTTTGGACATTGCTACAAATTATTAATGCCCTTTTATTTTTCTGACAACACGATGTGTGCAGATTTACCAATGCTTTGCTGAGGATCAGGTGCATGACATCACACAGCTCGAAAGACTTTTAATAAAGCATACAGCTGGATAACTGGATGAGTTTCTGTGCAATCAGTGTTTGGAAATGGGTAGGTTCCAGGAAAAGCTTTAATATCCAAGATGGTTTTTAACTGAATCATTTTAATAACAGCAACTGGCACTATGAGCTAAAAATCTTGATTATTTTATTGAAAACTGGTGTCACTGTGGACATTATGCTCAACAATCACTGGTGGAAAATCCCAGTGATCATTAAGCATAATGAAAACAACTTGTGCTGATGGTGAGAAATACCTCAAATTGACTGCTGTAGGTGCCTGTAGTGTTGACTGGGAGGGGTGGGCAGGAGGTCCTCTTCTCAGTTTCATAATTTGCATGGGTGTTCTGCAGGACTCTTGCAGCAAAACTTCCACCTGTGTCTCTGAAGACGTGAACAGGGTGTTCACGTGTCGTTCACTTCTGACACAAGTCTTGTCTGGGATTCTGCTGTACTTGTCTCTGAGTTGGTGACACAGTTCAGGGTGAAAACCTGCTGAGCCTGTCAGGCTGGCCAAGATTTTGGGCCTTACTGGTCTAACATGCTCCGCTATTTGAAAAATGTAATTGGAGGTTTTAGCTGTGTTCCCAAAGCCTTGCTGTCTGAGGAGAAAAAGAGTTCTAAACATTGCTCTCTCCTTTGGCTGCTGCCCTTACCTTGTCCATAGGACATATCACATAAAATCAGTAAGTCAACAACTCACATAGCTTGAGCGAACACTATTTTACAACTGTTCTGAATTACAGGGTAGATGTGGAGCTCTAATAAACTTGCTAGAGATGGAGATTCAGAGGTTTTGGCACTTTTTGAAATTAATTTAAAGACATTTCAAAGCCAGTGTAAAACATTGGACCAGGTCCTTTGTCACTAGTAATGAAAGACGAAAAAAAACCCAACTATGGATAACAGTGTCTCACATTCCATGTTGCTGAATGGGATTTTCAGATATTTGCAATCTGACTGTAGCTGTCTGTAGCAATGTAAAGAGTAATTCGGAATCAGTGACTATGTATTATTACTAGGGTATTTATGTAGTCCCCAACTCTGTGAAAATTTACCTACCCTTGTTAGTGTGCTGCTGCTTAATATTGGTTTTGAATATGCAAAAATAGGATGATGCACTCTTATTTGAATGTATATGTTGTGAGCAAACTCGCTACTAGATTAAATTGTCTTGGCTTCATCATTAATGTTAATCTGGAGCAAGCTGTAATGGTCCTTCTTGTTTTAATTCTTATGACTACTGAAACCCAAAGGGCAAGGGTTTGGAGAATATTAAAGCATTCCCTTATCAAAGCAACTTGTAATGAAATCAAATCTATTTCTCCACATAAATAAATGACTTCGGACATAGTTGCAGTTTCCTCCTACTCTTACTTTTTTTTCTTGGTGAAATGACACGTCATAAATTATATATTACAGTATAATGACAAGAAGTATCCCTTAGTATGCACAGCCACAGCCATTATGGGTAACAGATGCCTCATGCAAAGCATGGAGCACATAGACACGGAAGGAAAACACAAAGCACAGCAATGGCTTTGAGGGAAAAAGGGGGACGGCTATCCAACTCCTTGTCTGTATGTGAATCACTTGTACTGTTACCAATATTTCATCTTTGCTCAAGAGCCTATAAATACTTCCAGGAGCACATCTACCTGAGAAACCAGTGTTAGACCTTGTGCCAAACAAATTTTGGACTGGTTCTCTGAAATAGAACAAGTTTCAGGGCAAAGGAGGAAAAAATATGAACTTTACTAGCGCTATAGGTAGTCAGGTTTCTGTAACCTCTGGGTCTTCGAGGAGGCAACTCAGAGCAGCAGGAGTGTGCTGGGTGGGTCGAGGCTGTCCCAGATGTCTCCGAGGACTGAGTTAGACTCTCGCTACAGGTCACACCCTCAGGGAAGTTTTGTTTTCATCACTGACTTGGAGGGAGCAAAGGAAGACTTGGTTACAGTTATCCACTGCGAGTATCTATGACTGCCTCGGGTCAGTTAAGGTTTCCAAGCACCGAGGACACATTTGGGAGTGGTACAGCAGTACCTTTGGGCTGGGTACCAAGAACCTCACCTATTAAAAAACTAACCTTCCTGCAGGAGAAAAAACCAAGTTTCTAGCAGTCAGTGAGCTTCAGCAGTAATGTGTGATTATTTCAAAGGATGTGGCAATAAGGAAGTTATCTTTTTATGACAGTTTTCTGCTCCCAGAAAAGGTCGTATCCTTGGCAGGGATTTGGCATTTAGTATTGCAATGCCTGAAGAATTTTGGATTGCTTTGCATTTTCACAATAATTCATCACCTTCTTTAGGTAACAAGTGTCCACAGGGTTAATGGGTTCAGTGGCTTTGTTGAACATTGGTAATTTAAGGACTGTTTAAAACAAACACTTTTCAAGACCTTTGTTAAAGTAAATTAGTCTTTGTGTAAGAATAAAAACAAAGCTGAACTCTATTTGCTTGAATTAGGGTTAAATTAGAATTTAGTGCTAGGATTAAGAACAGACCTCATTGCTTTAGTTTCGCCCTAAACTGAGTTTTCATTGGGATTACGAGGGAAATTCAGTGCTCTACAGAATGTCAGCATAGGCTTGAGGATCACTCGTGCCGTGCAAACCCTCTAGAGGTAACTGCCAGAGGTTAAAAGATTTAACAGCTGTGCTGTAGTATTAAGGTTTGTAAAATAAAATAAGAATTAATAAACGAACAAAACAAGAAAACACAATCTCGTGGCTCTTTTTAAAACTCAGAGTTCTGCAATGGGCATGTTACACTGTCTCTAAATAAATATTTGATGAGTGACTGAATGTTAACTACTAGGCATTGGTATCGGCTTCAGTATTGCAAAAATCTTCAGTCACAGCTTCCCTTCTCTCTGGACATTCATCCAGCACGCAGTGCTTTTCCTCTTTTTTACATTGTTCCTCTTCCTCCTCTGTGGTGATAACTTTCTTGAGGATAGGTGATAATGAACTAAAAACATCGCTACAAAATTTGGCTTTTAAAATCCACTTAGAGGAACGTTTACCCTTCCCACCTTCTCAATGTTACTGTTACTGTTGCTGGTTTGAGTAAAACATGCCTCTTCTGGTCTTGCACCCAGGTTTCCTCCTCAGAGCTGCTGTCACAGAGCAGGAAGAGGCTGCAGACCTCTTCTGCCAGATGCCAGTGTTGGCAGCTAGTGTGGGTGATAGAGGGTGAGGTAAATAGGCTGAAATGGAATAGGAGGCAATCATCAATATTACACCGGTAGGGTGCCTAACTTCCAGAGACATTGCAAAAGAATTTATGAAAATTAAGTGGAGGCCGTGTCCACTTCATACTTCATTTTCATTAAATTGGTCTTTTACCGCATTTTATACCAAAAAGCATCCATTAATAGACTATATTCCTAGATTAACCTCACTCCTCTTCACGATTTTTTTTAGTATGCTGGAGTCTTGTTTGCATTCTACACGATGAAACAGAGTCCTGCATAGCAACTGTGTTCAGCCTTTACTCTCTCCGGACCAAAAAAAAAACCAAACCAACAACAACCTTGGAAACATAGTATTTCTAAATACTAAGATATTGAAAGTCAAGAGGAAAACACAAAACAAAAGCTTTCTCCATTCAACAAGCTGGATTGAATCTGTTTTCTCCCTGGTTTCTTAGTTGAACTTTCCCAAAATTTCAAAGTTTTATTTTCCAATATCATGACAGGAGTATTTCTGTGTATTTCATCATGGGTTTTCTTTCTAATCTGATTGAATTGCAACAAACCGCTGTGTTAATTAGACTTTGACCACCTTTCCTTGGGTTAGGCCTAAGACACCCTCAGTATGTCATTTTGAAAAAGGCAAAGAGATAAGCAGAGTAATTTTAAGCCTTTTAATACTTACAGGTACATTCCCAACATTTTGGCCATCATGTCTTTTTTTTCATGGGAGTGTGATGGCTGAAACGTCTGGAATGTGTCTGTAAGTAATCAATGCCTCAAAATGCTGGGGCTTATCTGTAAGCCTTGCTTGAAGGTGTGCACTCAGTATTTGAAAGCTCTCAAAAAAGTCTTAACGTCTCATTCCCTCAAAACTTCGTTTTAGACTGGCTGATCCAGGATGTCATATAGACTGTGTATTGCTTTCTGCCTAGGGTAGCGGGTAGTGCTGCTGTAAGATGTTCTTAATATCTGTTCTTGTGTAAGGGCAATATATGTGTCCTGTTAAATATATATAAAAAAATATATATAAAATATAAATATTTTTTCCCCCACAGTTCAGGCATTTTTTTATATTTCCACCCAAGCAATCCCTACTTTCTCTCGTGCACCTTCTGTGTTCTACCTATGCTTGTAAGCATCCCTTTTCCCCTGCTAACAAATCAACCCAAAGTTTGAAATTTTACTGTCGTTCGCTATCGTGTTTAATAAATGTTCTGTGGCTCTAACTTATTCTGGTATGAGTAAGTGAAGAATCCTGTCTCCTTCCTTCAAAGGATCAGCTGTGTTGGATAACAGGGCTCTCTTTTCTCCCCTTCCCTTTCCCATCATGCCGTTATTTATTATTACAAGCATCAACTTTTTGCTTTTGCAGTATTGAGGAGCCAGAAAAAGAAAGAAATCAGACAGGGATTATTAATGAAGCTAAAACACTTCATCCTCTCAATAATCTGTTCTTAAGAGCTGCTTTTAATTTTAAAAATAATGCCTCCCCTGCAAGAGAGGGAGTATCCATGTTTTCTTCTGACTGCTCTGGAGCATTAATCGCTGAGCAGTGTCAAACTTCTGTATGTTTTACCAACACTCTTCAGTCAGTACAGGTGCCAGTAGCATGCATACCTAAACCAGAGTACTAGAAGTGCTTTCACTTGACTGTTGATGACTATGCGCATTCAAACTGGTGCAAGTGCTGATTTGGACGGTTGATTACATACATATGCATATCCTTGGAAAAAACAATGCAGCATAACTGGTCCTAAATCACTGGTGTGTTTCAGAATAAGTGGCAGTAATCAGGAGCTTGCCAGCATCTTGTTTGGGTGATGGGGTGTTCCCCAGGAGCACCAGGGGCCCTGTCACTACCCTGTGTACATTTCCTAGCTTGTCAGTGTAGTTTAAACTTCAGTGTGGGTTGTGAAAGTTGCTCTCACACCACCGGGGTTTTTTTTTAAGTCTGTCTTTTCCCTAGAGTATAGTCCAGACGCAGCTGACATAAACTGGTCCCCTGTAGACTTGAAGGACCCTTCAAGAACCCATCTGATACCAAGGCAGATGTCAATGACTTTTCAAATACATCACATGAAGGCTGCTTTCAGAAATTAAAAACTTCGTGTTCCTACAGCATCTCTAGGATAATTCACATAGGAACAACGTGGGTCATCTTCTCCAATATTTTCCAGAACAGAATGGATAAGACACAGCAGCTTGTATTTTCTCTGACCGGTAAAAGTAAAGAAGTTTCATCTGGTATGTTGATCCTGCTGAAACCTTTGGCAGGGGAAGGAAAAAAGAGAGTTAACCCCTGCTAAGTTCAACTCATGAAGTTTCCTGAGCACCTTCTCCCCTTCTGTGAGCTTTTCTCTGAGTTATATCTACTAAGCAAAGTATGAAAATGCAAGGTAAAATGTAAGGAGTAACATGGGAATATGAAACAGAAAGAGCCTTTACAACGGTGATAGTAATTGAGAGGACAAAGTATGCTTACTATCAGTTTAAGGCTTTGTTTGGCTTTTCTGGCAGCTGTATCTTGTGTGGGTTAAATAGTGCACATTTGTAGAGTAAATGTGCTCACTAATGGTGTCGCTCCTATCGAAGCTTCTGAGTAGCATAAGGTTAGAAAAAGTCCGTGTTAGGGTGGGTACTGCTGTTAAGAAATACTGACTCATCATAAAGGAAATTAAAGTAGTAATGAGATGCATTTAAAAATTAATTTACATGATCCTCTCCACTGTTCTCCAGCAAGGAGAAAACTTTCTGCCTCCCTGTAGGTGCTGTGGGGACCCTTATCATCACAGAATGCATCTAGTAAAATGACAGTGGTATTAAAGGTACATTTGATCTTCCCCTCCCTGAACAGTCCTGGGAAAGAGAGTGAACTAATAACTAAAGTAAGCTCTAGAGGACAGGCCATTTTTTTTCTTCATGTTCAAGATGGAGAGCTCATTTGCCAGAATTAATAATATAGATGACTTCAAGGACTGAAGCTGTGAGGGAGCAGTAAGAATCTCTCAGTCTTGCTTGCTTCACCTTCCTGATGCAGCAGCAAGATTCTTGTTTTTCTGGGCACTGGCCTGTGCTGAAGGCCACCAACCTGTCCGTGCAGAGGAGGACAGGACAGGTGGTGGTTCTTGAGTGGCGCTCAGATCTGAATTCTCCCATTGTCAAAGCACCTTCAGGCCCTGCTGGCCAAGACAGCGAGAGATTTACACTGTTATCAACTACACCGTATCCATGTAGGCAGAGCCAGCAGGAGTCTGGCCAATGAGCTAGATGTGAAATAATTAAAATTTACTGAGTGGTTTAGATTTAGTCAGTTTGAATGCTTTTCTTGTCTGATTTTTGAAGGCAAGTTGTTTATCCAAGTGAAGTGCTTTAAGATACAGCAAGGAGCATTGACATCAGCAGAGATCAATGAAGGACGAAGAGGTCTATTTAATCTAGGAAATGAGTGACTTGGGTCTTTGATCCTATTGCATTCTTGTATTACCAGAAGGTTAAATTTAGTCCTGCATACACAAATTCTGTTTGACTAAGTTTACTTAGGTTTTAAATATTTGTGGGTTTCTTTTGTTTAAGTTCTCTTGTATAACAAGAAATAAACCCCAACTGTTACCACGTAATTAGGCTGTTGCTGTGTAAGCATGTGTAGGCCTTTTCAGACTTGAGAGCAGAATATGCAAATTCAAACCCAAATGCATTTCTTTAGACTTCCATACTGTATGAAAGAAAAGGAAAACACCCTCTGACCCACTGTATACAAACCAGCCTCTGAAATGGCATAGGGAAATAGCTCAAAATTGAATTAGCAAGAAATAAGTCTTGTTTGGGTCATGTTACCTACAGTACTTCCCTTTTCCAGAAGTAAAGAAAACCTGGTGCAGTCTAACGCAAAGGTGTACATTTGGTTCAAGATGTAAAAATGTAAGATAAGCCTTAGAGAACATGAAGATAAGGCTGAAGTTTCTACCGTGCTGAAAGACAGTATCAGAAAATTCTCATAATCCCTTGTCTAGAAAGGTTAGTTGCTTTGGTGTAAAATAAACAGAAATCAAAGTGTAAAATAAACAGAAATCAAAGTGAGAGGGTTTTTTTATTATTTACATTTATCTTTACTGCAGCAAGCCATAGCAGGTGCTAGCATGAGATGAGCTTCGGCGTTTCTTGCCACAGACTCGCTTCACCATGTGTCATCAACCACGAGTTTTAAAAGTGCCTGAATTGAAATATACATTATGACACACAAAATATAATCGAAAAAACAGGGAGAGGAAGGAAGTCCCATCAGGGAGGCAAAACTGCAGCCCTTGCTTCCTTGCACATCCCTCTTCCCCCCAGCCGCTGCCACACTCCCTCTCCTCCGTGCGCGACCCGGGCCGAGCTCAGCCGGGCCGAGCTCAGCCGGGCCGGAGCAGGGCGGTCCCGCACGCCTGCGATGACTCCGGGGCCTCGCCCCAAGCCCGCACCGTCCTTGCGGCTTTTATTTTCGTAATTTTAAATTTATTTGTTCAACACCCGCTGCCTCGGGCTGAACGGGGGGCGCTCCAGGGGGCGAGAGCGGGGCGGCTCCGCGCTTGCGGGAGCGGCGCCCGGTGCTGCTCCGCGGCTGCCGGGCAGGTGCCGTGGTGGCTCTCGGACCGCACCGGCGGGGACATACCACTTCTGGGGG
>VZTD01002396.1:35492-204076 GCA_013397725.1 Rhagologus leucostigma | reverse complement strand
CCGCGGCGAAGGCGGCCCCTGGCTGTGCCCGGCTGCGGGCGGCGGGCAGGTGCACCTGGCAGGCAGGGCCAGCCGGCCCGTGCGCGGCCACTGTCATGTACGCCATGGCAGGGCTTGCTATCAGCGAGGACGGAGGTAGTAGGAAACTATTTTTCAGTGGAGGACGGGGGTTTTGAAGGTAGCAGCATCCTTAGCGAAACGTGTTTCATAATTAAAATCGCGTGGATGAAATTGCCAGGCTGTGTAAACATTTCGACACCTCCTCGCTCCAGTCCGAGACGCTGGCCGTGGTGCATCTCCCGCGGTTCATGGAGCTCTTCAGCTGCCAGCGGGTTTTCCCGGAGGGCCGAGAGCTCCAGGAGTGCCCAGCGCCTAGTTTGTCGCTGCCCTTCTAGAGGGATGTAAAGCTAGACATTCCCACACTGCCAGAGCGACACTTCCCTTCCAGAGGGAATCAAAGTAACACACTGGTGGTTTTGTAGTTCATCAAAGAGTGCGTTTTCTTGTTGGTTCCTGAGAACAAACGTCAAAATAAAACTCAGAGGTCCTTAACACAGAAGTTACAGGTGGAGATAAAGAGAATAATTATCTACTTGTTACTCCAAAGCTATAAAGAATTCCTGTGGATGAGCGAGGGCACTGACACGGGGAAAGCTAAGCAAGTGGATAAAGGTCTCTGACGCCTTGTAAAAGGATATGTACTCAGTCTGTTTTATACAGCAGGCAGTCACAAGGATTAGTCTATTATCAGCACAGGTTACTGTTCGGGCTATAGATTCTCTTTATAAGTGATGTGGTTTACAGACTTAAGAATTTTATGTTGTTATTTGTCGTACGTACTGTCCAGTTGATGATGCAGTAAACTTTAAACCCTGGGTTTTCGTTTGTATAATAGCTTCTTTTTTATTGAGTCACCCTATGACGATGTAATAGGGGAGGTATAGTAGTATAAATCATACCTTTTTCATGTAGTTCTGTTTTTCTCAGTTTATCAGACACTAATGTATTAAGGTTAAACAATTGCCTCAAGTGAATTTTGTTCTAGGTAGCAAGCTTCTGTGCAGAGTACAAAATATACGGACATTTTGCATCTTATGTTGAAAAAGTAAAAATTGTAGTACAGTACAATGTAGTTATAAAAATGTGTTATAATAGTTTATACGGCAAGAGGATGAAATAGTGTATATATTGGAAATACACTGCATTCATTGTATCACTTCTTTTTAATGGGACACTCAATCTCTTCAGTTTTAACCTCTTATTTTCAAGCACAGTGGGGGATTGAGCGCTGTCTAATCTTGCAGGACAGCATGCTGAAGTGGTTTGTGGAAATACTCTTCAGATACGACACAGGCTTCACAGGACTGAAGTCTGAACCCTGATCTCGATTCTGTCACTGGTTTTAAATATTGTGACATTCAGTGACAATTTTTCTGTTTCTCTCAGAAGGAGGCTAATTGTTATCTGGTTCATGGGATTGTTGCGTAAATTAATGTTTGTGGAAGAACTGGGAGAGTGTCATATGAGGGATTTCAGATAGCTGGCTTGTGCCTCCCTGTCAGTGCGCTGTGGATATCCCTACTGGGGATGTACCCTATGTAGCCTGTTGAAACAAAGTAGTTTTGCTTTCTTAATTTTCCAGTACTATTACAGAATAGGTTTATTGCCTTGAGTTCAACAGTTACTGTATTGTTTGCTTGATCTCTATCCAGATATGCAGCTAGGATCTCTAACCTAACTTGCTAATAGTATTTATAAATCACTCTCATGGAGAAAAGCTGGGGCAGCATTACCAGATTTCCAGGCAGCTCTGAAACATGTGTTAGGAAGAGCAGTTCTCTTACTGTTAAACAAATGTTCTACGGAAGATAGTCTTTGATTCTCTTAATGGTCCATTTAAGTTAAAGAACGTCCTCAGGTCCTCATTTGAAGCTCTGTTTGCCAGCAGAAAAGAACAGTTGCTTCATTTGGAACAAATGTTAGAGCACTTTCAGTAGGCTGATTTCCCACATTTAAAGTTAGTCCAAGATACAGAGCTGAGATTAATATGATTATTCTTTTAACTTAATTTAAAAAAAAAAAATCTACACAGTATTAGATACTCTCTTAAAAAGCCAGTAATTAGAAACTGGGTGAAGGAGGAATAAAAGGGTATAACACATTTTAGCAAAATAGTAAAAGGTAGGGAAAAAGTATCTGTGATCGCTGTGCAGTACAATGGCAAGTAGTAGATAGGTCCCAGTGTAACTAGAGCAGTCTGATAGAACATCTTGATGTGTTTTTTAATGATTTGCAAGACACAGTTATTTTGTTAGGAATGGATGCTGTGTTGAATGAACTGTTCTGGATGGACAACAGTGTCTGAGAAAAGTTTGAAACCAGGCTCAGGGCAAGTCAAGTACCACTGAGAAGGATGCAACATTTGGCTTCACCTTTTCAGTTGTGTTGTTACTTGGGGATTTCTGTGTTTGTTTTCCAGTTGTATGAAAAATAAACCAATTTTGCAACTCAGGATTTTTCTGTGCTAGTGGTCCCCATGTAAGTACACAATATGTTTTGTGACCATAACCATGTCATGTTACATAAATCTATTTCACTTCTTCTGGTCCAGATAGTAAAGAAATGGGATTGCCCCCAGTCAATGTCTAGGTAATAGACTGCTTTCATTTACCCTTTTACTTTGGGCTTTATTTGATGTTGAGCCCCTCTAATGAGATGCTTTGTGCCTCAATTTTTACTGACCTTTTCCTTCAGGAGAGTAGTTTTGCCAAGCTGAGGTCACTCTTGGCTGCTCCTCCTCAGGATGAGGAAACTGTCCTGATGGCACAGCTCTCCAGAGCTCAGGTAGTTGCTCGCTCGTAATGGATATAATTTAGATGTCAGGAAATGTGAGCATTTGGATGTGCCAAAGTGTTAAACTGCGGATTTCAGGAAACACACAGTCTCAGTTTTGTTTTACCCAGTACGTTGTCTGTGTGTCACTACTGCCAGGTATACTCCCTATTGCCTGTTATTCTGGGACGGCGGTGACGGAGATGATCTTGTCTATTCTCTTGCCAGCATAGGTTGGTCCTTACACTCTTGTAAATCTCACTTTATGTGCTTTAGCTGATGGAGCTTTGAACACTTTCCTTTGCAGACTATTTCACAGATTACTCAGCTTCATAAAAACAATTCTTCAAGTTTTGTTAATGCTCAACATCTCCCTGTGCATAGCCCATATATTTGATTTACTTCTGTTTGCTTCTGTGTTCACATCTGCCCCTGCAGTTTTTCTTATTTGGAGCTAAGAAAAAGAAATGTGATCTCCTGAATTCCTGTTGAACAATCTGTTGAAACTGGCTGTTTAGTACATGCTTATGGCATGTTAACATTAAGCAACTTGTATTTACGTTTCAGCACCAAAAATTCAGGCACTCCATAATTTCCAGGTGATCTTGAATGATCCTGGCCGCTCATACCCATTCTACTTTGGTTTTGCCCCTTCTGTTTCTGTATTCACTGCCCCTTCTGCATTTCTACAGATGGCTGGCTTTTTTACCAGAGGGTGGCCCAAGGGTACAGGAATGAGGAAGGGCAGGCTACATGCTTGCCCACGGGTCTCCCTTTGCCTGCAGTGGCATGGAGCAGAGGTTGGGCTGAGCTCTGTCTTGGTGACTTGGCCTGCTTGGGAACACTTGACTTCTGGTGGTTTCGTCTCGATAGACCCAAAGTATTTCAGCTTGATGAAGACTGAATGGCTTTTGCTGTGGGAGTGGTGTGTCAATGCCTCCCAGAGTGTACCATCCTCACAAAGTGATCTGCGTATCTGAGGATTTGTGTTTCGAAGGGATGCTCCAAGGGCTTGCTCTGGTTTTGTTTAGCACTTAGCCCTAGAGCAAGTTAAAAATCTGTCCGCCCTTTGTAAACACAATCTTTGTGTCGTGTCCTTTTCTCTTCATCTTCTGATGTCAAGCATCTTCTGTCACATTTATCTTGTGTGGGTCATTGGGAATGTCTTGCATATTTGCAAGATGTCTTGCAACTGCTAATACCAGTTTTGGGTTTATGCTGTGAATTCAGGAGATCCATTATGAGTATCAAAAATGGATCTCTCTATATCTTTCCATAATATTTTTTACTATGATGGATTAATAAACATTAAGTATTTTTGTTTTCAGGTTCCAAGCAGGAGCTGCTGTTAGGTGTGGTGAGGGCAGAATTCTTCAAGCATTGAACTTTTTGCTATTATTAGGATAAACATTAGAGTAAGGAAATGAGCAATACAAAGGCAGATTGTATTTAAAGATAATTTAAATACATGGAATGTATTTATAATCTTTAGAGGTTTTATTCCTCTAAAGCTATTTGTGAAATGCTATTGTGTTAATTACTCCAATATTCATAGTGTCACGTATATCTTAATAGTTATAAATACTTCTAGTAGCTGGCACAAAGTTGACAGAGCCCTTCTCTTAAATTAAGAGAAAGTGCGAGTATGAATATTATGCATCTGGCAGGTTTTTTCTCATTTATCATTCTTGTGCTCAATTTGCTTAAAAGGCAATATAACAAAGGAGTTATCTGGTGAGGATAAAACCTTGACTGCTTATATAAGAAAAAATAACTTCTTTCTTACATTTATTTCGTGGAGACTCTTTCTGAAGTCTGTAAAATGGGAAACTATTTTACTGTGTATTTGGAAAGTAGCTTAATAAAGTACAGTAGGCCAATTGGCTGATAAATAACTAGTGTTCCAAAGTAACTCACTTAATTATGCTCTTTACTTCTTCAGCTCAAATCTAATTATGATTTTGGTTCTTTCCTATGTGACTTTATTTAGGTCTAGAAAATTTAGCTGAAACAAAATCTGCCATAATAAATTTTGATTAAGTGGGCATATTTAGGCCTGAAAACAGTTAGACTTGTAATTTAATACTTGTAGTTGTAACTTGGCTGTTATTACAAAGAGTTTGGAGTTGGATAGCATCTCCATTATGCTTCTCTGTCCATTGCTTTACATGACACAGCAAGTATTCAATATTTATTCTGTAGAAACTCATCAAATGCTTTGCCAGACAAGAAGCAAAGTTGCTTTAGTTGAATTTTTATGTCTGATCTTCAGTCAAAGAGGTGCCCTGGTCTTGACCCTTCCTCTGTGTGCTAATATGTAGAATCAGCAGTTTTCTTTGATTTAGGGGAATGTTTAGGGTGTTGCCTCCAAGAAGATTGTCTGAAAAATTCAGAAACTTTACACATGCTTTATGTTAGCCTGTGGGTGGACGATTAATACTGGCTTATTGCAGCTTTATGAACAAATTCTGTGCATCTGGGCAGGAGGAAAAAAACACTTTTTATTTTGTTTGTGCTCTCAAGTGGGACAAAACCAGGATAATAGAGCTCCTCAGTGGTTTTGATTCCTAATGCAAATATGTTGAACTACCCCCAAGTTACAAATGCTGCTTCTTTCTGCTGTGTATGTATTTATGCACTGATTTGCTTTCAAACAAACGTTAAGTAGCATGTGTTTTAATCTCAAGTATTTGTGGAGAATCTGTAGAAGCAAACTGACTGTTTTCCAAAGAGATTTCAGCAACATATTGGTGTTTCCAACAAGAAACATCTCTCAAACTGCATCTTGCCTACGCCTAGCTATTCCTCCAGTCCCTACTTCTTGAGGCATGTCCCTAAATCCCAGCTGTGACCTGCATGAATGAAACCTCCAGGCCAGAATTTGGACAGAGTGTAAAGCAGGAATTTGATGGAGAGAACAACTGGACTTTTATGGGATTTGGCTGGGATTTGTTTGCTTGGTTTTTTCATGTATATGAGTTAACAGTGATGAGTGCAGAGTCCTACACTGCTCTCTGTTGCCTGCCTCATTCTTTAAATCCCCCCATCCCCCCCACCTCCAAAAAATTAGTAATTCCTGGTTGTTTTTCACGTCCTTCTCCACAGCCCTGGCAGAACAGAAGGCTGAAGCACTGAAACATTCCTTTATATTTGGATATGAAATACTGTGTGCGTTGAACAACTACTACCAATAACAATACTTTTGCAGTAACATTTTGGTGCTAGAAGAGTGTTCGAAGTCTCTTTTTGTTTCAGGATATTGTGTTATCTAAGGAAAAGCTAAAATTAGAAGTGATATGGGGAGCGTTGTGCGTGGTGGCTTTTTCTTGCGGGGGGGTGGTGGTGTGGTTGGATTTTGAGTTTGTTTGTTTTTTTTTTTTAAACAGAGCAGCTCTCCTAATGGATGAATCATGTGGGTGTAACTTACAGCACTTGATAGCAAGCAGTCTGTCTGAAGGTATATGTGTAATAAGATTACTGGGATCATTTAGAAACTATTTGGAACTACTGAAACGTGAACTTAATCTATTGTAAATATTTGTTACTCATTATCTAATATATCAAAATATATTTGGTTACAGTTAGGCAAATGGAGGTAAGATATAAAGTGCAAGTTTTCAACAATGAGCTACCAAGCACTGGAAAAGCTGCAGATGCAGCTGGTGAATGTTTTCTGTGAAAACAAATATTTTCTTGGAAAATAACTTGCCAGAGCACAAGGGAAACAAGAGCTAGTGTTCTAGTTTTAGCTAGACTAAAATGAAGGGATTGGGTTGAGAAATTGTCAAGACATTTGGAGACTGCTGAAATATTTTAGATTTGGCTTCATTTTTACAAAGTTTCCTGTGTCGCACTATGTTGTTAATTGAAAACCAGATGTTTTAAATTCATTGAATGAGACTTTAGTAATTATTAGTCTCTTGTTAAATTGAAGATTTTTTTTTTCTTTGTCTTTCTTTTCTGGTGTCAGAGTCAATTGGGGTTTTTTCTAGATCTTTGCTGTACTGAAGTCTGCAACACACATACATGTGTCTGGTTTGGTGGCTTGACCTCAGTCAAATTCCTGATTTCCTTTCAGGAGAAATCTTCAAATTTATCTGCTAAACCAAAATATTAGGTCCTTTTACACTAGTCACAAGGACCTCATCACTTGAGGCCTTGAATTCAAAACAGTCCCTGTCTTTCAAAAACTGCAATTGCTTAGACAGGTTACCAGGTCTGATGAAAATACTTAGTTGTCTTTGGCCTAGGTTAGGCAGGAAGTGTGACTTGGCAATGACAAAGGTCTTCTCTAGCTTTGGTTATGTGAACAGCTTTTTAAAGACTGTAGTATAATTGAAAACATAGCAATGAAGGCCCTTCATAACCCCTCACTGGCTCCACACGACAAACAAGAAAGGCAAAATATGGGAGAGATGAAAACAGCATGTTGCAGAATTTCTAACTTGTTCTCAAAGGACTGATAATTTCAGAGCCCTGTTCTTGAAAACCTGCCTGCGTATGCTGAGAGATAGAAATGTTTGCCTTTCCCAGGAAAGCTATTGCTGTAAGTAGCAGATATTATTATATCTTGAAATATAGTCATCCCAGGTGATATCCACCTTTGGCCTAGTACATGTGTTTTCTTTATGTAGTCAGCTTCTGAATCTTTTTTATATGTATGTATATATATAATTTAATACACAGAAGGTATTTTGCTGAATGGCTTCAAGAACCCACTTCAATGGTCTGAATAAACTGCATGAAATCTTAAAAATGTGCCCTATTCTTCTCTTCTTAAAAGGGAAAGCTAGTGCTAATTTATTATGTCAGAGGCATTATGAACTTTTTCAAATCTGCATGGAAAAAAATCCATTAAGGGCTTATAATTTTGGTGCAAGTCATCTGATGGTGTTCAGAATTTACTGTGTAATATATTTTCTTTAAGATATATTCATGCTCTTGTAAGATAAATATTTGCTTATGTAATAAGCTGAAGCAAGTGTGCAGAGGGATGGTTATTAGGTAGCTTTTATAAAGGTGGTGGAAGTACGCTTTAAAGACAATTCCTTGTATTTTATTTCACCATTAGCATATCTAAGGTATTTACTGCCATAAAAAGGTGCTTAAACTGTTGGTATCACAGCTGTAGTCATTTGCACTTGCATTTGTATGATAAACTACAAAGCAATCCTATCCATCCATTGTGTTTGGGACATTCTCTGGCTGCTGTTGGTCTTCAAGCCCTGTCCATTCACAATTGTATCACCCTCTCTGCCAGTAAATTCTAGGTATTATTGGGTACTTATTGTCAAAATACTTCAAAGATCTTTGAGTCATTAAGAAAACCAGCCCACTCTGTATTTCTACACTTGTAAATGGGGAATGTTGCTAGGAATGTGCCCAACTTTTAGTTGTCTGTGCAATTTGTATCCAAAAATCGTTGCAAATAGCCAAGCATCTTCTGAGATGATAAGCATTGTTGTTCCTGGTTAGATTTTTGTATGGCATTATGATGAAATAGCAAACTCGTTAGCTGATGGCAGTGACAGTATCTTCAGACTCTTAGGTATTTATGGCGAGTATTGACTTAAAGCTGATAGAAAGTTTGCTTAGAACAAAAATGGCTTTTGAATGATCTACAGAGCGTCAGTGTCATACATGGATGTGTGAGAAGAAATTCAACATTAAGTGGCTTTATCATGCCACGACTCCTTAGTCAGTATTTCTCTGCCATACAAATCCAGTGACCAATTATAGCTATACTCCGCTCCAGGATTTTTTTTTTATGGTCTCAGTTGCCTCCGCTGTGTTTCATAACCTGTGAGAGAAGATTGCAAATTGGTGAAAATGCCTTTGGTATTTTCCTGTAGTTTTTTCCAGATGATTCTTCTGGAAAAGCTGCATTTGTCTAATTCAGCAAAGGTGGAGAGCCTTTGGGAAAGGGTGAGCATTTTGGAATAGCCTCTGCATGTTGCCTTCACCGTAAGGTCTTTGGAAGAACAGCAAGGCTTTGCCTACTGCTGGCTTTTCCCATTCCTCCTCTGTCTAAAAGGAAAACCATGACAAATGTGGCTCTTGGTTTACTTCTTCCAGTTATCCCCATATTGACCTGGGAGACACATTTCCTGTTGTCTGCTAAGGTTGTTTTGCACATCGAAGAATGCAGAGAGTTGGAATTTGCCAGTTCTTGCACATGGGATGGCTGACTTCTGCTTGCAGAGGAGGAAACCAATGATGATGCTTGGTCTTAACAAAACAGTGTTACTTACGCTTTTAAGGGAGGGTAGGCATTTGAGGATGTTGACCCCCTTTATTGCTTAATGCAGCACTTTTATGTGAGTGGTTGGGTGGAAGATGTCTCATTTCACTGAGAGAACGCAGCTTGGTTCAGCTGCGGGTGGGCTGGTTTTGTGCTGCAGCTGTAAGATTATCAGTTTGTGTTAATAAATCTGGTCCTTTGGGTTTTTTCCCTGTGAAGGATTTGAAGGATGTGTTTATTGCCATTACTAATCAGAGGGACTTTTGTATGGGAACATCCTTTCTGTGCTCAAGTTGTCTTAACGCTTCTCCTGGCTTCTATGTAACAGCAAAGCTGTATTTATGTTCCCAATGATTCACAAAAGGGGACTATCCCATTTGCTTAGGCATGTGCTGGCTTGAAAATGAAATAGAAGCAAGTGCAGATATCTTAAGGGAAACTTAATGCTGGTGTTTCGAAACAGCCATTATTTCCCATTTAAGAAAAACCAACCCCCCAACCCTACTTTTGTTTGTCAGCTGCATGACTGGCCCGAACAAAGCCTCTCTGGCATGAGGACCTAGGCCAAAGTGCAGCGAAGCTGAATAAAATCGTGTTTTGGATTCTGTCTCTTGAGCTTGTTCACCACTCTCAGTAGAGCTGGCTGTGAAAGTTGCGTCTGGTTGCTGACCTGGCAGCTGAACAGCAGCTTCAGCAAGTGGGTCTGGCCTCTGTAGTTGCTTCTCCTGTCTCTTTTCCCCTCCACACCCTCTCCGAAAGCCCCTTGCTCGGCCCAGCTCTTTGTTCTGCTGGGTACTCAGGGCATTGCCTTGACAATGTAGCCTGGATGGTGTGGTGTGACTGACCACTGTCGTTATCCTAGCTCCCTAGTCTGGAAAACTGGGATGGTAGTACATCCTTCCTTCCACCCTTTGTGTGTCTTATTTATTTAAACTGTAAACTTTGTAAAATCGGGACTTTTTATTTCTATGCCTCAGACAATGCTGTAGATATGTTGGCAAGAAGCTTGTAGGATAAACCTAACTTGGAAATGGTTTAATAGGGGGTTGTCAAGTGGAAGGAGTTTGATTATCTCTCACTCTTACATTGCCTGGTTAATTGCTTTCTTTACTACACCACTCCATATTATCCCTCAATATGTAGGTTACACCCACGTGCTGATGGGTGACCTACGCCTTCGTTTGCTTCACCTTTGAATTTGTCCCTCCTGTCATATAAGATCCATGTGCAGTTTAGATGCCCCAAGCAATTGAGAAGGTGGGGTGTTGGTGGCGGCAGCAGGGGATTGCAACACCCTGAAAGCATCTCAGAGATGATAAAACCCCTTATTCTTTTAGATTTCATCATGGAGCAGGCAGGTGAGCAACCCACGGGGCAATAGGAGTGAAAAGGAGGGTTTGACCGCCAGAACAAAACCAGTCTTCTCTGCAGATGGGGAGTTCAGCAGGGTTTCAGCCGGCAATCGTTTGCTCTCAGTTTGTCTGAACGGAGAGCTGTAAGAAAGCGGAACAGTGCTGATATACAGGGCTAATGTGACATGGGTTTAGAGGTCAGCGTACGCAATCTCATTCACAGAGACTGAAGCCTGTGGATCTTCATTCAGTTAAGGCTTCCCTTGCATAAGGGTGCCACGGTGGGCCTGAAGACGGAGCCCACGCAGTCTTTAGTGTAAAGAAAAAACAGTGAGAAAAGCCTAACATTTTATACAGACTTGGCAGCTTTGCATGCTGTGTGCGCAGGCCCTGAAGAAGATAGTGCAAGAAGCCGTGTTATCTGCATAACACCGCTTCTGTCCCTTTGCCTGCCAAATCTTAGGACAACATCCCCCGCCCCTCAAACCTAAATGTCACTGTAAACATGGTGTGACTAAATTCCAGCTTCTCTAAAGGCAAATATGAAGCAATGAACCAGAGTGACCAGCACTATTGCTTTCTGACACTTTTAAAAAGAAGTATTTTAAAGGAAGTAGATGAGGCAAATGGTGCTTATTCAAATAGGGACATTTCAGAGCTCTTCTAACCTGGGGAATAAAATGATCAGGGAGCAAAGTCTGCATTGCAGGTCACAGTAAGGATTTTGGGTGCAGTGATGGCTAATGTGGAGCAGAAGTCCACCTGAAGGCAGAGCTGAAAGAGGAAGAGCGCCTGCCACCTGACCTGTTAAAACCTTTTAATAAGAAACAGTGCCAACGTGAAGTCATTATAGAGCATTCCTTCAGAGGGAGTCATGTGATGAATACAGTGCAAATATAAAATGATTTCATGTTGTATTGCCTTTTGAGTAGGTTACAGCCATGGTAAGAGCCTACTGAGTCATTTGTTGAGCTGTGCGCTCCTGTTGATTTGGTTTCCTAAGTTTCTCTTTCTACCTTAAATAACAGTTGGAGTGCTCTGACTTTTGTACCAAAAAACCTCCATGTCCATAATGTCTAGAACTTTTATCAAAATGGAATTCAGTTCCTGCCTCAGACCTCTGGGTACTGTTTTGTGAAAATGCCTTTGAGGAAAGTACAGTGTCAGCTGTGTATGATATAAACCTTCATCCCTCTTAAAAGAGGGTTTCATGATCATTCCACGTTGGGTCTTAGCTGATGGATTAAGCAAATGAAATACCTTCTTAAGGTATGAGGAAGGTAAAACAAGCATCTGTTCTTATACTGTTACTTGTATAGGAAGTCAGTTCTGGTTTACACTTAAAAGGAGGAGTATTTGGTGGGCAAATGTATTTCAGTGCCCTCTGTTTTTTTAAGAAGTATTTAGTTTGGCCACATACCAGGAGATGTTTTAGTGAAGCTGGGGAATATGAAATCACTGTACTGAAGGAAAAGAAAGAGAAGGCCTCAACCTAGAGATATACTTGCTATTTAAAGTCAAAACATCTTCCCCTCCACCTTGGAGGAAGTAAATACCTTATTGTGCTTGTGGTTGTAGGTATATTGTAGCTTGCTGTAGCTGAATATGAATTGCATATAGGAAGTTTGGAGAAAGATTATGGCCCAGTGAACTACTTGGAAATCAAAAGAAATTTTAATAGATTATGAGACTGATTAGATGAATTATCCCCTTCTAGCTTGTTTCCTTAAGGAATCAAGGTTTACATGGTTAGAGTGTGTCTATCTCCATTTCTGATAGAGCTGTAAAGATCTTAAGGATGTTAAATATCTGGGAGTAGGTGTTGTAATGGCTACAGGGAAAAGTTGCAGCCACAAGTGCGTTTCCCTGTAGAGATGAGACTTCCTACGGCTGAAGTAGTCCAGCTGCCAGCCAGCTACATGCTTGCAGCTCACTGTGCCACAGGTTCCAGGATCCACCAGGGGTCTGCAGAATCTGGAGAAATGTTTTTGCTAGTGTCCTTGTTGGCACAACAGCTTGCTGCTTTTGTAGCGTGGTTCACTAGTTAACCCTTGTGGTGTTTTAAAAACCTACTGTGAGATTTTTGCCTTGCTATTTGGCAGAAATAGATACAGATAAAATGCTGTTCCTTACTGTAGGCGTTCCAAGTATTTCAGTGTGCTTAGACCTTCCTTACTGGTTTTGGATGAAGAAACTGCTGTACAACTATGATTAATGCTAACACTCAGTACTGTGGGCTGTTGTACACTGGCCACATTAAAACCATCAAAGTATCCTTCACTCGGGCCTTGAGAAGTGCAGCCAGACTTGTTTCAGCTGGACAGGAATCTCCAACTTCAACTGGAGAAACAACTGCACTTCTCAACAGCTATAACTCTGGATCCGGCTGAAGAAAGATCTGTTTTGGTTGGAGAGGTCCAACTGTGTGTGCATTGGTGTTGATTGTCAGGGTTGTGATTAATTTTGGGCATTGTTATGCTGGCAGTAACAATGAAGGCATTGTCACCACTAACATTTTCACTTTCCTGTGTTGTTGCAGTGCTTGTTTAATTATTTTTGCAAAAGCAGTAGGTTATGGGAACATTTTCATGTGCAAACGGCTTTGAAGGTGGGAATCTCCTGCTAAGAGTTGTGTCTGTTTGTTGTTCCCATAAGTGAAGGTAATGATGAAAACCTTTAAAATTGGTTCATTGGCTTTGGCAATTGGTATCTACTGGAGATCTCTTATACTTCTCAGAATCACTTCCCCCAGCTGAGGCAGTACTACTGTTTGGTTTTTGTTTGTATTATGTGTTTGCTGGAAGGAGAGTGCTATTGTGTGTTTTTTGAGGGTGATTACAAACATAAAATAGATTCTCTTGAGAACGCTTTGTCTATTCTCATCACAATTGGTAATTGTTCTGTGTTGTGTAAGACTTTGCATGCTCTGCTTCTTATTTGGCAGTGTGTGTGTGTGAACCTAAACCTGGATTTCCACCTCCAGCATTTTATCACTGATGTTTTAAAGGTGAATCCTGGAACAAAGCATAAAAGCTCTCGGAACTCATGTATTGATAGACGATGAATGTTTACCAAACTATGGCCAATTTTTTCAGTCATTTTGGAAATCAAGTTTGCTGCATTTTAATGGATGTCTGCTCCAATTAGGACCTGTGTGAGGTAGCTTTCAAAAATGAAAAAAACCCCAAAACCTCAACCCCCAAAACAATTACTTTTGACATTGAAGCAGACTAAAATTGTATATTTATGTGCAAGATGGGTGTCATCCTTTTGCACCAAATGTATTTTCAGAGGTCATTCCAAAATGCCAAGGGAAAAGGAATCCATAATCCTCATATATCCTATTAGCAGAGAGCCTTGAGGTAGAGATGGGCAAGATGTGTGGAAAAAATGAGGCTTCTGCCAAACGTTTTCTTTGTAGGTCACTTATTGTAGTTGAAATTACAGGGAGTGTAAGAGCGAGTGATCTATTAGCAAAGCCATGAAAACAAACCGTTTGCCACTTCTAACAAGTGTTGGACCGAAATATGCCTCAAATTTTAAAAATAGGTGAAAACTTGGCGAAAAGTAAGACCCGGGTTTATCTGCATTTCATCAGGTACATGGCGTCCTGGAACGCAGCCCACTGGCAAAAGCATGGGGAGTGTTATCCTTTGCAGCACTGGGAATGTTCTCTGCTGAATTTGGCGCCAATGACCGAGCTTTGCTTGTTAGCTGAAGTTCACACAGACTCCTTGCCAGGCCTGCCCAGAATGCTGTCTCCTCCGACTTCCTGTGGTCTTGCATAATATTTCCTTGCTTCTTGTATAACTGCGGCTCATTCTGGTCACTGCCCAGTTTATACGGTCGACTTTTTAAAAGGCCAGTCCTGCAAACGTGCAGCTGAGCCATGTCAGTGGCAGGAGGCGTCCCGCTGGTGACGCCAATGGAAGCACCCGTCCACGGGGAAACCGCCGGCAGCGGGGGCGTATGTCAGTGCCGACATGTCTGAAGGCAATAAAGTTGGCTGCTGCAGCCTCGTGACGAGATAAGCGTGAGGCACGACTTCAGATTGACTGCACTTTTGAAATATGTGCCGCTGTTGCTCTGATTTCTGTAACAAATATAGGCGCTAATTAAGGATGGGAGAGGCAGCACCCAATGAAAGCGCATTTTCAGAGCACTCTGAAATTCTTGTTATTGCTAATAGCCCCTCAGTTAAAGGTCCTTACATTTGCCTTGAAAACATGCTCCAGGTATCCAGAGTGTTAAAGACAATGACAGGAATTTCAGGAAGGGGTTTCAGAAAATAGTATTTTCATTCTGATGATTTTTAATACTTCCACAGAAGTTGTTTCTGCAATTGTCTGTGGTTAAAATATGCATTAGTTTTGCATTGCTTTGAAGCAAGTGTATTTAATAATGTTTACCATTCACTAGCCTTGATTATTTGTATGTGTTTTGAAAGTGTATATCATAGCAGCTTGTGCCATGTCACTGCATTTATGCTGATTATTTTCTGAATATTTGTGTTTGCACATGTAGTTATACATAGAACACTGTGTGTACTTACACAGCTTTGTCAGTAACTCATTTTCAGAAAGATGTTTGTCTAACTTGACGCTTTCTGCACAGTTTAAACACAGTTTTCAAACTGTTACTCATGTTCTTTGGCAAACTCCTTCCTGGCATGGCTTGGAAAAGCTGAAGAGTGGAGATGACAAAATAGTCGCTTCAGTATGTTTGTAAACTTACTCAGTAGACTGTACTGATTTTTTCTGTTATAGTTCCTAGGTCATGTATGATCTTCCAGTTAAATACTATCTGCTTTGAAGAAACAGAAGAATCATTTTAAGAGAAAGCATTAGAATTGACTTAGTCATCACAGTTACGTGATATTCTGTTTAAATTGTCTCATACCATCATGTTTTCCATGAATCCAGGTTATCCAGTTGTCATAGTAACTTTGACATAGAAAAAGTCATGCTGCCTACACATGACTTCTTGCAACACTGTCTTTTAATCGGATTAATTTAATGGAAAATAAACTTTTACTGGTTAATGTGTGTTATGAGGCAGCTTTCCTGGTCACTTAGAAGTGGATAAACCACTAATACCTTGTATTCTTAGGATCAACATTTTGATGGCTACAGTCCAGCTAATATGATGCCTGGAGAATTGTCAAAGTAATAGAGTGGTGATACTACTGACATCTAGCAAACCATTTTATAGTACTGGGAATACCAGCACTTCTGGGGGTGTGTATTACATATGCTGCATTCTTGACAGATGGATGCAAAGCCAGCAATCCTAGTATGGCTTGACCGAACAGCTCTAGCAGCATGGTTGCCAAATAAACCAGGTTGACCTCAAGATGTTTTGACCAATGATGGAGAAAAGCAACAAGCTTGCTCCTCAGTGATGGATTTGAAGTCCTGGATAAGCCATACAAATATGAATTGTATGGTAGAAGTAGACTGATGGTAGTAAACTGGGGTTGGCCCTAAGATTAGGGAAGAAGCATAAGAATTGCAAGAGGTGTTGGGCTGAGCATTGCTTAGCCAGCTGGAGAACACAGTTCACTGTCAGTAAAGATGGATTTTTCTCTCCAAATGGAAGCAGTTAGAGAGATATTTTAGGACCTGACAGTCCATTTCTTTTAATAAGTATATGTCCCTCCTGTGTAAATAATTTAAAATTATTTCAGAAAAATGGTTTTGGCTTATAAAGTCAGAGCTAGAAATTTACTTAGCATATAGAATAACACGATTTAGAAACTCTTGTTCAAAAAACATGGGCTGTGCCTTAGTCTTTCTTTCAGCAGTGTTCAAAAGGCACACATGGTCTCTGAATCCAAATGTAGCCAAGTGTTGGAGAGATCCATGGTCACATGGGCATGTTCGCTTTTCCTTTTTCTTTAATGGCTTAGAAATGTACAAATGGGCACGGCAGAAGTTTTGAGGGTTTAATCCTCAGCTGTACAGGCAGGCAGATACCCGCTGCATTCAGTGGGAGTTTTGTCCCAGTAAACAGCTCAGGATTGTTCACTTGTGTACACGTCTAAATATGGATCTCAGTGAAGTAAACATGCATGTGGCTGTGTGCGTTAATCTGCTTTCAGAGCTGGGAACACCCTGTGTCCCTCGCGTCGCTGGGGACATGGCCACGTCTGGAGCTTCATGCAGGCTTGCGTTAAGGACACCGATGGCCCATCCAGCATGTGTCCTGCCGCCGGAGAGAAGTGATAGGTATCTCTGAGGGTACAGCAGCCTCCGTCACTCGGCTTTTGGTGCACGGAGATACTGCTCTCCTTTGAAGGATATGTTAGGGCAGATATGCACTTCCAAAATGCCTGTGCTCACAGATAAAGGCAGAAGGGAGCAGCTCGCCTAACACCAAGTGTTTTCAGCCACATGCCTGCCGCTTCCTGAAGCTGAAGAGCTTGCTTGATGTTTCTCAGGCTGGACTTTTACAGGAGCGGGAATAAACTCCTTATCTAGGGGAAGAGTCTGTATAGAGGCTAACTGGAAACAGCAGAAATGGGGCTGTGCTCACAGTGCCAAAGAGCATTAGAGTGCTTTTCATGAACTGTATGCTGCAGCTGGCAAAGTGGCAGCATCTGTAAACCTCTTCCACATGTAGTGTGCAGGGGGGAATGAGAGACTTCTCATAAGGTATTGCTGTTGAGACAGAGTTGCTGATATTTATTTTATTTTATTCTTATAATTTAAAGTTTTTTAATGGCACTTGCCCAGAGGCTGTAGCCTGTCAGCAGGGAAAGCCAGCCTTGTGACATTACAGCAGAACACGCCGTGTCTCATGCAGTGTAACTTGTATGCTGTCATTAGGGACCTGTGCACATGAGGAAATGCTGTAGGTGTGTAACAACAATTTTAATGCATACTATAAAATCCAGTCTCATTAAGTACTGAGGACCTCAGGAGTTTTGGAAGAGCTTCTCCTACTGCCTGATGTAGTAATTCAGTATACTTAGCCTCTTAGAGTATCCTCTAATAACGACAATTAGTACATTTGTATGTTTAAGTATGCTTAAAAAGCTTAAATGGATGTGGTTTGAAAAAGTGAAATGAAAGAACAGTAAAATTAACATTAAAACCCAGCATATGCTATGGTGAGGAAGTATAGTCTTAACCATACTACAAAAAATAGAGATCTGAAAAGGTCCCTGGTTGACAGATTCGTCAGAACAAGGAGAAGTGAATAGTAAATGTTAACTGTTGCTTATGGTGTATTGGTTGTTTAAGTTTTTCAAAGCATTAGGGTATGATGGGGATGTGGGGCTGTGCAATAAAAATTATGAAAATGCACCTTTTCAAAATGTTAACACAAAAGTCCCAGAAAGAACGATGACATCTTACACAGTAGTCACACTTCAGTTTCTCTAAATAGGAAAAAAAAACCCCAAAAATTTTGCTTTAATAAGTAAGCATGGAAACATTTTTGAAAGAAAAGCTTAATGCAAAGGGAGCTTTAAGAGAGGACAAGAAGCACATTTTTCTTTTGCTGTTACTAGAGCCCTTGCAGGCTTGGTGAGGTTGTCTTTTGGGTGGAGGTGGCGTTTGCAGCACTGATGCTGCCTGGGGTCTGGGAAGGAACCAGGGGACTCTGCCCTTCCTGCAGAGGGAGCTCTGTTCAGCAG
This sequence comes from Rhagologus leucostigma, assembly GCA_013397725.1. NCBI lineage: Eukaryota > Metazoa > Chordata > Aves > Passeriformes > Rhagologus > Rhagologus leucostigma. Next base: position 186,012 of record VZTD01002396.1, on the reverse strand, counting down.
CATGGCTTTCTCCTGAGGAGACTGCCGTAGGTTCCTGGCCCAAAGGGAGGGCTGGCAGGACAGGACCGTGAGCTGTGAAGGCTGATGAGCAGTTCAGCTCTTGAGTATCATGCTGGCTTAGGGCAGTAGGCAGTTTCAAAGGGTTCTGCTGAGGCTGGGTGTGTGCTGGACTTCAGTCGTCAAAAGCACCCATAGCCACTGCTAGAGGTTTGACTGAACAGACTTTCTCAGGGTCGATGCTCAGGGAAAGGCTGACAGGCAAGGAGGCTGGGAGAATGTTTTGGGGAAGCATCTCTGCTTTCTGTGTCCTTCTTGAAGTGTCTGCTCATTGAAATGGGCTGATGGGAAGATGCTGGGCTACATCAACTCCTCACCTTGCCCACCAGGGATATTTCTGTGTATTCCTCCATAGGCAAGGGTGCACCAAGAGGACAGAAAGGATTGATGAAGGGGTAAACCAGCTTTACTTCTGCTCTATGCAAATCAATAGCGAAACCCCCTCCCACTGATTTCAGTAGCCATATATGCTTTTTGACCAGACATCTCATCATTCTATATCTTAATATGTTAATGCGTGTATGAACCAACTTGTAGTCTGATGCTTAGTAGATAAGGGCTCTTATGAAATTCTGTTTTGCCTTTTTTTTTTTTTTTTCAGGAAAACAAATATTTGGTACTAGCAACCATAATTACTATATACCAATTATTCAGGCTTTTCACCGAATTACATGTGTTTTTTTCCACAGCAAAACACATTTTTACATACCTGTAGCACAACACTAGCCTTGGCCTGACTCTGGGGGATTACAGAGATAAGATATCAACCATGGTTAGCATCATCTTCTGATAAACTGGAGTATCAGTAGGGCTCCATCAGAGCTATAGCCTTGAAGGCAGAGAAAATGGTATTTAGGGCTCTTTGAAAATCTTGGTTTAGGGATTGCATAGGAATGATAAACAAACAGATTTTTGCAAGGTTTTATGGGGACACTGTTGTTAACTTTTGCAGTAATTATTGAACTGTTTTCTTGTTGCTTGAGAGCTGGTACTCTCATTTGTTTGTTCCTGTTCAATCATTGGAGTGAAGCACTTGGTAACAAATTGCAGCATGGGGAAATACTAAGGTTGTCTATTTCAAGCAACATTTGAATACTGAAAACATAGGTAAAATGAAAGGTGAAGGTTAATGATTTAATAACAAGGTCCCCAAGACCGTGCCTTATTTCTGGAAGGCAGTAATTTGCATTTACTTCCTGTAGGGTGACTTTACTGAGGAACTGAAGGCACTTAGCATATGCAGATGCTGAAACTCTTCTATGCATCTGTTACTATTTAAAAAGTATAAAGGCTGTGGTGGAGACTTTTGAGATGTCAAAGGAGAAGGAGTGAGGCGCTGACAGACAGGAGGGTGCTGGTGTAGGCAGGGAGTGATGGACAGAGGAGATGGTTGTGTGTCCTCCAGAAAGCTCGGGGGGCTCCAGGATGGTTAATGACGGCAAAGAGGCTCTGTTTAGGGGAGCGATGTTTATGTGCTTGATAGAATTACATATACAGCAAATCGCCTTAAATACATTTTGTGGTTGCCACTACTTATACAAAGCAAAACCATAATTACAAAGCTGTTCTTGTTTTTGAAACATCATGTGCCAAACAAGTTGTAGATATTTGTAGGGAATGGTAATGTCAAAGATCACCTGAGTGTGAAAAAGATACGTTTATGGGTAGCAGCTGTATTCACAGACCAGCTGAAGCTAAATTCTGATTTGCATCATGTTGTGAAAACTCAACTTTCTTCAAGTATTTGACGCTGGCTTCTGCAGAACCTGCAGCAGATGTTGCGGGCGGTGGGTGGCTGTAGACAGGGCGCCTGGTGGAGCGAGAGACTGGCGGCCTCAGGCCCTTCAACACTTCTCTGATGCTGGTCAAGCTGTGCAGTACGTGCAACAGCATCATTAATGTCCCTTTGTTCTTCCCCAGTGCTGTATGAACAGCTCTGGGCAGAAAAAATCTCCTTATGTTGAGCTTGCTGAGGATGACAATGTCTTGTGAAACTCAGTAGTTCCTCTTTGCCTTTTTGATCATGCTGATAGCTTCTTCTGGAACCACCTCCATTATACTGACTCTGTTTTTTTTAAAGTGTTTCAAAAAGTTCAAGGAAGAGAGTGTTGTTGGGTTTTTGTTTTGGTTTTTTTTATTTTAATTTTATTTTATTGTTTGATTGGAGACAGTATTAGAAGAGTGAGCCCTAAGTGCAGTTGGAATGGCAGGTTCAGCACACACATCCAGCGGCCTTGCCTCTCCTACTGATTTCCCCGATGTTGTTTGAAGATAAATTATAGACATGAAACAGCGTACAGGTGAGGTGCCTAGCACATGAGCCAAGGGCTTCAGCTCTGGCCGAGTGGCCAAGCTCCCACCAGGTGTCCCCCAGGTTAGCTGCAGGGTATCAAACTTGCTGCTCCAGTCCAGCCTGCAGAGCTCACAATCTCAAATTACTCAAAATTATTCACTGGATCGCTGCTCAAAACAAAAAAAACCAAAACCATGAGCACTCCCAAGTCCCTTTGTAAAGCTTAATAATAGTTCACAAATAATTGCAATACATTAGGAAAAAAATACACTATTTATAGCAAAATATGTCTAATATCTGGAGTAAGGGATTTGTTTTGTCGTCCTTTCACAGCACGTTTTGAAGAGTGTAAGAGCACTAACTTGTGCAGACAGGAGTACTGGTACCAGTTGAAAACGTGGCCGTTTTGTGCTTTTGCCTGCCCTGCTTGTGCCTTGTTCAGTACTAATGGGACTGTACGGGTATGGGATGTCACTGGCCACAGCACTTTTGCTGTTATATATAAACTAAATTTAAGGAACTTTTAGTGTTTGTTTTGCACAGTGAGCCTCTGGGAAAGCTTCAACCTTTGACCTCTGTAGTGGGTTATGACAGGGAAGATTCGTAAGAGCTTGATTTAGACTCATCTCTGGAAAGCTGGTTAAAAATATTCAACTACCATGTTCTTCCTCCTCCCCCATCTCAGTAAAGGTCCTCTTAAAATACATGCTCTGACACTTCATTTTTGTCATTTCTTTGGGAGCCTTGTAGTGAAGGCTGCTTGTAAGGAAATGATTAAATTATATTCGTGTTTGTGCTTTAAAATTGCCTTGGTGGTAGTCCAAGAAGTATTTTCTTGCTCTTCCAAATTTCCAAGTGCTTTAATATTAATCTATTTTCATCAGTGTGACCTGTCCCAGCAGTAACCTTTGTTTGTAATTGGTCATGTAATGTTTGCTGAAGGGACATAAAAACTAAATTAAATTTATCTCAGGCTTTTAAAAATCTAATTCTGAGAGAAATGAGGGTTTTATTAGAAAATTAAAAGACATTTGACAGTGTTGGGGTAATTTGTCACAAACCTGAATAGTCAATAAAGAAATTATGGCAGCAGAACTTTCATTTTGCTTCTACAAAGTATAATATTCTTTCTTTGAAATACTTTGTTACTAGCTTTTAATTTTGCATTATGTGTTAATAAATGTTTATGCTTGGGTTATGGCAGCAATTTCAGACTGAACAACTGGTAATGACATTATTGCATTTGAGAAAGAGCCCTTTTATTTGGGTTGTATATCACAAATTAAAACTATCCCAAATATCTAAAATTAAAGAATAAATGTTTTTAAATGGTAACACAAATAGTCTTCAGAGCAAGCCAGAATATGTCAGTTCACTTTGAAATTCTGGTTTTCTAATACGTTTTTTTTGTTAAGTCCAAGTGAAAGGCTGTTTCATGGAAGAACAGAAGTGACTGTATTACTTAGTTAGAATGGTTATTACTAATGACTAATTACTTGCACTTCTAGAGCAGTCAATAATATTTTGTTGTTTTTCTTGCAAAATTGTTTGTAATCAAAGCCATTAAACTATCGTTTAAATGGAGAGCCCACTGTTTGCCCAGAACAGCTGGCTCGCTACATTAGCTTCTATAAATAAGTTTATTATTTTAGATGAAAGTTATAAAGCAATCTGTTTGCCTCTGCTGGAGTAGGTAGAATAGCTGAAAACATTGCTAAAAAAAGGATGAAGAGGAGCATTGGAACAAAATAAAGTCCTCCAAGGGTTCTTTATGCATATTTATTATTTTAATCAAGCACGACTTCTCTGTGGTTTTGTGGTCTTAAGAAAACTGGAAGGAGGGAAAGTGCTATTTCACTCTTCAGCTGACTGAAATGTGGTATTTTCCTTATTTAAAATATTGATTCTCCCTGATTGTCCTGAGATGTTTTTGGAAGCGCATAGAACTGAATGGAGAAAAAATATGAAATACGAAAATTCAAAAACTTGCATTAACTGTGTGGAGAGATTAAAAGCATTAGCATGAAATCTGTTCTCCTTTAGAAACACATATTGGTTAGAAACAGAGACCTCAGTGCCACATATGCTGAAAATGTGGCCTAAGAGCTTTAATTTACCTTCGTCTGTCAGTGTTAATGGACAGAGCAAGTGCTGGAGCTGTTGTAAAACAAATCTGTTTTCCTTTTGTCTGCTCTGCCAGTTAATGAAATAAAAGCTAAATTATCACTGATAAAAGTAATTTGCAGAAAAGCATTGATAAAAATATAACAACAGAGCTTGCCATTAGCAGTTTAAATGGATAATGTTTACTTGTAACCTACTTCTGTCCTCTGGTTTTTATTGTCTTCTCCCCCTTCCCGTGCGAGGAAGGGCCTTTTCAGTAGGGGCTGCAGGCAATAAAATTATGGGTATACTAAATCCTGGCATTGGTAGGTTTTTGAGGGATGACTACTACTTTTCCCCCTTCTTCTTCTGTACTACGGTATTGCCAAGTCAAAGCTTGTACGCAGTTTGAAGTGCAGTTATCAGTATAATTGTATCCATCCCACCTTGAGGAACGTGTCTGCTAATGATGAAAACTGAGAAAATGGTTTCTGTCATTGCAGCGCAGGTAGCTCCTGCCAGGAGTTACACAATAGTTACTGTGAAGGTCTTCGTTCTTGATGTTGAAGTATGTACACATATTTTCCTTTCTGTCTTTCTGTATGTCTGTGTCTTTTTTTTTTTTTTTTAATATTTTAAGATAGGGAAGTTTGAAGTTGTGTCCCAGTTGCTCACAAAAATTCAGAAATGGGAAGGCAAAGACTTCTGAGCCCCACGTGTTTGTGTGTGCATGGTGATTCTAATGTGTACATGTCTGAATGTGCACACACATGCACAAACATTTAAATTTTATCCTTTTCTTGTAAACCAGACTAACCTCTCATTGTTTTTTAAATGCTTGGACTTCTTACTACGTTGACAATGGGTAGCCAGTGTCCAGGGTAAAACATTAGCCACTGGGTATGTGAAGGATGTTCGGTGTCTTGCAAAAGCTGGACATGCTCATTGGTACATTTGTAGTTTGTAAAAGTATTTATTTAAAGACACTGAGTTCTGAGTGACCAAATAGGGAACCATTGCTAAACTCGAGCTGCAGTACTTAAAGTATTTTATAGTTGCAGCCTGGACACTGCTGTACAGCGCTTGCCAGTTTGCAAATGTCAAGGGCAGTTACCCTCTCACATTCCTAAATGACTTGCTCCTGCCCATCCTTCAAAATACCTGCCCTTTCTCCAGCTCCTTCTCCGGCTATTGCTGCCAATTTCTGTTTCACTGTGTGACTGCAAGGACTGTAATCCTTGGGAAGCCTGGGTCTTGTTGGTCCAGGCAATCTGTAAAGTACATGAACTCCCTCTCCTTGCCCTAAAAACTAAGACAAGGGCATCTGAAAAGCTGGGGAACGTCTTTTCATGTGTGTAGCTGTGCAGATTATTACCTAGAGCACATAGTCTTGCTGGTCTTGGTCAGATAATTCCTTACAGGCCCAGGCTGATACAATGTGCAAAACTACTACTGTTTTAATATTTTATTATGCATTAATGTCTTAATATTTTCATGTGTAGTGTAGGAGAAAATATCACACGTATGAACATTCTAAAGTACTTTTATCTGACAAAAACCTTTGTGTTAATCTTGTAAGCGATACGGGTTTGTATTGTATTGTAGTGCCTTAGCATTTATTGTGGCTGATGCTGTTTTTATAAATGTATAATGTTTAAATGCTTTGAGCTTTGCTTCTGTGTTATGCCCATTCCGTGGGTAATGCTTTATTCCCTCTGCAGCTTCAAAGTGCTTAGAAAAAACAGTAGTGTGCTATTAAAAACATGTTTATGGCAGAACAAGTAATTAAATTCTTCTTTGTCAATACTGATCAAATACCTGAAAGTTGTCTTCAAAGATGAACTTAGTGGTATAATATTTAGATAGCAATACAATGGAGTAATAACAATGCCATACTGGAAGAAACCCTAAATTCTAGTTGACTGATACAAATGCAAATTTAGGGCAATAACCTGAAGGTGTGGTGGCAGAGCTCTGCTTGCAGTGTAGAGTACCAGGTGTACTGTGGCTTTTAGCAGGCAGGCAGGATGTGATGCACGAGGTGATTCTGTTCATGGCGTGTTAAACACAACTTCAGTGAAGTTAAACTTTGAGTAACATCAAAGCTATGTTACCATAGCTGGATAACAAAGCAGTGTAATATGTTGGCACTGTGTTTACACCTGGTTAACAGAAACATCAGAGAACAACATTGAGTAGGAAAACTGATGTGTGTTTAGGAACAAGGACCAGAGTGTGAATGCCAGTGTACAAGTAGATAGAGGGGAAGCTCTGCTGTTTGTCATACTTACTTACTTTTGTGATCTTGTAGGTATGAATGGATGTTGGACAAAGGAATTTAACTGCAGAAAATGGCCCTCAGTTGCCTGATGACAGAGTGACACAGAGAGGTAGCTCCCAAAACTACAGAAACAGCAGCATGAAAGATTGAGAGCTTTAGGAAAATAACATCTCTACTGAAAACTCAGTGTAACTTATGGATGGAGATGCAGAATTAAATCCTCAGGACAGCTAGTCTTAGACTAAGCTCTAGTTTGAGCTTCCAATCTGCCTTCAGAGAGGAGGATGCAAGGGCTCAACTCCTCCTGGCCTGTGATGTGAGTGCCAGAAGCACACTAGAAAATGAGCCAGTTTAGGTAGTTCAGGTGAGCAGTTGGACCAGGGATAAAGCATGTAAGACCTGAGATATTTGGGCAGACAGCCATGAAAAGAAGTTCACTCAGGCCAAACTGGAAAAGGCTTTTCGGTAAATGAAATGGTCTCTGCTTCACAGGACAGCTGTTCTCACTAGGGGAGCACTTACCTTTCTGAGGAGGGCTGGCAGTGGTCTTGAATGTGCAAGGGATAGCATGGGGCTCACTGAGCAGATAGCCGTGGGAGCTTGCCATGGGCCAGGATACAGCAAGCTGGTGAGCAGAAGCATGGGAGAAAGCACTTGAGCATACAGATAATAGACCCTGACATAAGGTTTATTCCAGTTTTAGTTTTTTGCGTTGTGGTGTTGCTTTGGTGGTTTTTTGAGGACTGAGTTGTATCTGCAACTGTATACAGTTGCAGTCATGTATGTTTCTGTGAAGGTACAGCTTAATAGAAGGTGCATTTTTATCTTTTCTTTTAAGTTTTTATGCAGTATCTTTTCCTCCTCCTTTCGATATCCCTGTGGGAACGAGAAGTGTATCTTTCTGGATGAAGCTGCTGCATGGGCTGAGCCCTTTTGTTCTTAAAAAGCGTTATTGATGGAGTTAAACAGAATTAATCTTTGTCCTCCTGACAGTTCTCAAAGCCTGGTTAATTAAGATGATCAGTGCTTGCATAACTAGGACTTAACAAAGTCCAGATGTTCCTGTATTTCAGGCACACCTGAACCTTTTCCCCTCTGTGAAGCAAGACACTTAGGGTGAAAAGTTCTTGACTACTCTCTTTATCTAATTCTAGGTCTGCACTTGGAAATGTTTTCCATATTCTTGGAGTCTTTCTACACACATGGGATTTTTTTTTTTTGTTGTATGCTTTCCCTTTCCTCTCCCTAAATCTGCTGACGGCACTCCCAAATCTTTATCCCATTTTCTGAATTGTGTTATCTACTTCCTCCAGAGATGGTTTGATAAAAATCTGGTTTCCAGTTCTCTCCATGTTTCGGGCTCCTGTATAGAAGAGAACATCATTTAATGAACCTCTGTGGTCTTTCTTGCTTTTTAATATGGTATTCATTTCAAATGCTCCTCAATATCTTATTAATTTTTCTCTACTGAAATAGATTTGTTTTGAGGCATTGGAAATGCTATATCATGGACTAGCTAGAGACTGGTTCTCTCATGGCCTCTGGAATTACGTGAAACTTCCATTGTTTTCTGTAAGAGACTTACAGAAAGAGTTACTTTTTTTCCTTGCAGAGCCCTTGTTTTGTTTAAACTTTTCCCAAAACTGTTGTTTCTACCTACTTTCTCTTTTAAATCTTTATCCTTCTTTCTTGGTAGCCAAGTAACAGAGCTGATGTGGATATCTAGATGTTCCTTCCCGTGCTGAACAGTCACTGCTTCTTAATAGCTGATCTGGTGTAAGGAGTGTGACGTGTCCCAGGAGAGCAAAGTATTTCCTGTTTACTGCCATTAACACAACACAAGAAAATATAAAATAAAACTTACTTTGAAGAGTTGTGTCTCAATCTCCCATCAGTGTAACACCATGTAAGTTAATGTGATGAGGTAAGAATTGATCCCAGGGACAGGTATGATGTGATTCCCCAGAGAAACACTTGGGAGGGGAGACCTTGCCTTTGGAGTATCACAGGCTAGTCCTTCATCCTGTGTGTCCCCCTGTGTCCTCTTCCTTTGTACCACAAATGCCGTTGTTTGGATGGAGTTTCAGATGTTTTTTGCTGACCCTCAGATCCTTGGGTTCCCTGTTTGTGTGTGGGGATGAGTGTCAGTACTGGATCCCTGTTCCAGGCGGGAGTCAGATGGGTCAGACATGGGACATCTCATGTCAAGGATGTTTTTCCCAGTCGTTTTGTTGCTGTTTTGTTTTTAATGCTAAAACGAGGAAGTGAGGAGTTTAGTATTTCAAGATGATAATTTAAATAGCTGCAGCTCCCCAAAACGTGGGAAAGACATGTTTTGAGACTGGCTTTGCAAAGCTGTTTTAGTCAACTGTACATCAGAGGGTATGCTCTATGGCATTCCATCCTTCCCATGTAAACACTAGGGAGGGAGAGGTCACAGAAACAGGCTTTGCAGCTGCTGCCTGTAGCCACTCTTTGGTTTTTACTGTCCAGAGCAATCTGTCTGTAGCAATGTTTGTGCCCGGCACAGCAATACTGACGGTGAGTACGAGTGAGCGCAGAGACTCTGGAAGCACCTGAGCAGTGACTTGCTGTGGCTGCTGCCTGTGGAAGGCAGAAGGGGAAATAGCATTAACCAGACGCAAACACTGTGTTTTTTCTGGGAACTGGGGTGGGGAGTGTTCGCGTGTGTGTGTGTGTGTGTGTGTGTGTGTGTGTGTGTGTGTGTGTGTGTGTGTGGTTTTTTTTCTCCCTAAACACCACAGCTTATCTTGATTGTTTCTCTGTCTCTCCTCTCCCCTCTGGCCAAACTCGGCTTTGTAATTCTTCGCTCTTTCCTGCTTGGCCTGATGTTTTCTCATGTTAACTGTTGGGTTTGAATTTGCACCTAGTTTCTGCACAAAACATAGTAATGATGCAAGACCCATTGGTTTGGAGGTTTTTCAGAGTATGAAACAGAGACTGAAAGTGAAGTGGTATTGGGTTGGTACACCTATGTGCCCAAAATAACTTCAGACCTTTAAAAATAGGCAGTAAGAAATAAATTATAATGGAGGAAGAAGAAAATCTGTACAAATATTTTGACAGTGAAGGTGACTGACCAGTAGAGCAACTTTCTAAATGTTGCAGTGGGTTGGCTTTGGTTCCCCATCCTTGAAAGTTGCTTAAGTTGGTCAGATTGTTGTTTTAAAGAAACGCTCCGATTCAAATTGTATTAATTCAAGTGAATCCTGCAACCTCTGATCTACAGGTTAGACGAGTTGTTGGCATTCTTCATTTCTGGGCTGATGAGGTTTGACACTGTCATTCATCCTTCTCCCAGAGCTGTTAGCAAGCTAGAGCTTCAGGGAAACAAATCTTCATTCATGTTTTTAATAAAACATGCTGTAATCGCAATGAACAAAATCCCTGTGTCTGCAGAGGCACAGACCTACGCCCTACCTCACTATGAGTTGAGCTTAATTGAAAATATGGCAGATAGAGGACAGCCTCTTCCTTCTTACATGGTGGACTGATTTTGTTCACTGTGTTTTTAGAAAGGTTTTGTCAGGCTTTTGTTGGTTAAAGCTAAACAACTTGTTCTCAGATGTGGTAAACATTTATTGGTAGATAATGAAACTGTATTTAGTATTAGTCACAAAAATCGCCTGATTGATTCTTAGGGATCTGAGATATTGGTTTCCTCTTAAGTGGAGAGACTGTGGTTGAAATGTTCATCCACATGGGTTTGGTCTCCTAATAGCTGTTGTCTTACAGTCCTTGAAGATTTTTCCCAATGTTTTCAAGTTTTCTTCAAAATCAACAGAAATTGGTAGAAGTCCATTATCTGTATGAGGAAATGATAATAAGAACAAGGGAGAAAACTTTATATAGGCAATTGTTATATACAATCATGAATAAAATTACTTTAAATTTTTTTAAATGTATAATAAAGTCAATAGTATGTACATAAAGTGTATTTCTCCAAGGCTTGTTAGTTTATAAATGTACCATTGACTAAAAGCTATGTTAAATCAAGTTAAGTCATATTTGTACAATTTAGATTGACTCCATTAGATGTACTATGTCTTGCTCTTTAATTATGACTCTTGTTTTCCATATGCCTTAGTCTTAAATGTATTTCACAGCAGCATAAAGCTCTTCCAGTAAAAGAGTTAAATATTTATTCATGTTCTGTATTCTGTATGAAAAGACTTTTTTTTTTTGTCCTTTCTATGAAGGGGTAAATATATTTTTATAACTACCCTTGGCCACAGCAGCATGTTCTGTACTAACGTAGCTAATTGCACTGGCAGACACACACAGTTCAAAAGAATACATTAGCACAAGAAGCGATGTTCCCTTTTGGATTCAGCTTGTATCAACATGCGTACGTGGTGCTCTCTCTGCGCCTGCCTCAGCCCTCCCCTACACTTCTGGTGGTGGTGGCACAGTTGTTTCTCAGCCTCCCTCAGCTTTGGTCTCTGTACCATCCCAGTTGTGTTTTCTAATAACAAAACCATGATTTTTGGCAGTGAGTGCAGCTTCTCTTCTTTTTTTCCTTCATTTTTTTCTTTCATTTTTTCCTTTTATTTTTTTGATTTTCTGAGAAAGCAGTTGGGTTTTGGGAAGTTGTGCAGTTCAGTTGATTAAGTTATATAATTTAGGAAAAGGATGAGAAGAATAAAAATTTTATTTTCCAAGAACCACTGTAAGGAGGCACAAGGTATGTTTACAAAACAGTGTTGGTAGTTACTGGGATGAGAGCACCCTCACCCCTGCCTTGGGAGATGCCATCTGTTTTGTGTAACTCTTGTGGCCACTTCTGTGTGTACTGATGCGGTTGCATGCATTTCAGCATGTGCATCTTGGGTATTCTCATCAGAAATTTGGTTGCTGTATAGTTAGAATCAAAACAGTGAATATTGAGGCACCACACCCTGACAGATGCACAGTCCTGATAGACCTCCAAGACCTGCCTGGTTGTAATGTGTTGTTAGGTAAGCTGACAACTGTAGATGGTATCAAATGAAACAAAAAAGTCTTGTTTCTTTTCTGGAAGAACTGAGTTCTTCCTGCCTATGTTTTTCATAAACAGAATTAATCACAGCTGACTCTTGCCTCCTGCCCTCTTGGGGTGGTGGGACCATGGTGGAGATGAGAATCAGGCCCAGTATATGCATATGTGCCTTGTTTGCTTAAACTTAAGGAGAACAAAAGCTCCAGCAGGAATAATGCCAAAATACCGATACAATAATTCATAGTTCTGAAGTAAGACCCAGAAAATATAAAGAAATGTGGCCATGTGAATTTACTTTTGTATATGTACAGGATTTCTTCCTGTCTTTGCTGCTTCTTATGTTCATTTTTTTTTCCTTTTCCCAGAGTAACCATTTTTTTTATTGTAGCTACATAGCAGTTTAAGGAGTTAGTAGACAGTAGGAGTAGGGAAGCAATAAAGCAAGAAACACCAAAAGAGAAAGACTGCGTCCAGTTATTTACTTTGTGTTACAACACAGACTGCCTTTATATCAGTTCCCTTTGAAAGTTAGTGTTCAGCAAGTAACTATTCAGGGTGATGTGTCAGAGGAGCTAGCGGCCCTTTCCCGACAGAACCAAGCCTTAATTTTTAAAATATTTGAAATACTGCAGTTGAGTGTTGAGGGGCCGCAATTGTTTCCTCCTCAAGTACTGGAGTTTCGATGTCCCTCCGGCTTCTGCCACAGCCGTGGGTGCGGAGAGGCAGGCCTGCACTGAGAGGGCTCCTCAGGACTTTGCCAGGAACTGAAGGTGCGTGTTTTGGGGTTACTAATTGGCCCCAGGTTACATCACTCCAGGCTCTGATTTTAGCTGTAAATTTAGAGGAATTGCCTAACTTGGCTGAAGTGGCTACTGCTTTTCTGGCCGGATAGCTGAAGTAGTCTGACACTTTGGTATCAATCCTTTTACCTTGTAGTAAGCAAAGAACTAAATTTACCCCAGCTCAAGGTACTAAATTTCGATTTTTATTGACTTAAACTAGTGGCAGACCTTTGAATACTAATGAGAACTCAAAATCACAGCATGCAAAGTTGTCACTGTTCCAGTTTACCCAATAACTTAGTTAGGAGGAGACAGACAATTGAAGAGCTACTGTATAAAATAACAGCCCTCTGAAAATAAAGCAGGGGCTAAGAATGAGCTGTGTCCTGGGATGTTTGTACAGACAAAACTCACACCCCAGAGGGCAAAAAATGTAGCCTGGCCCTCAGAATCTGCACTTGATCATTGTTGCAGGAAGTGGAGGAAGCTGTGTTACAAGGAATGATCAAAATTTAGAGCATTTATATTGTTGTTTTCAGGAATTATTATTCCCTGCTTGCCAAAGAAATGGCTGTTAAATCTGTCTTTCTGGATATCCATGATCTTACCATGGATGGCTACAAGTTGCCAAGAGATAGAGAAGGAGAAATCATTAACTTCCATCATTACCAAGTGCGGGTTAAAATGATTAAGGTCCAAAAAGTAAAGAACGGTCAGCATTATTTAATACAGACTTTATTGCAAGATCTGTTTTCTTAACTTTATTGTTAAAAGATTTGACACTTTGGGAGGACAAACATGACTTATTAACAGAGAGTGCTGAAAAGTAATTTTAATGAGTGTTTCGAATGTTCTCTAAAGGAGACAAAACATTTTCATTTAGGGTTGGCTTGTGCCCCCACTGCAGTCTTTAGAGCATCCAGCACAGAGACCTCGTGCTTGAAACAAGGTGAGACAAAGCGGCTGAATTTCTGTTGTCAGTGCTTCGCTGCCTTTCTGTACAGAACTTAGGAGTAAGGGTGCTGTAGAGAACATCATCAGAGAGCAGCCCAAAGCCTTAGGAGAAGGATTTCTGTGATCCCAAGGTTAGGGGCTTCACCTGCTCAGTCTTTGCTCTGTTGGAAACCTTGCTGACTGTGATGGAGACAAGCATTTGTGAGAGCATGGCTTTGAGTTTACACCTGCCTGCTGATTTCAGAGACACATTTAATTATGGATTATTTATTGCTTCTTTTCTGTCTGGCTGCTGTTTTATCTGAAACATTTTATTAGGTCTAGCTGAAATTGGTAGGGAAAAAATCACAGCTGAAATGCATTGTGGTGGACTGTATAGCAATTTTTGAAATTGTGGCGATATATTTACTTTACAATCCCTATAAATACTTGCTATCATGTATTTACTAGCCAATACACTTTTAAATTTCAACTTTTTTACTCTGAAAATTAGGATGTCTATTTTAGTCACCCCAAGACAGTCAGCTTACATGGAGAGCCTGGAGATGCATGAGAGAAGAAAGGTGATGCAGAGAGGTTTTGGTGGATGGCCTCTTACATGGCTCTTTTTGGTGAAGATTTCTTTGTCTTAGTGGCTTGCTGATTTCTTTTCAGGGGTTGGAGAACCTACAGCATAGGGTGGGCTGTTTATTTTCCCTGTGTTGTTTTTATGTACTGAAATATTGTAGTGAAAATAGCTGGGTGGGGTGTAATGAATGTTTTCAAAGACCTTCCTTTGAAAGAGGCTTTTTTCCAGCCCTTGGTGGTCACCACCCATTTTCCTGTGCTGTGCACGCCTCTCTCATTGTTCCTACCCACAAAGGCGCCTTGTGTGAACCTGTCAGCAAATGTGCCACCAGCACGAGATAACATGTCGTGAGATAGTGGTCCAAGCCTGCTGAAGCACGAGGGTTTGCCCCCACAAATATTGGCGGGTATTGCCCAAGGCACAACACAGGGTTAGATCGTAAAACTTGGGATTTGTCAACAATGCTCTGCGTGACTCTCTGAACCGCTTGCGGTTGAGTGGGTTTGGGGCTGAAGCGTCGGTACGCATACCACTGATAGCAAAGTCATGCGATGGCAGTGTTTGTCCCTTAGGCGTGAAATAAAGCTTAATTGAAAAGTTGTCCCTGTTTACCTGCAGTTGCACCATCTTGATAAATAATGCTGGTTGTGGTTTGGTATGGGCTGGGGATGTGGTCAGTGCCCATCTGACAAATGAGGCTGGTTTTGAATTTAACATCGGGGCCCGCCACCCCAGCCTGCGAACTGCACTTCATTCACCTTTAGCTTTAACCCGCTGGTGAAGAGATAAAGCACATCCTTTGGTATGTGTTTTTTAGAGTAGGTAAATAGTTGGGTTATCTGAAAACAGATCTTAGCAATACCTGCTGAGCCTTTGAGCAACAATGTGTATGGACCTCTAGATTAGCTGTCAAAATTGACTGATTACTACAAGTAATGCCCCAAGATAAGGATCTGTAATCTCTCAAACACAAATCATTGATAGACATCTGGGGTTGTGCATTGTCATAACCAACCTTATCCCCACCACTGCAGTGCAATTCCAGGAGAGAAAAGCAGAGTGGTACATTTATTACCCTCAAAAAAACTTGGCTAATTTAAAAGCAAGTTCAGTTTTGGCCAGTGTTGAAACAGTCATTTTTGTGTGTTGTTTAGAGTGTTTGGTGCTGGGCCCTTTTTAGTCTTGCAGGTTATCTCTGAAGCTTGCCTTGGCCGGTGTCAGAGTTGACTGCCACAGGGAAGGAATCCATGATCTTGATGGAGCAGAGCAGTGCAAAACCAGTCTGGGGAGGGAAGACCTGGGCTGACATAATTGGCTAGTCCACTGAGATTTGACCATATGCTGTCCTTGTTTCTCTCCAAATGTCCCTAATATTTGAGAAGATGAAGGTCGTGTTTCACTGACGTGTTCTAAATGTGGGCTGCAGCAGCTTTAAAAGGTGACCCAGAGCTGGTTTGACCCTCTCTGTGACCAGCACTGGTGCTTTCTGAGCATGCAGTGGCTTGGAGCAGGATACTGCACTTCCTGAAAACTAAGCCAGAGTAAATTCATCTGGCCCTAATATAGGCCATGGGTTGAAAAGGCAAAAAGACAGTGCCACTATCTGCTCCAACAGCTGATCAGCAGCCTGGCATCTTCTCTGCACGCTGTGCGCCTCCATGGGGCTGTGCCTTGCCGCGGACGCAAAGCATTTGGCACATCCTCTGAGGTACCAGGCCTGTGCTGGTGTGGCAACTGCGAGACAGGCTGGCACTCACAGCATCATAAAATAATCCAGGGAGAGATTAATGGCTGCCGAAATCCTAATACTTATCTTTCTGTTCAAGGTACTCATAAAACTAGAGAAAAAATGGAAAAACATAAATCCTGTAGACATTGTTTTGCTTACTATGATTAAATTTATCAGACTCTGTTGACATATTGTGAACCTAAATGCTTTAAAAAATGTCAGTGCTTCTGCAGCCTCAGTGAGGCTTGCCACATTGAACTTCAAAGTAGCTACATAGTTGCTGTGATAACTTCAGTATTTACAGTGATACCTTAAATTGCACTTGCAAAGTGTTTTTCTGCATTAAATGCAGTTAGTGATATAGAAAAGATGCCAGTGCTATGATAAAACTGTATAGGTGTTACTGTTACCTGTGGTGGTCTTGGAGTGATATGGACTTAGTGAATCATAAATATGCTCATAGACACCAAAAGTTTGGTATTCATTTAGGCTTCATCTCTTGGTACTGTAATTGTAGTTGCCAAATCCTCTATTGTTGTGCCAAGCATCCTAATGAGAATGGAAATGAGTTCTTCACTCTTAATGCAGACTCTTCCCTCCTCTGTCCCTGAGACACTCAGATTGCTCGTTTTCCTATCATCTCGCCTTAGGTTTTAAACTTGGTGAAGGAATTGCATCAATATGGTTATGGCAGTAGGTGCCAAGCTTTGCTGAACTAGCAGGGATTTGTTACTTAACGAGTATGTACAGAAACACAAGAAATTCCTCAAACAAGCCACGGAACTGGTGGTGAGTTACTGTAAGTTAGGGCAGCTTTAAAGGAAGGGTGGAAGATACTTCATTTCCTTATTTTTGTAATAGCCCTTTCTGTTAGTAGCCTTTCTTGTTACCTTCGAACTCTCATTTCCTTTATTAATGAATTCCCCATTTTGGTGTTCTTTGAGTTTGTTTTGTCTGTGTACTGGGTACTGTATCCCGGTGGGCATAGTACTGCTTTAGTAATTGCCCTCCATGAACACTCCACATATTTCAAGCTGGTTTTGGTTTTTTTTTCCTCTGCGTGAAAATAACTCTGTGTCCTTCCCCTTCCATTTGCTCTTGCTGGTGTACTGGACCTGGGCATCTGGTGTCTTCTCAGGCTTTAGAAATAGTTATTTTCACTGGAAAGAGGTATAAGGAGGGATCTGCATGGAAGCTGGTTTTGGTTTCCTTCACAGCTTTCATAGTTTGGCCTGAGTTCCTGGAGAGTGAGTAAATTGCCGTTTCTAGCACTTTTATTTACTGATGGTCACTTTTATTACTTTAACGGAGGGAGCTTTCAAAAGCACAGCATGCCATCCAGAATAAACTTGTCAGGTAGAATGGTTACAAATACTTTTTAAAGGCATTTTAAGGCTAAGTAAGCATGACTGCTGGCTGCTTGGTGTCTGCAAGCTCATCTCTGGGGCAGTCAAGTGGTGTGGTTCTGAGATAGCTGTGGAGTGCCTCACAGTCAGCAAAACTCCTTTTTTATTATTCTGGTTCAAATCAACTAGGGATTTGCCAAGCAGAAAGTAGTGCAAAATATAAACTCAAAAAAAGGATTTTCTAGTTTGAAATAAATCTTTTTTTGTTATATAAGGCAGTACTGCCTGTTAAAATACTTTTATTGAGTTTTTACAGGTTTTAATTCTAATTTTTTTTATGCTAAGCATCTGATCTTTCATTTTTCTGTACTGTATTTTCTTATCTTTGCATCCACAGAGTGTATTTTTCTGCAAGTTAGCATTTGACTCTTTAAACCACTCAAAATGAGCATTTGCTACAGAAATTTCATGTGACAACTTAATTAACTGTGGATTCTTGACCTTTAAAGTGCTGAAGCTAGAAACATTTAATAACCAGCCATTGGATATAAAGTAATACGCTCATTGTTTTACTAGCTTGCATACATGGCAGTTTGAAGCAAAGTCCAAGGGTCGCCAAAACCATGAAGTATACTCGAGCGGGTCTGTCTGAACTGCATAATTCAAAGTGCTGTCCGGATGTGTCACGCAGAGTGTAGGTACGAGTGAAGGCTGTTGGGTTACTTACGAGATATTTTTCTGCAAGGTGTGCATTTCAGTTTCTCTGAAACCTTCTGTGATCTGGAACCTGCATGGTGGGAGTGTAATTCAGTGCAGTTGCTGCATTGCTGAATGTTAAATAAGCCCGTGTGTGTGTGTGTGTGTGTGTGCGCGTGTGTGTGCGTACACAACCTGAGTATCGACCCACGTGGACTCGTGAAGAGCAGCGCAACCCGAAGCAGAAGATTGCTGTCCTGGCAAGTTCCCTCCATCAGCTTAGAGGAGGCCACCAATGTCCTTGCCAGGAGGGAGGACCCCTGAAGCTGACTGCCTGGCACCCTCACCAGCTGAGTGGGTACCGAGGGCTTTGCAGGGGTTGGAACAGCGTGCGGGAAGGACCAGGCAGATGTATGGGTGGAGGTGGTGGGCAGGGATTACTGGTGGAGATGAAGTACTGGTGGGATTGAAACTGCAGAGAGCGAATACAGTCACAGTCAGTGGAAACAGGACCAAAACCTCAGGTCAGTCCCTGGCTGCTGAGCTGATGAGGGTTATGTGGGTGCCTATAACCAAACTTCGGATCAGTGACGCTGTGTGCCTAAGCTCCTGTGCGGGGGTGATCTGTGTGCCCCACTGTTTGTGGGGCTGATCCTTCCTGTCTCTGGGTCGCAGGTACCCTCTGAGGATGCTGCGGGAGGGCAGTGGCACCAGTACAGCCCCCGGCTGAGGCTGGCTGCCTCAGCTATTTTCCTGACTGCTGGAGCCTGGAGCTGTTACAGCAGTGGGCGCTGGGAAGGCAATTCTTAAGCTGACGTGGTAGTTTTGCAAGATTGTTTAAACCAGATGGGTTATGTGGGGCTTCAGGTTTTGCCAATAAATTGCCATCCCTGAAGTTTCCAGTCCTGCAGTAAGAAAGGCTTCAGAAAGTCAGATTATGATCTTCACCCCGGGTGTGCAAGACCTTTGTCTGCAGGCGTTCCTGCTGATTTCGGTGAAGCTGTGTTGCAAGGGCCTGCTGGACATGAGCAAAGGGATAGGAATCTGGCTCCTGGGATCCATGTAGGGCATTCCTATGTCACGTGGGATGTTTTCACCCAGTGGGATTGAGTGCTCTGTTCCTGGGCATGGGTGTACCCTTGGGACTAGTTTGGTGTTTGGATTCTGGGGAGAAGCATGCAGAACTGCTTATAAAAAATTGGAAGCTTCACCTGGGAGTGCAAATAGTTGCCAGTTGTTTGTCATCTTTTCTCACATGCATTGGCCCATAAATTCTATTTTCAGAGTGCAAACTAAACCCACCAGGAGAGAGTGGGAAATCATGTAAACAGCTGTCCTGAGGGTACAGTGCTATACTTGTGTTCTGTGTCACAGAACTGCCTGTGCCTCCAGAACTTTCCCCTTCCCAATGTCTTGCACACCCGTAAGCAGTGCAGCACCAGCACATCATCCAGCAGTCCTGAGAGAGTCCTTGCTGGGAAGTGGCACCTCCCTGTTTCTTCTCTTCAAGTCTCCTGACCACCTTTTATGTAGCCAAGTCCTGAATGGAGTCACCAGACCCATTCCTCAGCTTGGCTTCGCCATTTCCAAAAGAAGTTTGAGCTTCTTCATTCCTTTCTTGTTACGCTGTGATTGCAGTGTGAGGGTGCATGTGCGGCTCAGTGGAGCCATATCCTGCCGGATCTTGGGACTCCTGAAAGAGCAAGTGTCCAGGAGCTCCCGGAGGCTTCCCCTGCAGTACCCCTGGGCTTTGGACCAGCATATGGGTGGCTTGATTCGTGGTGGCTTTCTCTGCTCTTCCCTCTGTGCTTTTAGAAGTCTGTCAGAGTGAGCGAGGTTTCTGCTTGCGTCGCTGTCTCCAAGCAGTGACGCACGCGTGTGCTCTTTTTCTGCCACGTAAGTGGGTGGTTTATGTGCTAGGAGGGAATGATTCATAAATTAGCTAGAGCCCAGGCCTTTTCTCTATTGCCTGGGTGATGTCTGAAGAGGATTCAGTGTCAGCCTTTCTTTCCTCCTGGCTTTCAGTCAGGCAGGTTGCCGAGCAGTGACATTGCCACTCTCCAGCTATGGGTGGTCCAGCCTCACCCAGGGTGAAATGCTAATCCCCTGTATCACATGGGGTAACTGCAGAGAGGATTATTAATGGCCTGCAGTCTGCAAACAAAAATCATGCAAATACCGCTTTTTGCAGAATTCTGTCACTCAACTGCAGTTTTGGGAGTCTTTTGCAACCAGGACAAGCGCAGAATGACCATCTTTGACATGGACATCCCTGGGAGGCACAGCAAGCAAGCATAGATGGATGTCTTGAGTGGGGAAATGGCATGGGGGCGTTTTGGGTCTTGGTGGGCTTACGCTGGGCTGGCTACAATAGCAACACGACTCAAGGGTGTGCTGTGTGAGGGCAGATGGGGAGGACAATTCAGGTGCAGGAAGCCAAAAGGGAGAAATGCAAGCAAGTCGTTTGTTTATTTAAAATGATAATGGATAAGCAAAAAAGTCTTTTGAAAGCAACCAGGCGGGCTGATTCCTCCCCTTGTTTTCTCATGTGAGAAAGCTCTTGTGCGGTGTGTAATGAGCGGAGATGTCTCTCTGCAGAGGACCTTAGCAGGACAGTCAGAAGCAGTGTTGAGAGAAAGCATCTGTAACAGAGAGAGAAAATCTTTCTCTGCTCATAGCATTAATTGTTAGAAACCTTGAGCAACCCATGGTTATTGAAACCAGCTTGTCTCATTAGCCACACTTCAAAATTATATTTACAGAGGTTAGAAAACTAAATATTTTTCTTTGTGGCTGGAGTGGTGTCACGAGAGATTCTGTCTTATACAACCTGTTTTTACTATATAAATTGTGACCTGGCTTTGGCCTTGGTTCCCGAAGTTTCATATTTAAATGAGGAAGGATTGGATCTTGTTTTGCTCAGGTTGGTTCTAATGTGAAAACTGTGGCCTCTAGATTTAGAACAGAGCTCAAACGTTTATGGTTGAAGTTATATTTTTCAAGCAACAGTTGGAAATGCTCACAAATACTGCTACATAGTTTTTGTTCTGTTTGGTTTTGTTTTGCTTCTACTCTTTTATTTTCTTTTATAATTAGAAACTGAGAAGATTTGTTCCTGGTCTACCATCTGTATAGGCACAGGGTGGGCACATTTTTCTTTAGAGAGCAAGACATGTTTCTGAAAGTACCATCAGTATAAGTATTTTACATGACTCTCCTGTACCCGGCACCTGCCCCAGGAGAACATGGGGCATTTTCTGTTGTATCTTCTCAGATAGTTGTAAGAAGGGACTTGTTTTTTTCACATGGATGTAGTATGACTCTTACTTGGCCAGGAGAAAAGTAATGAGTTAGTGTAACCTTGTGAATATCTGATCCTTTAGATTCAAACTTAAGTGGGTTGGCGCTCGCTTCAGCGATACCGCTGAAGTAATTACTGAAGTTGGATCCTGCCGTGACGTACTGAAATGTGTGTAGGTCTCCTCCAGCACGTGCCTCCTGTAACAGAGACCATGTTATAAAACATTCATCTTGGGCAAAATAATTGTGAAAGAGGTTTGCTGAGGGCTGATCACAGATCTTGAGAAGATACTGTAAGGATCTGAGCCCCTTGCCCTGTTAGCACACCCACTAGTGAGAACCTGTCTGATCCCACATATGTGCCTAGCTTCATGTGTTTTGCAGCACAAGGGCTCTACTGATGTTTTGTGAGCCCCCTCCTGCTTTGAATGATGAAATTGAGTGTCCAGCCTTGTTGAGCCCCAGCAAACACCTTACTGTGACTTCACTCTTGGCATTTAATGCGCGTCCTGGCTATTTTTCCTTCTTATTAATTTATGAAGCCTCCTGTGGTTTCAATGCTAGAGGCTTTTTCAGACTGTCTAGGTCTTCAAGAAACAGTGATCTTCTTTAGAATATTCTAGTATGTATTAATACTCTTTTTCTATTTTAGGCAGTTTTGCATGAGACCAATAATGATTGAAACTGTTTCTAGAATTAAGTAATGCGATTAATACTTGTTTTCCGCATAATCTTCATGCAACAGAATATATTTATTGAAACTCTTGGTTTTGATAGGGTGAGGTTTTTTGGTTGATCCATTTTTAGTGTACAGGCTCATTATTTTATATTGATGTTGGAAAAAACAAGTTATAAGCTGCTTCATTTTTGGGAGAGAGATGCTGCTGGTGATTCTAGAAATGAATGTACAGCCAAAACAGCAAAAACAGTGGAACTGTTCTACTTAGCACCCTGTTCTGTGCTCATTCAGGTGGCACTGGTGGACTGTTGCAAGAGTTGGCCTGAAAAGAAATGTATTTTGTGTTGGTGTAACTGTGATCCTCAACTGCAAAACCTCAACTCATGCAAGTGTACGAGCTTGTAGTATCAGCAGAGCTACTTGGGCTTGAAATGGCTCTGGTTTTAAAAGGATTCAGATGCTTCATGTTCTGAAATAAGAATTGTACTTCATTAAAGAACATTAGAGTCAGTAGGGTTCACTCTTAAAATGCCCTATGCCAGAACCATTATAAATGTATTCCTTGCGTTTCTCATGTGTTAAATTTAGCTTTATGTCCCTTGGTAGCTTAATTTTGCATACTTGCTCCATAAAATGTCTTCCCCTTTGTTATTTCCTGCTCTTCTGTTCTCCGTGGAGTTTGAAGGAGGTTGGCTCTATTGGTCATGTTATTTTACTCACGAAGGAGTCTATTTTCATAGACAATGGAGAGATGGTGATTTAATTAGAACAGCTTCTCCAAAGAAGGGCTATCTTGCAAGCAACAGCATTTTCCATTTTATACCCTTCATGGTCAAGGAAAGATGGCTTTCTGGACCAGTTTTGGATTAAGAGCTGAGACAGTTCTATAGACTAACACAATTTGATATTCTACTACTACTTTTATTTTAATGTGGAGTGCGGCTGTTGAAACTCCACAACATTGTTCTATCTATGACACAGCCATATTCACTGTAATTATTCTAACTTTAAAATGGACTACCACCTCATCCCAGAGTAAGTAAATTTAGATTGAACAAACAAAAAAAATTATTTTTAATGTTTCCTGAATCCCAGAAGTAATAGTTTACAATTTCATTTTGAATCTCCTGCCTAAGGCAGATCTCAATCCTTTTATACTCCATGGGGAGTACTTCAGGGCATTCAAACGCTGACTTATGTACAATCGGAGCCCCTTCCAGCTGTGGCACTCATCTCCTAATTCCCATTTAAAGGGCACAAATAGATATTAAAGTCTGGCCGATTGATTTCGAACACTTGACAGAATGGATTCATTGCTAAGAAGATACACTCTTGTAAATGCCTCTCAAGTTGTGAATTGCATTTCAAGAAATGATTTTCCTTTCTCTTCTTTACCTATCAGGAGCAGCTCTGAACGGAGGAAGGAGAAATCAAGAGATGCAGCAAGATGCAGAAGAAGCAAAGAGACTGAGGTTTTCTATGAATTGGCACATGAGCTGCCCCTGCCCCACAACATCAGTTCCCACCTGGACAAGGCATCCATAATGCGCCTGGCAATCAGTTTCCTACGGACTCATAAGCTTTTGTCTTCAGGTAAGATCTGGCTAAAAGATGTTAGTTGTCAGGCTGGCTGATGGCAGCTTGGTAAGATTATGCATGCTCTTCTCTGACTAGAGGGTTACCACAATAACAATTAGTGTGGGTTTTTTGCCTCTCTAATAAAACCTCTGAGAACTCTTGAATGTGGTTTATTAATCTCAGTTATGAGATTTTGAGCTTTTAAGAGTTTAATCAGAATTCAAACACATGCCTTAAGCTTCCATGCTGAAACAAGTAACTTTTGATTTGGCGTGGCAAGCGTGTTTGTGCCTGCACATTCAAGCAGCAGCTGGGATGCTCTGAAGGTCCAATACTTTGTTTGAAAGGAGTAATTGTGCTATCCACTGGCAATGAGTAGTAGGTAGGTTGTTTAAAACAAGCTATACTAAGATAAAACAGCTTCTGACTATTTGATGTGAATGGATCCTACGCAATCAGAGTCTTGCTCATGTTGGACTACTAGGAAATGTGAACAAGCGTAATTTTTATAGCCTGGGAAAACTGATAAAATTAAGAATATTCTTATTTTGCCCCTATATTTGAAGAACCACTTTGGTGGAAATATGTGGCTTGAGTAGCCTGCAAGATCAATGAAAACAACTGATGTTTCCAGAACTTTCACACGGTGACCTATGAGTGTTGAGAATACATTAAGAAAACAATGCCTGCATTGTTTGTGAATGGTAAACCCAAAATTTTGTCTTTTCCTTCATTAATGGCAAGACTCCCAATAAGGTCAGGATTGCACTTCCTCTCCTCAGAAAAGTTGAGTCATACGAGAGCAATTACTTTAATAAATGTTATTAGGAAGCATCCCATTTTGTGGTTGGATTTGCTGTTCATTTGCTTTTGGTTAGTCTGAAAGACATGGCAAATTTAATTCTGCTTCTGTGCTGCGCTCTGTAATTTCTTGTAGCACTTTTGGCTTTTGCTGAAGCCTACTGTATAAAATGCAGGTATTTTCATCTTAGCTTATAGAATGTGGTTTTATCATGTACTTCTGTGAAAAGAAAAGTTTATTTGCTGAACAGTGTTTGGAAATCATCTCTGATTTTGTCATGTAACTAATACTTGAAGAAGTTGCGTAAATAGGTAAATGTTCTTAAACAAAGCCAATTTGTTAGTAACTTGCTCATAAAAACACAGCCTCAGCTTTTCAAATATTTATATGGCATAAGCTAGAGACTGACACAGCATAGGAAAAGTAAACTTCTGAAAGGCTGTAACTGATAATATAAGTAATGTGCATGCCTGTGAAAACTGAGATGAAATAGTTCAATGCAGTCATCATCAGAAAAATACCTTTTCTTGCCTGCTAAGATTAAAGTGAACTTTTCAAATGAATTTACATTTCTCAGTGAGGAAAAAATCTACTGATTAAAACATTTATTTTGATGGTTCTATAGTGTTACGGCTTAGACTCATTATTTGATGAGATTTGATGACAATTCAGTATACATATATAATATTCATACATACATGTAAAGATATGATATTTCTGAGACATATTTCTGTGACAGTGTTTGAAAAACAATGTGATTCATGTAGACAATTTACATTTTCTTCAAGTACCACCAGTACCCAGCAGCAGAAAAGAATCTGGAAATAAAATCTTACAGAAGCGACAGGCTGTGCTTTAAAATTTCATGCTTTCTCTATATTAGTTATTTGCTTAGCCTTAAATCTGATGCACTCACTTCCTCAGTCTAAATATTAACTTGGAGTAAGTCCTCTCATGAAAATTTGTGTTGCTAGTCAAATGCAGATTTGTCAGTGGCTGCATTGTGAGACACCAGAGGTGCAGATAAGAGTTTCAAAATCTTAGATGCTTCTGTTCTGAGGAATTGAATTTAAGGTACTTTAAAAGGATGGATTTTCTGGAAATTTTGGGTATTATTTTCTGATAATGAAAATATGTTAAAATTAAAGAACTAATATCAGAAAACATTGTCTGCTGCTCATCTACTGTTCTGAGTATAGCTAACATATAAATTAATTTTCCTATCTTTGTGGACTTCTGAATAATGTCAGCCTTTATAAAGACACTAGCTTTCACTAGAAGGCCGTCCAATTTAATTCAGAGTGGTAGGTTTTGATGCAGCTGGAGGCTCACGGATCAAGAGGTTTGCTGCTTGTCCTGTTTTGACAAGCGTGAAGCAAGATGGAAGATGGGCTTGGGTGATGTTTGTGCTCGTTCTGTTCTTGCTTCTGCTTTGGACCCTTTCTGAGCCCCAAGTGAAGCTGCAGCAAAGGTTTCATGTGCATGTTCAGCAGCCTGGAATTTGACCATAAATTTACTGTTGCATTTGAGAAATCTGATTTGACTGACAGGGAGCATGGGGCCATTGTCATCTCTTGATGGATAAACTGGGAGATGGGGAGGTGGAAGTGCATGAGAAGCAAATGCCCACCTCAGCCTGCAAACCCCCTCTTTGCTTTATGTTGTCTTTATTGAAATGACTTTGATTATTTGGGCTGGGCACCTACCGTAAACTGGAGTTAAGTGAGAGTATTTTTCTTGTTTCTAATTTAGTTTATCAAAAACTACTAGCACACCATATTTTATTTTGTATTACTGTTTGTGGGCATGATTCTCAAACACATCTCTCTGTTTCAAGGTAGTTTTGCCTTAGCAGAGAGAACAAGGCCTTCCCCAGAATTGTACCCTCATCTTTCTGCAAGCTGATGCTCCAGGTGGGATTTTGGAGATGGCCATGGGCAGCTTGCCAGTCTCACTCTGCTGGCATTGAGTGTCTCATGCCCTTTCCTATTATTCCCTGAGTCGGAGTAGGGCTTTTCACTTGTGTAACTTGGGCTGTTTTAGTAGCTGTGTCTGCATAATGATCATTTATCTGTTGGGAAGCCAAGACCTAGGGAAATCTGTGTCCACATTCTTCCAGCAGGTGAATGGCAGAGCCCCTGAATCTGAGCCCTCATTGAGAGCTCTCCTGCTACGTGCCTCAAAAAATCCCGACTTCTGGATTGCAGAGTGCACGTCTCCTGCAGGCGTTGCAGGGCCCGAGCTTGGCCCTTGTATCCTATCATAATAGGAAATAGCTGGTTGTATATCTCAGAGTTCAAAAGGGTAAAAAATACCAGGTTTTGCTTTATAAAAGTTGCTGCTTTACTTAGTAACACGTTTCCCTTTGATTTTCACAGTAGGCAATTCTGTGTGGGAATGTTGGAGAGGAAGCCTTTAACATTTAGAAATGCAGGCTGTTCGTCTGACGGCCTGATTGAGATTAGTATCACAGGAAGCAAACTGAAACAATAGCTTTATAATACTGTTTCCATGTTGTGCACAGAACAGTACATGGTATAATTGGAATGCTAAGTAGAAATATTTAATTATGGTCATCTTAAATATTTTTCAAGATGTCTCCTAATTCTGTTGGCATAGTACATTTTTGCCATCATCACATTCAAATCTTTGGGATAAATTTAGAACTGATCTTTGTTCATTTCAAGTAAAGGTTTTGATCCCATAAAGCTGCTGCTGAAAATAGGCATTCTGATGCTTATCAGGAGTGGAGCTTTTGGATTTGGGATCTTATATCCTTTAGTTTAGTCAGAAAAACTGTTAGCAGTTCTTTTCCCATGTTATTTTCTAGTATAGCTAGTAAGTAAGGCTAATGCTTTTTGGGGATCTAATAGATGGCAGAAGAGAAATAATGGCTTTTGCTGAAGAATGGCTGCCTTCGTTAACAGCCAGCATTGTGATAGTTGCTAACACTGCCTCAGATATTCTCTTTTTGTCTGAATATGAGGAGGAGAATCCATTTTAGGAAGCCTGTATGTGCAGTGCCAATAATTTTAAGTGTTTATTTGAACCATGCTGATGCTAAAGGTGTTACAGGAACCAGAACTCTTTAGTACAGTGAGTTTCTCTGTGCCAGGACTACGGACTTTTTAATCAGGCTAATCAGGCAAACACAATTTTATTGGCTTGTCTTATTCCCATCCCAATTGTGTGGTCACTCGGGTGTCTTTTCTGTGCAGAAATCCAGCAAAGGAAACTGCCTGGGAGTTGCTCTTGTGCAGGCAGACAGCAGCAGAAATGGGGAGGGAACAGGGATACAGACAGGAAGTTGTTTGGGAGAAGGGAGGCCACAAGGAAGCCAGTGTGAAGTTGTTTCAAGGGAGGGAGACAACAGAGCCGGAAAGCCAGCAGGGAGCAGAAGGGGAAAAAATAGCTTTTCTCTAGGCTTTTAAGGGAGAGGACAGACTGTAGGGAGAACTGATGTGGGCATTGTTTTTGAATGTCTGGACAAGCTGCATCTAATGTCAGACCATTGTGGCATGAAACAGTGCTTTAAAAATAGCATGTCTACTTGGTTGCTTTTATTAAATTGGAAAAATAGCGTTATGCCAACCATGCTGCTAAGAATGAAAGTGAGCCAGGTGCTGAGTGCTTCAGCTGCTTGAAGTGATGTCCCTTTTCAGGGAAGGTGCACTCACAGGTCCCATGGGACTCAAAGCCTGGCCTGATGGGGGGCTATATTCTCACCATTCAACACCGATGGCTGCAGGACTCCAAGCAAGTTCCTGGGAGCAGCATCTAAATGATTTGGCTAGATACAAACTCTGCAATCAAAACAACACTAACATAAGTGTTTTCTTTATCCAAGATTGCTTGTGCACTTGGAGATAAGAGCCCTTCAGGAAGCTTCAAGTTTAAGAGTAGCTTTTTCTTGATGTATCTAAATTGAAAGCTTTTATTGAACACATTGAAAATATCCCCTTGAACAGGATGTACTGCCCTGTCAAGACAGAAAAAAAGGGGGGAAAAAATCAGTCACTTTCCTTTGATGGAAAACAAGAAACCAGGAAGAGACAAGTCTGTCTCAAAGCTGCACTGTCTGATGCAGGATGAAGCTGCTGTTAGATCTTCTCTAACTTTTGCCTGGTGGTGTCAGGCAGTTTTTACAGCCCTCCTCTGGAGTGGCAGCTGTAGCCTGGTATCTGTTATGCACAATATGTAAGCAACTTACTGGTACTTACAGGAACCAGGATGAGAGACAAAGCCAGGAAAATTCTGTGCAGGTGAGGATGTGACCTCCAGTAGGAACACGTTTTATCATTGTCTACCTCTGAACTGACCAAAAAGACCCCTTTGAGTCAGATCAAAGGTGTTGAGAGGAGTTACAGGCTGTTTGCTAGGAGGTTGTTTATACCTGCGCCGTTATTTCTTGTAAGGAGAAGCCTGATTTTTGAGCCTTCAGACTCGTTCCAAGAGGTTGGACTGAAGGAAATGAGCAAGCATCTACGGAAAAAGTGTTCTTAAACTTGAGAACAGTGCACATCCTGACAGTGAGAATTAATCAAAGCTTGTTTACAAAAGTTATTTTTAGCATAAAAGGTTATCATAAACACTGCAATAAGCACTTGTCATTACAGTTCAAAGTTTCTTGTCAATGAATAAATTCTATTTGGTGGTTACAAAATTTGTAAAAATAAATACTTACCAAAATTTAATACAGACTGAGACATGGACTGAAAAATACTGTATCGAAATTCAAGAAATGCTGCCTTGGGGCAAAGTGAACAGTGGATCACCCATCAAATGTAGGGACATGAGACACTGTTGCTCTGTTCCTGGTTCTCCTGTAGCTCTGGCAGTCATCCTAGGAAGGCCACAGCAGTTTTATGAGGCTTTTTGACATGTTTCAACATCTCCCAATCTCACCTAGACAGAGATTCTCCTCCTGTATAGGCTTCCCAGCGTTGCATGAACACAATCTTGGCTGGCCTCCATCAATGTAGCTATAATATGAACAACAATATTACAGCACTTCATTCAGCAGAATGTGCTGTTAATTTAAACCGGCATATTTGCAGTCCAGTCTCCCTGCTATACTGTCATGAGGTACTCCCATTAGTTGAGAGGAGGTGGAAAAAGTTGTAGAAAAAAGCCAGAAACACATCTTTATTTCAAAATTTAGCTAGACGCTATTTTGAAATGCAATGCTAACAAAAAACCCAATAAGTTAAAAAAAAAAACCACAAAAAAACCCCAACAACAAAACCCAACAACCAAACCAAAAAACCCCACACCCTAAAAATCAGTATAAACTGAGTCCCGCTGTTACCTTTCTTGAAGATGTGCAAAAACCTGGCAAGTGTACATGAGGTGCGGCTCCCTAAATAAAGTGACCTCAGACCTACTGGAAACCAAAGGCTGAAGTTCTGCTCTCATCTCCTCATGCTAACTTCTCACTTCCATTTGATCCCAGCTTTCTCAAATATTTTCCACCTGAAGCTGAATTTTCTTACATTAGTGCTCCAGTTCAGCCCCAAGGTAAATTAATGAAGACAATTTAAAGCAAAGTGAAACACAATAGGGATTTCAGGAAGGAGCTTGCAGTAGCCATGCCATTATTTGTTTTGCATCTGCAAAATAGACTCTTTCTAAAGCAGACCAGATTTTTGCTGTGGCAGTGACTAAATTGCTTCTGAGGTATCACTCTCCTAAAGCGTGAATATCCTCTCTTTATTAGTAGCTAGTGGTTTCCACAGGAGAAAGGGAATGTACTCTAATGCTGACACTGCAGCCATAGGGAGGACTCCTATTTATTATTTATATTACTATAATTATACCGAGTTACCTGATACAGGGCATACCAGGGCCGCCACAGTGCAGCCCAGCACATTTCTTTGCTGCAGACTAAGGATCCTCAGGTAGCTGACCTGCTTCAGCGGGTTAGGACAGATGACACTTTCTGGGACTCTGTGTTTGCAGCCACAGCAAAGAACCTGGAAACAGTTGAAGACACGAGCACCTTTGGTGTGTCCCCAGTGCTGGAGCTGCACTGGGTAGGCTGCTGGGGGCTGCTTATGTGGGGGACAGGCAAGGAATAGATAGGCAACAGCAGCAGAGTGGCTCTGGAGGTACTTGGCACCCACCTTTATGTGCCTGATAACGCCTGCAGTTTCCTCGGCTTTGAAACGTGAGCACGCCCTATTAAGTACTACAAGAAACCCGTATCTGCCAGCTCCGCTTTCCAGCTGCAGCCGGGCTGCTGAGGAGAAAGGAGGGGGTGCAGTGGGGTTTATTGAGTTAGCAGGGAGGCTGGAGTGTGTCTGCAAAACACCTTGGTCGTGCTTTTGGGTTAGGTTAGACGGAGTGCACAGCAGCACAAACAATCTTCTCTCCCTCCTCCCCATCCACATCACAGATGCCTCCAGGTGGACGAAGATAATTTTAATAAAAACAGTTGAACTCTGATCCCACAAACCCCTGTAACCACATGCTTTAAAGCTGACCATATCTTTGAGTGCTGTGCTCGGCTCGGACCTTAAGGGTTTGAACCTGCAGTCCTGATGTGAGTGATCCGTGTCCTCTGTATGTGTTTGTGTAAGTAATATAATTTATATACGTGGAAAAGCAAACTTAATCATCTGATAATACAAGTAAAGTGTTTGTCTTTCACTGTTGGAGGCATTTAAGAATACAAATGCTTTGAATAGCCTTCCTGCCTTTGAATGGTCATGTTTTGTTAATGCAAACTTAATGAGCTGGGAAAAAAAAATGGAAAGGAGGGTCTGGGGTTAGAGCTGAAAAGTCATTTTTTCTCTGAACCCACACTTGGCTGATTGTCTTGGGCTATAGCCATGATCCCTGCTGAATAAACCATTTGTTTGCTTCCGGAAAAGTAAAAAAAGACCCTTGACATTCTTTACGCAGCAGAAACAAGCTTGGGAGCAGATTGTCCCTTTCCTCCTTTTTTTTTTTTTTCCTTTTTTTTTTTCCTTCCCTAAATGTCATTTTGGTCAAAGTGCATACTATTCAAATATATTATTGTGTATTTTCTGTATTTTAAATGTTAGTCCTGATGTAATTTCCTGAAGTCATTTGCTTTGTACTGAGGAGGAACTGGCCCCTGCATGTGTAGCCAGAATTGCAGTGCTGGGACGTGAAATGATAAATCCCCAGCCTGTGCTGGCCGTCCCTGGAGAGCGTCCTCTCTTCCCTGCTACCAAACAGTCTTGTTGAGAGGCAAAGGGTGATAAACCAAGTGCTCCTTATGGCTCTGGGGCTGAGTCCATTTCTTCCCTTGTTTGGATGATGCATGATGGGCTGCTGCCAGGGAGGGATGTTGAGGATCAGGAGGATGCAGCAGCAGCAGCCAGCATCATTTTTGTCACCATTCATCTGTTCCAAACAGTGCTCAGTGGGCTCTGCATTGCAAATGCTCATCCCTCTTGGTTCGCTTGCAGTCCATCCTCAGGCGCTAGCAGATGCAGTTCCAGGAG
The DNA here is from genome assembly GCA_013397725.1 of Rhagologus leucostigma. Lineage (NCBI taxonomy): Eukaryota > Metazoa > Chordata > Aves > Passeriformes > Rhagologus > Rhagologus leucostigma. The sequence continues at coordinate 154,373 of VZTD01002396.1, read as the reverse complement.
CTGTATAGATCAAACTTATCCTTTAATCATCACTCATTAGTACTTCAAAGTAAAAACTGCATTAGTTTGGCTCAGCCTCTTCCCTATTCAAAAAAGTAACAAACCCAAACCATACGTTTTACAAAGCAATGCTCTATTCCTGCTTCTAGACTTCTTGCAAAATGAGTATTTCAACAAGAAACGTGAAGGAAAATGATCAATCTGCTGTTTCATTGAGGAAAAGAACAAAAATTATTGACTTTTGTCAAGTGCTAACAGTATGTACTACAGAACAAACTGTAAGCTGAAATTGCAACATTAAACCAACAAAGAAGAGCAACTTCTTCGAGAAACTTGTTTGTGTCCCACTGTTCTTGCGAGTAAGGCTGATGCAGTTATGCTTGGAGCCTCTGGACAGCAAAATTGATGGGCCCAGCCTGGAGCACTCCTGTGCCACCAGGAAGGGGCACAGAAAGCAAAATTGTTTCAGGTCTCCCGTCATCCTTGCTGCCATGGCCTCTAGGGCACCTTTGATCTAGATGGGACTTATTCACGGCCTTATATCTTGAAGTTGGTTATTCCTTATTCTGAGACTTTTAGGTGGGGTTTTGTTCTTCTTTGTTTACTTGCTTTTTCCCTTCAAAATCAGAGCCTTACCGCGGCATTTGCAATGACTGATCACAAATGTGGAGGCTAGCTGACAAAACTGTAAAGATAAGCTCACCACAGCATGTCTGAGGTAGACAGACCAGATGCGATATCTGTAAGTGGTTTTGTAAAAAATAATTCCAGAAGTTTCACATAAAACATACCAAGAAATTAATGGGCCAGCTCCTACACAGAAATTTTTCAATACTAGTTGTCTGCATGTCATTCCCTGACAGCTTCTTATTCATGGAGCTGAGACATGCTTAAAAGCATAAAAGGGAAATGGGCATTTGTGTGACTGGCATCAGGAGGAGCAGTTTTCCCCCTCCCTCCCTGCCTGCTGTTTTGCCAAGTGCTGCCTCCCATGGCACGAGATTGGTTGTGTGGAGCACACACGACGAGAGCATCACGGTGCAATTGATTGTCACTACACTGCAGCCAAAAGGTACCAGGAAAATGTATAACAAAAAAAAATGCTGTAATAAATATTCTAGCACAGCCTTAGATTTCAGTTGAAGAGTGGCATGTCTTTCTCAAAAATTAGTAAGATGGACTGTGTTCATGAATCTGCACAGGCAAACATCTGGGACATAAGCAGAGTCTGAGGCTCTCCTTGTAGGACAGGGGAAGTATTGAGTGGGTGACAAAGCTTGTCAGAGTTTGGTGGAGTGGAGCATAGGAAGTTCTGATGTCTGCAGATGAAAAAGCAGGTATCAGTGGGATGGGTCTGTGGTTTTCTGAGGAATACTGAGATTTGTGGGATGACAAAGAGATTCACCCAGAATGACTTCAAGGGAGCAGTTTTCTACATTTTCTATTCAAACTAGTGTTAACAGATGTGTCTGTACTGAGTGAAGAGGTCTATTTAGACATGCTTTGTAGGAGCTGTGTTTGAACTTCTTAGAAAGCCTGACCTGATGGAAAAGTCCTGTTAAGATGTTTGTTAGGAATGCACAAATATATGCACCTTCTGTAAGACTTGCCCTCTACCTTGTGCCTGTTAGGAGGTACAAGTGTTGCATGTGGCCAAGAGAACGTGCACAAAGAAGATGCACTTCAGTGCCTGGGTCTGTAGGTGTTAGTGACTGAAAGCACATCTTGCAGAAACATGCTAAAGGTGAAGAGAGGGTCTTGTATTTGCCAAAACATTTAGAAAATTATCTCCTGCCTTTCAAGTGATAAGGGCATCCCTTTCATATGCAGTTCAGAAGGCCCCACCAGAAGGGGTTTGTTGAAAGGAAATTTTAACAGCAGAAAAATATTTTGTCGCCTTGTAACCGGATGTGCTTGCATTGAAAAAGGCTGGCTGGGGTGCTGAAGGCTTTAAATGCTTTTTTTTGCTTTAAATGCTTTTTTTGCTTTTTTTTCTCAGTATGTGCTGACAATGAGAATGAACTAGAGGCAGACCAGCAGATGGACAACTTGTACCTGAAAGCTTTGGAGGGATTTATTGCCGTGGTGACACAGGATGGAGACATGATCTTTTTGTCAGAGAATGTCAACAAATACATGGGTCTTACCCAGGTAACTTGTTCCCTTATGCTTTCCTCTCTTTATAATATAGGTCATAGAAACGACTCTTATGTCTAAATGCAGAAAACCCAGCAGTGTGTCACTGCAAAGAAGACTGGAAATAAAATGTCTTATTTCTCAGGCGGATACCCTGCACAGCAGACAACACGGATGGGAGGTTCCCTCTCCCTTCTTATCAAGTTGTAGTGTCTTTGGTGACTGCAAAGTTGCCTTCCTAGATATTACTGGGGAGAAGAGAAGGCATTTATTCTACTTGTGCCTTAGACTTTGGGACAGAGGGGATAGAGCTGCTCTTTTGGGTCCCCTCTCTTCTGCTTTGTGGATTGGGAGTTTTCTCCTGTGTTGAAAATAACAAGTGGTGTTGACTGTTAACTGCACTGTGCAAATTCAAAGATAAGAGAATTGTTCTGGGGAGAAAATGAGGAGTTATCCATAGGATAAACGAAGGGAGGGTCATGGGATTTGTGTCTGTGAGCATCCTGTCAATGCACTTAGTTCTAGTGACCAGTTTCATTTGAACTGTATTTAAAAACAGGTAAATACTTTCAGTTGCTTTGATTTGGCTAAGTGTAGCTCTTACTTCTACACAGGTGGAACTCACTGGACATAGTATTTTTGACTTCACTCATCCGTGTGACCATGAAGAAATTCGAGAGAATCTGAGTTTGAAAAATGGTAATAATGAAAATACAAAAATCCCTATTTGCTTTTGAAATAACCAAATGAAGTAAATGGATAGTAGAGATCTGTTAGTCATGGTAAAAGGAATTTTCAGTACTCATTAACTGTTATTCAATGCTTTGCAGATTCATTTTGTTTTGCCAAATATTGCTTAAATATGATAGTACTAAGGAACTCTTTGTTTAGTATTTTCCTTTCATCCACTTTAGACGGGTATAATGTTTTCAACTGTAGTGCTTTGGAAAGATTTATGTGCTGCAAGCTAAAACATAAGTTTAAAATGCACAAAGTCCTATTTAAGTTCCACTTAAAGTTTTAGGTCTGAGCTCTACAAACTGCTCTGCAATGGTTGATGCATCTTTGATGGTCTCTGCAGGTAAATTATCTGAGAATTAGTCTGTTATTTCTGTTAAATGCGTCATGCTTATAAGTAGAAGAAAACAAGAAAGAAAGTGAGAAAACTCATTTGCCTTTTCCTTATACAGGTGCAGGCTTTGGAAAGAAAAGCAAAGAGATGTCAACTGAGCGGGACTTCTTCATGAGGATGAAATGCACTGTTACCAACAGAGGCAGAACTGTTAACCTCAAGTCTGCCACATGGAAGGTACCATATTTGAGCCAAATTAAGTGGTTTTGATTTTTATAGACATTTTGATGTGTAGAGAAAGTACATCCTAAGTTTGTTTCCCATTATTTCAGGTTTTGCACTGCACTGGACAAGTTAAAGTATATAACACTTGCCCTCCTCACACTCTGTGTGGGTATAAGGAGCCTCTTCTCACCTGCCTTATAATAATGTGCGAGCCTATTCAGCACCCTTCAAACATCGATATCCCCCTGGACAGCAAGACCTTCCTGAGCCGCCATAGCATGGACATGAAATTCACCTACTGTGATGACAGGTAAGCTCCACTGGTTTTTCCTTTCCATCAGAGTATTTATCTCTTGAACAAAACAAGCAGCTCTTCCAAATGTCCTGTGTGGACCTGGTAAGCAAGGACTAGAGGAAAGTACAGCCTCTTACCAAAATGGCTATTTATGGCTTAGTTAATTCACCTCAAATTTCAATTTGGGCGAAACAATACTCCTGATGTATTTCCTTCTCCTGCCAAGTGAGGAATTCAATTTTCCTGGGAAATGTGAGGCATCTTGGAGCCACAAACATCAGCTTCTTGGGGTCTAACAAATTGAAGGATATACAGGATTTCTGTTCCTGTGTTTTAGAGAGCATGTCCCATGGCATGCCAGACGGACCTTAGTCAAGGACTGTTTTACGGTTGGTTTGGCCCAGGATGCTGTTATCAGTTAGCTGGCAAGTACTTCATGCTCTAAATTAACCAGGAATTGCTAAGGCATCCAGAATACCTGTTGCTCAGAAATGGGGTTGCAGCCTCTTGCTCAACAAAAAACAAACAGCCTGTATTGGTTATCTACATGCACCTCTTAGTGATGAAATGAAGGGGAGGGGAGGATCTTGGATCAGGCAAGGGGCTTGTCCTCTGCTCCCCACACTTCACTCTTGAGTGGAAAAAATGGAGATCTTTCTAGTCTCCACTCGCCTGACTAGTCCTGGGATCTCCATGGCCTTTCATGCCATCTACCTCTTCTCTCTGTCTATGTACTGTGATAACAATCTTCCATGCAGGTGAGCGAGCCAGAGATCCCTTCCCATGAAGCGTCTTCCTGTCCCCCAGAGAAAGTCTTGTCTTTACTGCTGTGGATTTGGGGTTTGTTTTGGGGTTTTTTAAGTTTATGAGGTCATCCCTAAATTCAAGATGAACTGTTGAACTGGCTAAAGAAATTGGTCTCCTGAAATTCAGAAATGCTAGCAACCTCTGAGGTCTGGAGGGTTATCAGTGAGATTGATTATACATATGCTTGCAACTTGCGCAGAAACTCACAGGACTGACAGCTTTGTTATTTTCTTCAGCCTTCAAGGGTTTTGTTCTTCTTTGCTAAATAAGACTATTTTTTTAAACAATGTGATGAAGCAGCCATATAAACTTGCCGTGTGGGCAGCTGTGGATGAAAGAAGAGTGCAAGTGTGAAACTTGCGACTGACCTTCTGACCTCTCTGAGAACTGAGCAGCAAGTGTGCTTTAACTAGAAATGGTCTCTGATGTAATCACAATCAGACTTTTTTCTTTGTTAATATTTTCAGGATGAAAATACTGAGTTATCAATAGGATTTTGCTGCTGGAGGGAGAAGCAACAATATGGTAGTGACTCATTATTAAAAGCAATGTGACTGAATTACTGGGGCCATTCAGTGGCAGGCTACAGGACAGTAGCAGAGGATTTTGCTTTATTCCAGCATTCACATGTCTCTGCAAGACTTAATGTATAAGCCATTATAAATGAGAATTAGAGGGACTGATGCTATCCCCTTAAAGATACACATGCTTATTTTTAAAATAATGATATATTATGCCCTGTTTTAAATAGTGGGAGTTTGATTTACAGGAAAAATTTTTCACATGGCAGTGAAATATGACAGCTTCCTGTGGAGGATAAACTTGTAGGGATTTTACAAATTTTTTCTTTAAAACCAGACTACAGAGTAGTACATCTTTTACTAGATAGTTTTGGTTGGATGTTTCATTCCTGTTTTATTCAGATTTTGATAAAGCTGCAAAAATCCAGCCAGGGCAGAGAAGAAGGAGACCTCATAAACCTTTCAGGTTCTTCGCAGCAGATCCACCTGGCTCCCACGTCCCTCCCAGAGGGATGTTGATTTCTCTCCAGCAGGCGACATATCACTAGACACATAAAAATGCAAAACACTCAGCTGTTCTTATCAAATTCAGTGCTGCTAGACAAATTGCGTTGAAGGAGCAGCTTATGCCAAGAATGTAAATCCAGGCTGAGGAGCGGAGGAGGGAAGGCAGCATGTGCCAGTCAGATGCCTAAACTCTTTTCTACATACTCCGTCCTTTCTGCAGCAGCACAGCAGGGCTGACACAGCTCATTGCTCCATAAGGGACAGTGTCTTTCCAGTTCAGGGCTGGTATCACTGAGGGCAGTGTGCCTCCTCTACCAGGCTTCTGCAGTGGTCCTGGTATCGTCCTTGCAGTTCATCTGGTGTGGACAGGTCTGTTTCCAGGCAGCATTGAGTTTTTATTTTCAAAGCACTCAGTCAAAGAAACTCTTGGGTTCCTGAGTATAATCTCCTTAGGGAAGCTCATAGTCTCTGTCTGTCACAAAGCAGCATGCAAAAGACAGGCTGGCTACCTTGCAGCATTTTGTGACAAAAACTATTTGGCTTTTGCTTAGGAGGGTGCAGAGTAGATGCAATATGAAGCAGGCAAGACTGGCCATCATTTAAAACATGTGAGACAGTAGCCAATATAATTTGCCTTCCAAAAATAAGTTATGCATGTGGGTCTTTGACTTGGCAGTGGTTAGGTGGGATATGTTTGTATTCTTAAAACAGTTTTTGCAAGGTGATGAACCTGTAGAGAAATGTTTGTGAGATATGAATAATAAATAAGGGTTGTTCTGTTAAAATGCCTGCTTCAGCCATTCCTGGAGAGTGATTTAAAAATGTTCCCTTGCTCCACTTATCTTGGCTAAGTGGTTTACAGGAAGGATTATTTTAGCTGTAATACAGAAATGCTGATCAGTAGTACAATTTAATAATCCAAGTGAGGGCTTAGTTCAGCTGCACAATGCTTTTGTGTCAGGAAAGTTTGCCAGTGAGGGTGTTCTAGTCAGAAGAAAAGGCATGTCTTTGCACAAAGGCAATTTTGTTACCTTGGTGGCATAGCTACTGCTTGGTGTATCTTCATGTGCAGGGCCACGGGGCTAAGGAGTAGGTAGAAATAGTGCCAGTACGTTCCTGTTGTGGAAAAATCCACGAAACAAAATTGAAAACTGTACTTGAATTTGATAAAAACCCCCAAAACTGCTTCAGATGCCCAAGCACAGACAGTCGGTCTGAGCCTTTATGCCTTAAGCACATCAAAGGAACACCATATGCTGTGGATTGGAGGAAACCAGGGTTTCAAGAGCTGTGAGGGCAATGTGCCTTTAACCTTCATCCCTGCAACCTCTACAGTGCTGGGGAGGGGAGAGAGAAGCACTCTCCCTTTGCCTGTAATTGCCGTGGGGAGCATGTGTGAGGGAAGGGAAGGATGGATAAGGAAACAGATTTGTTGTGCAGGGGGTGAGATGCGCAGGTGGCGACTCCAGAGGCTGCGTCACCAGCCATTTCCCTGGCACTGGCACACTGAATAGTGTATGTCTCCATGACTTCGAAGGCACGGCTTGCTGTGGGGAATTGTATGTCCTTGAATACTAGAAACCCGATTAATTATATACTCTTTTCTACTTTTTCTTGATTGGGACATTTTAATGGTAGAGTTGAAGAAGACACAAGGAGCATTGGAGGATATGTGGTGATTCAGAATAGGATGGTGTAGGAAGATGCAATGCTATAGTGTTGGTCCCAGTTAGATTTCCCATATGAGTATTCATGTGGGATCCAGGCTGTGCCCAACTGAGAGGAAACTGAGTTTTATTGTGTTTCCAGTTATGTCCCAGCAAATAAGAAATATGCAGGCACAGGACTTTGGATGAGGATTTAAGTCAATTTGCCATTTGACTTATACTTGGGGAATATTTTTAAGTTAAATGAGAATGCAAGGAAACGTTTGAATGACCTCTTATCCTTTCACTCCTGCTTGAGGGAAAATGCAGTATGAAGATGAGTGAAGTGGTGATATCTGAAGCCAAAGATCCACATTTGACAAAACTGACTTCTGGTATATGTCATATTTAAGAGTAAAACCTGACCTACTTCTTTTGTTAATAACAAAACCTTGATTTAAGTGGACAAAACGAGTAAGAGTGACAGTCCTGGTGGGGATTTTCATGTACACGTGTAGTTTTTTTGCCTCGCAGGGCAGATACACCTGACCAGGCCATCCATCCCGATCAGCAGTGGCCAGGGGTCCCAGGATTTTACATTTTGGTTTTTTTGTTCATTGGCCTGGGTTAGAGTAGATGCAGCCGTGAATATTTTTGAGAGGAAATGTGGTTAGTTGGCAAGACTGCCCTGCTGCCTGCTCTAGCAGGCTGGCAGAGTGCTTTACCCCAGGCACAGCAGCTGTGTTTGGCTTTATTATTTTTCCTCTTTTTTTTTTTTAACTCATTCTGCTTTAAGTATAACTTTGTTTTGTTTGTTCCCCTCAAGACCAATTTAACTTCAAAAACTTGGTAACAGTTTGAATACAGAAGGACTTTGTTAAGAGATCCACACCCTCACACACACAGTCCGCACAGGGCCCGATGAATATACACCCGGCTATTTTTTATGAGCAGTAAACATTAGAGCAGTCTTTCACAGAGCCTGACTTCTCAGTCCTGATGGTTCTTACCATACTATTTTAACTCAAGAAATGGTATACAATAAAAAGCTTCGTGTTCCTATAAAGGGACAGAAAAGCACAATTTTAAGAAAAACAAAAATACTTGAACTAGCTGATCTTGTAGGAAATGCAGCCTCGAAGCAGTGAGTTTTGTTTGCTTTGCCGTGTCTCAAAGAGATAAAATAGGGCAAAGTTGTGCAAACCTAGAAATAGGATTCAGATCACTCATTTCTTAATTGTGTACCCTAAGCACAAAACTTTGCCTTTATTCCATGTCCCAAAAATTAAATATTAAGATACTTATATATATTGTATATTTAAGGGAAACTGAAATAGTGCTCAAAACGCACTTGAGTGGTGGCAGTTGGAGATCTGCTACTGCAGATGGCTATTGCCCACCTCTTCACTGTGTTTTCTGAGATTTTGACCTCTGTACATCACGATGACAAGTTTAGCTCAGAAAACTTGAGTGCCACTCTGGCAAAAATTAAGATTCCCCCAAAGGTATTTGTGTTCTCAGAAATGAGTTGGTAACAGGAAAATAAACAGCCTTGCAGCCCACCTGTCATCTTCAACAAAAAAAATTATTATTATCTTACTAATTAGCATTCTACAGATGCAAAGGAAACACAAAGCCTACCATGGCAGGAATGCCATCCAAAACCACCATACAGTTTGTTTTCTAATTTTGTCATTCCACAGCTTGCACAAAGAGCAATTTTCTGTCTGGTGTCTAAGCAAAAGTAGAAGTCTTGCTCCTGAACTCAGTTTTGTAAATGATCCTTTGGTGCCATGGGACACAGACGCTTCTCTGACTTTCTTAGCTGTGCCACTCCTCATAGCTCCGTGGGATGCCTTTTCCTTTGCATTTAGTCGTCTGTGTGTTCACTTGGCATCTTGTGTTGCTAAGAGGCTCCTGTGGAGAGCACACGGAGTTTGGAGGGTGCACCTCACTGGTAAACCTCAAAGTGATGCTCAGGTGAGGTCAGTGCAAGGACCTGTGCTGAAACACTCAGTGCCTCCTGGCCCAGGGGCTGCTCAGGCTCTTGGCTGTGCCCAGTCTTCTTCCACAAACATCTTGGGAGAGCCACAGGATGGGTGTGATGGATATAAGGACAGCTGCCCACCTCGACCCTGGTGCATAATGTGGCATGAAATACATTAATCTGATTTCCAGCCCTGCACAGCCTTCAGCCTACAAGATTTTTTTTCAAGTTTTTCAGGGTCGGCAGCACCACGGGAGGAATAAAGAAAATTATTATTAGAGGGTGTGAGCTGCCAATTTATGCACCCAAAACTAATAGAGATAACAATTATTGGAGAGAGAGTGTTTGTTATAAAATAGTGGTATTTAACAATGTATTTAGGAAACACTGTCAGCCAGTTTTAGGGGGTTTTTGTGGGTGGGAAAAAGGAACATTCTACAACTTTTTTTAAAAATCATGTCAATCCCAGGAGTCTTCAAAGAGAAGCGTAATGAATCTGAATAGTGTTAACAGATGAACAGATCAGTCAATGAGGGCATAGAGGCTGTTTAGCCATTTATTATTATTTTTTAAAGTAACTATTTTAAAACAATTACTCTTCATTAGTATTTCACTGTTAACAGGCATGGGTTTAGAACTTAGCCAGTGTTGTGGGGTTTGTGGGTAATTTTTTGATATCTTATTTTTATCTTTTCATGTAATATGTAGTTGGTTGTACTAAAAAGATACTACCAACCCACCGCTTGCTAACTTCCATCCAAGATTACATTATATCTAATTAGATTTGACATTGTCACAGCAGGATTGCACCACAAATCATCTTGTGCCATGGAATGACAAGAAGAGTAATTTTATAGTGAGGGTGTTCATTATGAACAGCAAGGAGCAGTTTGAGAAGGGGAATTACAGGGTTGGAATACATAAATTTTGCAGAGAGATTACAATTCCCATATGAGAAGAGTCCCTTAGCCTGCTGCAACGAGTATTTTTTGTTTGCTGTCTCAGTTCCACTGCTGACATCCATGAAGGCTGTAATGTGGGTTTGGATTTGCACTGGTGCTGCTGGGTACATGGTGCTTCCGCTTTTTCCCCATTATCTTCATTTCCTTTTCTTTCTCCTCGCTCAACCCCCACTTGGCTCTCAGCTCCCAATGACTGGATTAAGAGTAAATACTCAACTTCCTGGACTTTAAAATCCTTCCCCTTGCGATGAGCTCCAAACTAACTGGAATGGCTTTATGATATTGTGCCATTATATAACGAAAAGCCATAGTTTCTGTTTTTAAAGATCATGTGTTTACACTGGTCCTGGCAAAAGCCTCTGGTCACTTACACCAGTGTGTCCCAGCTGGCTGTGTAAAGGCAAGCAGCATCTGTATTTTGTGAGCCTTAATTTTATTAGGGCTCCTTCAGTATTTGTTGTTTTCTCTGGATGATTCAGCTTTGATGACCAACTTATTATGAGAACTACTTTTCAATAAGAAAGAAAAAACAATTGTGGTTTCAGAAAAAAGTTGGATTTGAGTGGGATGCAATTTAAAAGCTCAGAACCTTGTCAGTGCAGAGAGTAAAAAAGCCTCTTTGAAACCTGTATTCAAACATTTCCCCTTTGTTGTGTAAATAAAACACAATAACTGTAAGTGTAAACAAAACTGGAAACATAAACAGAAGAGTAAGTTTCTGAGGGGGACCCAATACAAGCTACAGCTTTTGCTCAACTAAAGTATTACAAACCCATGTTTGTTCCATCGAAATCAGGACAGAGAATAGTTTTCAGAGTGACAAAACCAAGGTGTCCTGGGGCTATGAGCTATAGAGTTCTGTGGAGGTGGAGGCGAGGGAAAAGCTGACTCAATACCTTGGCGTTCAAGCCATACACAAAATAGTCCCATCTTACGTGTCTTCCTTGCTGGAGGGGGATCCAGGAGATGAATGCCATGCTCTTGCTCTGTTTGTTTTACAGTATTTACATGTCTGTCTTGTAAAGACATGCTTGTGTCTGGAGGGCTGGGCCAAAGCTGTCCTTCCAGGGAGCACACAAACCTGAGGATGTCTCTTAAAAGTAGCAACACCACAAATCAAATGTGGTGGTGGCAGATAAAGCCATTCCGAGTGAGTTAGTGATGAGGCATAAAACCTGGGCACTGCCACTGACAGCTGTGAGGTGATGCAAGATGTGACCATTCCTTGCAAACCTCCCAGCTTTTAAAGGTTTATGACAGCTTCACAATCATTTTGTGTCCTTTCTGCTGCTGTTCTCTGTATTAGAGGTTATTATTAGAATTTAGGAGCTAGGAAGACGCATCCAAGAGTGTCACTGTTTTGTAAACCAGAAGATAATGTTTGCTTTTGAATTAATTTTTTAATGTACTTTTTTAAACTTACCGTGTTTCCTGTAAAGTTGCATGTGATGGTATTTCCAGTTGAAATAGAATGCTTTTCTTCCACCCCCTCATTAGAGAAAATCATCTGCTCAGTTTGATGACCTATTTTCATTGATTCAGGAAATTGTGAGAAATCCTGCCTTGCCTCAGAAAGACTCTGAAAAAAAAGTCTCGTTTTTGAGATCATAGCTTTCTTTGTGTAAGATCCTACTTAGTTTGTGGATTAGTCACCCAAGTAACCTAATCCGTATGCCAAAGTTCTCAGATACTGAGGAAAGCCTAAGTAGATGAGCATTTTTTTTCTTTTAACTGCCCATAATGTCTCACCTGGCATTTTTATTGCCTTAAATGCAGTGCCCAGAGTAGTGATTTAACCCTTTTGTGTATGTTTTTAAAATGTAGGCATACTTTTAAACCTGGTGGCGCCAACCACTACCCCCCTCACACGTATATTAGATTTTGAATGGTGGTCGTTGGAAGTTTCTGCATGTAGTGGACAGCTTGAGAACTTTGTCAGTAACAAAACTTGATAACCTCCTATTAGAGACAGCATGCAACACATACAGGAAAATTTGCAATGCACACACTGACATCCTTAGGAATTTTTATTCCAGTAGTAGTACGAGGCAGTTTATTCTGAACACGGAGATATTTCAGAATGTGATCAGAAGTCCTCTACAGCTTCTCATGTGTTTGGAAGCTCAGAATTTCTTGTGTTGCTTTTTTAATTTTGTTAGTCTAAGGACTCAAGCTGATAGCTGCCCTGCACGTGTAAGCATAAGGCTGCAGTGACCTGAATTTTAAATACTTGCTTTTTTTTCTTAACCAAGAATAACAGAGTTGATTGGATACCATCCAGAGGAGCTGCTGGGTCGTTCAGCATATGAGTTCTACCATGCCTTGGACTCGGAGAGCATGACCAAGAGTCATCAGAACTGTAAGTCATGTTCTTATTTTTCTTTGTAGTTTGCATGTAAAGCATAAATTGTGGGTACCTCAACACGTATTGAAAATACAAGTGCATTTTGTGTGCAGATAGTCTCCAAGAGCAGTATTTACACCAGGTTACTCTGCTTGTCTAGCTGAAATCTGCTGCTGGTCTTTCCCAAGGGTCTGGTTTTTGCCCTAGTTAAAACTAAACTTGGATGTTAGAGAGGAGAATCACTGTCTCTCTAAGTCATAGTGCAAGATTCAGCTGAAAATTTGAAAAGCTGAGTTAGGCAGCTCTAGCCTGGTGAGAAGGGCATTTACTGGTGGCCAAGAGAATTGGGATTGTTCAGCCCAGAAAAGAGAAGGTATTGGGGTGACCTTCCAATACCTGAAGGGAGCCTACAGGAAGAATGGAGAGGGACTATTTACAAGAGCATATAGTGACAGGACAAGGAGAAATGGCTTCAGACTGACAGAGGGTAGGTTTAGATGAGATATTAGGAATAAAGTCTTTAGTATCAGGGTGGTGGGGCACTGGAACAGGTTGCCCAGAGAGGCTGTGGCTGCCTCATTCCTGGAAGTGCTCAAGGCCAGGCTGGATGGGGCTCGGAGCAGCCTGGTCCAGTGGAAGGTGTCCCTGCCCATGGCAGGGGCTGGAACTAGATGATCCTTAAGGTCCCTTAAAGATCCCAAGCCATTCTATGATTCTCTTTCTCATGTGCTGTTGGGCTCAGCAGGTAGAGCTAGAGGGAAATAGGAAGAGCTTATTGCAGTGTTTTTCCAAACGTCTCTCTTTTGCTACCAAATAACAACTATCTTCCCCATCCAAAGCAGATTTGCAAGGAGATTTTCTAGAAGGGATATTCATTATACAAATAATACCTACTGCCAGGAACACCTGCTTCTTGTTATTATGCCTGTGGGAACTGCCAGTTTTAGCTGTTCTTAAAGTAAAGTACTTGAATTATTCTGGAAGCAGAGATCAGATCCAAGATCCCTCTCTTCAGCAGGCCACACAGTTAAAATTTCCATCTCCTTCACATCAAGTGTCTTAAAATAATTGGATTTAAATCTTCATTCTCTGTCCTTAAAGAGTTGGTGCTTTGGCTGGAGACACGGTGGTGCACTAATGCACAAATGACATCTCCCGAACCAGTTTATTGGAGAGTTCTCGGCAACACATCACTAAAACCTCTGCAGATGCACTTTTTATAGAAACAAAGTAAAACAGCTAGACTGGAACCTACAAGATCAAAAAAAACCCCACACACCTTGTAGTTCCTGTGATGAAGGTCTCTGTCCTCAGGAAAAAGCCCATGACTTAGGTCACATCTATGGGGAATTGCCCACCAAATAAACTTACAGAAAATATTTCTGTACTTCCCAGAGAGAAGTTGCAGCAGAGAATAGCTGTCTGACCTTAAGGGGTTAGCTCCAATGGCAAAGATTCAAGACAGTTTTAAGTTGAAATGTTTCTTGAAAAAATGTTTGGCAGTGATGAAAGTTGTGTGCTGTAAAACAGTGTTGATATGAATCATCCTGTTTCCAAAGCTGCTTAAAAGAAAAAAATAGATCAGTGCATACTTAGTGAGAGTTATCTGGGAATGTAATTTTTAAAAATGTTTCTTAGGTAATATTTTAGTGTTTTTACCAGTAAAAATGAATAAGTGATATTTATAGATAGAATGTTCATATCCTATGCTGGGCTATTGAAAGTCATCCTGTGAAATCAGGGGGTGTGCTGCGCTGGTACTTTTGAATCACTGAGCTGGATTTCTAAGAATGGGACTTATTCCTACCAGGGAGGGAAGAAAATGGGAGCTAGGAATCTGGTAACGGGAGAGTAAGCAAGCCCTTGTTGGTTATCCCTATCTAGTTAATGAAATGGGAGCACTGAGTTACTTGTCCATGTAAAGATTTCTGGAGAGTTTCTAGCACCCACCATGACCAGGCATTAATAGATGTCGCTCCTCTCTCCAGCAATTCAGTTAACCTCACGTAGTGCAGGGTGTGTGCCTAGATGCCATTCGTGCCCACTGAAAGGGGCCATGTCCTACAAACTTGCTGCAGGGTACAAGGTCTGATCAAGAAGCAGAATGAGGGCAAGAGTAAGTCTTAAAGGGGTGGTGTTACACCAGCAAAAGTCCTCAAGGCACTGCACAGGTTATAAATGTTTAGGATCAAACTGTTCCATAGAATTTATGATAGCACAGGATCAGCATGGATTATCTTTTTACTGTTGGAAGCGCAGGACCAAAGTCTGTTGCTGTGATAAATGTGGTTGCCCACAACAGAACCATCAGTTTAAACCACCAGCAAATTTGACCTCTTTAGTTTTTCTAAGATAAATATTTCCTGTGTCTTCTGGCACCATCAGGCTTCTTACCAAGTAGGAGAACAACCACAAAGACAAAGTGACAGCAAGCTGTGACTTGACAAAACACACATAAACCCTTCAAATAGGAAATGCCTGGATTCCATCATGTGTGCCATTGAGATGCTGTGCAATGCACAGGGTAACCAAGCAGGTGTAGAGCTTATACAGACCTTACTTGTTCTTCCAAGCATGTGGCTATACAGAACTTACTCATTTTCCCTGGCCACGTCCTTTTGTACATGGAAATATCCACCTTAAAATTCATGTTCAGCACACTTGCATTTATTAAACAATAAGTTTTATTAGAAATGTGCTACGTATAGAGTATATCTCCTTGCAATAATGCAGTCATCAATTCTGAGTGCCCACCAGTTAGTGTTGTAAAGATGTATAGGAAATAGAGGAAGGAGACCGAGGTTTGAAAAGAAAAACCTCAAATTAATCTCTTGCACAAAGCAGAATTCCTTGCCTTTCCTTCCTTCTAATTTAGTGATAAATCATGCTTATTGCAGCTTTACTGTACTGCAGGGTTGGGTTTTTTTCTTGAGGTGAAATAACCTCACGTTCAAGCAAGCCACAATAGTGCCTGTGTTCATGGCTGGAAGTACAATTGCAGAGCGAGTATGAAAGCCTTAATTAGTCACTATCGTGTGGAAGATGAGCTTGTGCTTGGCAGTGTTTCACACACCCCAGTTTTTATGTTACACAAGCAAGATGCAAATTTCTGTCTTGTTACATAAATCTACACAACAGATCGACTGTAGAACTGTATTTTCTGATTCAGCAATTAAGAATCTATAATCATTTCTACGAAGTGCTGGTCTTGTTGCCATTAAAGCCAGTGGGAATTTTGCTCCTGACTTCAGTGGGGAGCTGAGTGTCACCACCTGGGACCTGCCACTTGGTAGTACATAGCAGAAGTTCAGCAAGCCTTCCAAGGGAATTGTGGTTTTGTGTTCTATTAAATTCATCCCTGCCTTCCTCCTCTCTCCACACAAAGATAAGGAATATAATTGGAGCCTATTTCATTGTCATGTAACTAGTTTTGTACAGATACAGGTAATGTATACTTTATAAAAAGTTAAAAAAAATAAAGAGAGAAGTGAGAAGTTCACTCTGAAGGCAGAACGTTAAATGTAGCATTGATAACAAAGTCAGCAGTTACAAGTGTATTAGTAATTTATGAGATTACCCCATGGAGGGATTCTGCTGTACTTTATTATATCAGAACATGACATGCTTTGAATAGTAATAATAAAAAAGATTAAAGCAGTAAAAAGCTTCTTTGTAATGTAACAGGCGCCTACACTGTGACTCTTATTGATGAGCTGATGATTAGGAAGCAGTGTAATTATGTTTCACAAGCAGAGCAGAACAGTCCAGTCACTAAAACACTTTGAAATGAAAGCCTTTTGATTTTGTTCCACCAGAAGTATTTAATCAATAAAAGTAATGTTCTACTTTGTCTAAATAAATTAAATGAAGGATGATTAAATACTCCTAGGAAGAAAACAAACAAACTTCAGAAATTGAAGGATAAACACAGCAACAATTTATCTGCAAAACAGTTGTTGTATTTTACAGGCGTGGATTTGTACATTTGTATGGTGGCAATGTAGGAGAGACTGACAATAAATAGCTTCTGTTAATGGCCACATTCACAAGGAATTTTTCAGTAAAAAGACCACAGAATCAATTTCCCAGTCCTCCTGAGTCAAATTGCATTATTTCTAGGGCATTAGTTTGATGGCATACTTCTTTTGGACGTAAAAGCTGTTTAAAAGGAAAGGTTGCAAATGTGTGGTCAAAGGTTTAGTTCAGCCAGTTCTCACTTCTGCTGCTGCTCAGTGTGACTACGTCTGATTACATGTACAAGCTCTTGTTAGTGCGAGTACTGCTTGTCTACTCCAGCCCTAATTTTATTGCCATTGATAGACATTTTTCCTTCACTGACAACTTTGAATTACAACAGACAGGACATCATAAAACTTTACATCTCAGAAGTCCAAAGCTCCCCACTGAAAACTCATTTTCTCCCCAGAGAAAACTCATTCTCTGCAAATATTGCAAAATATTGGGGGGTAGCAGGGCTGCAGATTTCACCCTTCAAACATTTAGAAGCTTTAAACCCAAGTTGTACTATTGTCAGTTTATTGCTTGAAAAACACAGGATAGTTCAAAAAACAGAGTTAAAGAAACGTTATTTGATTTGGTCACGTGGGTCTTGGTGTCTTCTAGGCTGCTAATTCCAAGCTCTTGCAGAGGAACAACACACTTCAACCAGAGGGAGAAATACAGTAGTTCAGCTTTTTTTGTCTAGACAAAGCAGTCCTGTTTACTAGTCTTAATTTTTGTACTTTTTCAAGAGTAATATTACTACTACAAGATCCTAATTTTTAAAAAATTCTTAGTGAATATAGTGAATCTTAGCTTTTAAATAATCTTATTCTTGTATTTATCAATCGCCTAAATAAGGAAACTGTGAATAGTTTCCTCAATAAATTCACTTTTCTACAGATCAATTTGGGAGCCCAGACTGAGACACTTCTACAACAGGGACTCAAGAAACATGCAGTCAGCAGGCATTATTTTGGGAGCAGTTGGGATATTATATTAAATTTTAAAAATTCCACATTCTAATCTGAAGATTCAGACCATCTCAAGAACTCAATCTTGAGTAGAAGCCTCAAATGAACAGCCCCTTTCATGTTTAAAATGGCTGAATCTCCCCAAAGTTAAGCACTTAGTGCCTTAGTGCACTTCTGCATAATGAAAACTCAGAAGTGGGTGTATTTAAAATAAGTGTTACATGTTGTGTGTTCCTGTCCTGCTGCATTATTTATATCTCTGCCCCCTTTCCTCAGTGTGTACAAAAGGTCAAGTAGTGACAGGCCAGTACCGTATGCTTGCCAAGCACGGGGGATACGTATGGCTGGAGACCCAAGGAACGGTGATTTACAATACCCGAAACCTACAGCCCCAGTGCATCGTCTGCGTCAACTACGTGCTGAGGTGGGTGCACGGGACACACCAGAACACGTGTGCATTCATGTGCTGGAGAAACGCAATATTTGGAGGAACTTTTCAAGGGTCTATTTATTCAGCGTTGTTGTTCCGAAATCAGTTTAGTCATGTTTGTTCAGTCTTGTTTACTGATGTTAGACATCGATGAAAAATGTGGCATGCCTGTTCCCATACGCGCTGTTGAAATACACCACAGCCTTTCTCCTCTGCAGAGCGGCTGCTATGCTCATGCAACAAAGGTCTGCACCGAAGATTTTATTGTGTAACACAATGGCTAATGTGTTTTGTTTTTCTAATGCTGTGACCAAGAGATAAAACTAAGTAGTAATTGTATCATATGTTGCTAGGAGAAGCTGTTTACGGCCTCAAAAATCAGGACCAATCAGAAGTTTTGCCTTCATTTGGCAAAACTCAAGTTTTTTTGGTCCTAATTGGGGCCAAAATAGGAAATACTTATTTGAGTGATATACTGGGTCATTACAGCCTTGACTACATCCCTTTAAAAAGCAGAGCAACAAAGCTCCGAGTATTCCCACAGAAGTCCTGACCACACTCTCTGCGTCATCCGAGATGGTGGTGCTCAGCAACGCTGGAACTGTGCCTCGCCTGTCGAGAGCCTGGCGTGCAACCGAGAGGCCAAAATGCTCCTGTAGCCCCAGCCTCAGAGAGTTTGTACTGCCTACTTTATCCACATCTTTCATCTTTACAGTACAAAATGCCTAAAACCTATTCTCTTGTTAGTGAAATTGAGAAGAACGATGTTGTGTTCTCCATGGACCAAACGGAATCACTCTTCAAGCCTCACCTGCTGACAATGAACACTGCCTATGACAGTGGCATCCCTGCGACAGAGAAGAGTGACTTCTTGTTTACTAAGCTAAAGGAAGAACCAGAGGAACTTGCTCAGCTGGCACCAACACCTGGTGATGCCATTATTTCCCTGGATTTTGGTTAGTATTTGTATAAATTATTTTTGTGCAACAAAGAACCACATGTGAGCCTACATTTAGAAACTTAATAGACAAGGTCTGTTTGCTGTGTGTACAAATTGGGAGTAATGGCTAAAAGAGCCCACATGCTCACACCAGTGGAAAATTTCTGTGAATGAGAGCAGAATCAGGCTTTCTTGCTGACTAAATAACGTGCATTAAGTCTATGCCAACTTATTGTCATGGCAACTAGGAGCAGTGTTTACTTTTAATGAATAGCTGCAGTTATATCATAACGCTGCACCAGCTAAAAGTATTCATTAATATTGTTAAAACTCCATCCAGGAACACAGAAGTTTGAGGAAGCCCCTGCCTTCACCAATGCTGTTTTGACACCAAACAAAGCATGGCCAGTGGAAGTGAAAAGCCACCCCACTCAAGGTGAAACACTGTCAATACCATCCTTTACAATGCCTCAGATTGCACCTGGCAGCAGTACTCCAAGTGCAAGCAGCAACAGTAGCTGTTCCACGGTAAGAAGAGCTTAAAAAAATATTAAAAGCATGTTATGTTTTGTATGCAAATCCCATCAATATATGTAGACAACATTTTTGTGTTAGCAGTCTTGTCTCACTCCTTATTAGCAAGGCCCAGCATATCTCTATCCTTCCTATACTGCATCATGCCTTAAGAATCAACAGCAAAACTATCAAATGGGAACAATATCCTGGCTTCACACTGAAGTGTAAAGTCCTCATTGTTGCCCAACTGTCCCTCAGTAATTACTGTAACATATAAAACAACTAGTAGGAGAACGTGCTACCACCTTTCATGTAGTTAGCCTTATATGAAAAGTCAATGTAAAATTGTGTGGCCGCTGGGAGCATTGCCCCAGACCCATCCTCTTTTAAGTAGAAGCTGTAGCTTTTAGGAAACTTAGCCAAGTCAGGCTTTTGAGAGCAGCTCCTTGGAGTTTCCCACTGAAGGAATGAACGTGCTTTCGTGGCACTGCCACCAAGAGCTGGAGCCACTCTTCCTAGAGGACATCCAGTCTTAAGAAAAGCATGGAGGTATTGCTAAGTACCTTCTTTCTTGACAGCAGTATTTAATGGTGTACATTTCTTGTTCCTGGTCTAAGTTGCCAAAAACCATTTAAAATAAGATGACAACTAGGTTCCTGTAATGGGTGCCTATGTTTTGTACTGACAATCTTGTGTCAGAAAAAAGCTTATGATAGAAGTGGACAGTTTGGGCTTCTGAGGACACTAAATACACAGTCTGGCCATTCACTTTTCGTAAGGAAGATCTGTTACTGAATAACAGCATGGTATAAATGACGTAATGCTAAGCCAGTACTGTGGTTGTCTTCCTGCTTACAACAAATTGTTATTTCCATGCAGCCCAGCAGCCCAGGAGATTATTACAGTTCTGTGGATGAAGATCTTAAGATCGAGGTGATTGAAAAACTTTTTGCCATGGACACAGAATCAAAAAGTCAGTGCACCTCCCAGGTAATGAACTATCTCTTCCAAAAGCCACCAAGGTCAGTCCCCTGCTAGTAGACAGTACAGCTGCATATTGTGTGTGCAGATATTGGGATACAGCATGTAAACTGCATTTGCACATGTACACCGAATCTTGGATGCACATTAACAAAACAGTGCACTTCCAAAACCTGCCGTGTCAATCTCGTTCCCTCACTCTCTGAAGCATGAGGTTTAGAGTGTCACTTTGGTGGCATTGCTAAGAAAGGATCTCCAGAGAGCTTTCAAAATTTGGAGGCTTCTGTAGATTGGATAAAGAATATAAGCAGCAGCAATTTGTTTTTAAATCCAGCCAAATGACTAATGAGTAAACATCCTTTCTAGAACAAAATATAAATAAACTAATTCTTGCAAAACAACCAAATGAGAGAGGAATGCCCCTCATAGCACATATCTCCTTTAATTACAAAATGAAAACTCATTTAAGATATATTCTTCCTGCTTTGCCTCTTGGAGGTTTTCAGAGAGACTTGAAAATTCCATGCACATAAAGTAACATACAGTTTCCATCCCCTGCATTCTAATCACGGTGTAAGTGTAGAAATTTCGCCTATAAATAAATAAACCCACTATTACAACATTACAGCAAGTGAGCTAGTGAGTAAAAGGTGTGGGCCTGATTCAGCTTACGTAACTTTAGATACTTAATTGAAATGCCTTTGTGAAGAGCTTATACTTTATAGTTGAGAGAAAGGAACAGGCACTGCTGATTGGTAGCGCAGACCTGACACTCATCTTCATCTATTAATCCTACAGAAAGTTTGGGGTGCGGGGGCCCAAATTAGGTGCTTCAATTTGCCAACACAATTTGCAGGCTTAGGCTGTAATCAGTATTCTGAAGAAATTTTGTCTAAGGCTGTACATAGAAACAGGAATGAAAGCAAGAGAAAGAGTAGACAGAGAGGAGAAAAGTGTGCATCAAGACGAAACTCAGTGCGAGACTTGACATGTGCAAACCTCAGTATTGTCAGATACAACATCTGCTTGTTCAGGTGTGTCCCACCACATCAGCTGCTTTGGTGGGAAAAACGAGTGTTAGAAAAGTGCTGCAGAGGTGTTATGAGCTGACTAGGGGGCCAACATTGATTATCCCCTCTGTTCAGCTCTGGTCAAATGCCAAGAGAAGTGAATGTGGGTATGACTAGTCCTCCAAGGGAAAGAAGAATACAGATTTAAGTGTGATAGTGTCCTCCTGGCTAAATTTTTTCAACTTTTGCATTTTTAGACACCTTTTTTTAACGTAGCTAGATTATGAGAAAGCTGTGTTTTCTATTTCAACATGAAAAAGCCTGAGGTTGAACTACATGCCACATGTTGCAGAGTCTTGGCAGACAAGTTATTCAAAGCTTAGTGAAACATCTACTTCAGATCACAGTGATGCTGGAGGCTGCATGCAAGCTGCTTTAACAAATATTGCTCCTCTGGGAGGTTCTTTTCCTTCAGTTTGTTGTCTTAGTTTTGCTGATGATGATATGATGAGCATGTATGCTAGCAGAGAAATAAGATATCTTTAAACAGGGGTTGGCCAGTTTCATTAGGTAAATTTGGCATACAGTAATTTTTCAGCTTTGCATCTGTTAGTATTCCATATCACACTAACTGCCACAACTATTACTAACTTACAGTTTCTTTATGAACCTACTTTATCTTTGCACAGACTGACTTTAATGAGCTGGACCTTGAAACCTTGGCTCCTTACATTCCTATGGATGGAGAAGATTTCCAGCTCAGCCCCATCTGCCAAGAAGAACGTCCTCTCTCTGAAAGTGCACAAAATACCCAGCAGAGTCTAAGTAGCATGAGTACCATCTTCCAACCCCTCGCTCCTTCTTCACAGAATCAGTTCCTCCCAGAGAAATATTGCCCACAGCTATCCAATGAAAAAATTAACTCTGGTCATGGGTCCCTGTCATCGGTGTTCTTCAACAATATGAGTAGGTCATCATTGCCACCATACCATGACCAAGCCAGCACTCCCCTGTCTTCGATGGGGGGAAGACCAAACACCCAGTGGCCACCTGATCCCCCATTAGAATATGTTCCTGCGAAATGGAGACTGATGGATAAATACTCAGGATCCCTATCAAGTTCCCCCTCGGGGCCACCAATAACTTCTCAGAGGGTGCCCATATATAAAAAAAGGTATGTGTTTCTGTGGTATAACTATGTATATTTACCCAGAAAATATTTTGGGAAATGAGAAGGGTCGAGATCTTGAAAATAAATTTTTCTCAATTCAGCTGAAACAATTTCTTGTGATAGGCATCAGACTGCAGCTCTGGGGAAATTATTGTGGTGCTCCCCCAGTGGCAGCGAGTCTGGAGGAAGCAGAAGTGAGCTAATTTTTCATTGCCTGTAAGGATACGCAAATGAATTTCCTGCTGGTCTAGTTAAAATTACACCAGTAATTTTGCAAAGCATGCTTGACTTTTTGCATTTTAAGAACAGTACCAAAAAGACTTACTGGTCCAGCAGTAGCAGGGACACACACATACTTTCTTACCTTGCATATATTTTCTGCACAACAGAAAATGGGGAAGAGGGAGGAATGAAAGCACATTATTGCTGGCGTATGTAAATACTACAGTCAAGACTTAAATTGTAGGCCCTTTTTCTACAGCCTTTTTGTTTGCTTTCTTACACATGTGAACAGTATGTGATGAGATGTAGATCAGAGGGTGTAGTCCTAGCAGTTGCCTCATAACTGGAAGTTTCTCTCTAGCTCTTGAGTTTTCAGTGTTGGTCACACTGACATGTTCAGGAAGTACATAAAATAGCAATGGTCATTTTAAAATGTGAAGCTATGCAGTTTGCTTTTTGGGATTTCTTGTTGGCAGAAATACCAGTGTCTGAATGTGCATCTGGAAAGAAAGGGTTTGTCCCCAGTCAGCAACTTGTGTGTTCATACTTAGTATGTAAAGCAAGGGGACATGCATGGCTCTCAAATCTAATTCTTAAGAATTACATGACTTTCTTTTGCACAGCGTTTTTTTGTCTGCCTGGAGATCCCTAGGGGCTGTTTATGCTAAACTTGCATAAGTCTTTGATCTCAAACGTCAAAAGTTTCTAAAGATGGTGGGATGACTAATAAAAGGAAATAAAAACATTTGATGTTTGAGATCTGTCCACTGGCAAGTCTCAGACACCTTAAATGTCTTTAAATGAAAGAAGAATCTGTATATATGAACAAGATGATTTCGATTTGCCTCCCTATGCACTCACAAAGATGCCTTCTCCACAGGCCCCTGGATGCTTTTGGACAACAAGGCATAGATGTAAACCCAGCAAGACTTGCTCTGTCTAACAGCTTGAAACTGAAGCGACAACTGGATTATGAAGAACAAGCCTTGCAACAACTGAGTGGGGTAATCCTAAGAAATGCATCCCCTTAACAACTTTGGACTCACACGGTCATGAGTGTAATTGTTTGTTTTGCTTCCCTTCTCATTCTAGGGAGATCCATCTGTCATTAACCCATCTCACTTAATGTGGAAGAGAATGAAATTTCTCAAGGGGGAAAACTGTTCCTTGGTTACAGAAAAGAAGTCTCTCAGCACAAGTGTTCTTACTGGTAAGACAAAAGAAAGTGGTTTTGCAATGTTACGTATTGAAACACCATTTTAAGACAGGTTGAATAGGGAAAAAAGCTCTTTCAAAAGAAAATGTAAATAAGCTCTGTAAATATTACACTAAGCTAAAATTAAAGATCAAGTTGTATTACTAAGAGCTGAACAATTTAAAGGTACATTTGATAAATACCATTTAGTTGGTTTCATGTACGTTCACACACTTGCTTTGGAGGGAACAGAAATCAGCTTAATGGAGCTGTGTTTACCTCCTGCTGATCCAAGGTGTGAATATCGCTACACAAGGATATCTCGACTGCAATACTACTGCTAGAGCTGGGGCTTTTCTAGATTTCGTTTGTGATAAGATGCAGATTTGCCTATGCTGTGACACCACCACACCGAGGTTCACTTTGCTTTGGATCAGCATTATCTACTATAATTATTACACTGGCTTAATTTAACACTTTTTTCCCCTACTATTTAAATAACAGATGAATTTTTCTGTAACTCGAGAGGTCTGAGCCAACCAACGAATCAACTGCAGCAACAGCAGCAGCATCAACCCACCTGTGAAAGTCCGGGTGAGAATTTGAAAGCAGGAGCTTTTCCCCCTCTGTTTTACAGTTCCCACTGTCAGGAATACAGTGTCCAGCCAACTCGTAAAGCATCAGGTAAGAGCTGTCAAACACAGGAATTGGAAAATGTTGGTATTTTGTTCCAATACTGATTCCATGAAAGAAAAAACACACAAAAAATATGGAGGAGAATGATGAAATAAGATCCAAATATAGCACAAAAAAATTAGTTCTGTGGGTTAGTGTGAAACTGTAATGTTTACATTTGTAATATATGAGAAAAGTATTTTTACGCTTCATTTCAGTTAAACTTAACACCTTTTCACCTTGGAGGTCCTGTCATCCTCCATTCATACTCTTGTCTTGTGACGGAATGGATTATTGCATTGTACTAAACAACTTTGCTGCAGCATTGATAGGGAAGTTTGTAGGTTAGTCTTAACATGTGCCTTTTAAATGTTGAAATAAGTAATTAAAGGGGACGTGTATCTGTTGTTTTTAATACATGAGGGGAGTGGGTGTCAATTCAGAAACCATGTCTTTTACTACAGCTTTCCTCATCTGCACCAACACAGAGCAATCTAAATTTGGGGGTGGAGGTGAAAAACTGCACTTGTTTGTGTGACACCCTTGCAGCAGTTTAAGGCAGGGCAGAGCACAGGTTTGCTCTGACACCTGGAACTGCTGGTGGTTTGAGGCATATTGACATAAAAACAGAACGAAACTGGTGTAAACAGAAGAGGTGGGAGGAAAAAAGTGCCATTTCTGGTCTCAGCACCATAACTTGCTCCACTGCTGTGTTTCAGGTATGACCAGTCGCCTGCTGGGGCCCTCCTTTGAACCCTACTTGTTGCCTGAGCTGACAAGATATGACTGTGAGGTGAACGTGCCTGTGCTGGGCAGCTCGACGCTGCTGCAGGGCAGCGAACTGCTCCGAGCGCTGGACCAGGCGACCTGAGCGATCCCGCAATATTCCGTGGCCTATACTGTTCAAAACAGCTTCAGTTTTTAAATATATTTTTGCAAGTAGACAATTTCTAATACCAGTACACTTTTACAGGATTTTACTTAGATATTGAACCTGTCCACATTACCAAATAGTGGCCTTTTGAAGTTACTCACTTTATTATTCATATTAAAGAAATACATCTACTGTATTTTCTCTATTGCAATTAAAGTGGTGTTTAGAGAGTTTGATTACCCTCCCCTTATCTCATTACCTGTAATTTATATTCTGAATTTTTTTTTCAAATTTCATGCTATTAAAAAGCTGTGGTTTAAATGCCTCATCATGTGCTACTTTGGCTGCAGTACTGCAAAGATATATTTTTATTGCCAAAGATGAATGAAAAAAATTTGATCTCCAACCACAGTTTTTTGTTGATCTGCCAAATTAAAATCCTTTGAGTCTTTCTGTTTTCCAGCATTTATTTTATTGTAACTTTAATAACTTTTGGAAAAGCATACTAAGGAAAAATCCCAGCCTTCTGCCTCCCATCCCTTTCCTTCATTTTTATACACTTTGTTGAAAGAAATGTGAATGGTGAAATGCAATGTTTGTGGGTATCTGTGAAAGTTGCACGTTTTAAGCTTTTTTCCTCAGAAGCAAGCCACATTCTCAGCTGCCTTAACCTGGCTTAGCTCTACAGAAGAGAGTCCTACAGATTTGCCCCAGTGGAGGATTTAGACCTGTGTTTTCATTTGTGTTGAGGTTTCTTGTTCTATTCGTTGTTGTTGCCTTTATTTTTTACACAAAACAGATTTCTTTTTTAATTATTATTTCTCTCTGGGTCAGTTGTTAATCATCTCTTGGTACTTTTGCTATATCTATGACACAACTATTTTAAGAGCTGTTTCTGCTAGAAACTTGTAGTATTTGTTATGATGTTGCTGATATTTCAGGAATCGGAGCAGTGGCCAGTGCTAACACCTCTGATTAATGTTACCCTTTTTCATTTTATATGCTAGCTAGCAATAAAATTGCAATATTGAATCAACAAATCTTAAAGTAGTATTTCCCAGTGCATTAGGCTCGGTTATAATTAGACAAAAAGAATTAGGGATTGCATAGTGAGATGAATAGCCAGCAGGGAGGTCTCTCATTTTTACTTGCCTTGCATTAATCAGTAGCTAAAATGTCATTAAAAGGCAGCCAGATACTTTCAGAGCTCCTTTCCAACTATCATTAATTGTCATACATGTACTTGAAAAATAGGGCTTGGAATGCTTTCAAAGGGTTTTGGAAGTTTAAGTTACAACATCTCTAAACAGCAGAAAATATTACAGTAAAAGGTAGGTGAGCAGTTCTGACTTTAAAATACATACAGACGTAGCTCTATGTTGGGATCTATCATCTTGTTTCCTCCACTGGTATAAATCACTGTAGATTCATTGAAGAAAATGAAACAGTGGCAAAGTACTAAAGGTAAAAATCTGGCCCAGAAACTTAGAAGAAAAATGTATTTTTGAGACTTCTGAGTCTGCTGAAGCCTGGTGTATAAAATTGCTTTATATCATGCACTGACACTTGCATAGAGAGAGCCTTGAGTTCATAGAGCACTTCAGAGTTCGCTGCGTTAAGCGAGTCTTAACCACATATATTTAGAAAAGCTGAAGACCTTTTGTTATGGGTACATGATTTAAAAAAAAAGTCTAATCCCTATTGTCGGCGATCTTTCAAGAGTTTATTACCAAAAAATAATCTACTCCTAAAGTGAAGTTATTACTGCGTGGAAAAAACTTATTGTAAGGATCAAAATCTGATGAAAATTGGCCATTCAGATTTGACAAATTTGCAGTTGGCACAGACTTAAAGCTTCAAAGATTAAAGACACTTGAATACTGCTCTTCTGTTTCTTATTTGTGTAGTTTCAGCATTAAAAATGTTATACCCTAACAGTTTACTAAAACACTCTGAAAAAATATTCCATGTCTTAATATTAATCATATTTTTATCATAATTATTTCATAATCTATATTGCTGAATTCTTATTGACAATATTATAACTGTATGGGAACTTTAACTTGATAAGGAAATGTATTTTGACACTGATACCTTATTAAAGTATACTGATCCTAAATTCTTTGTGACTCATTTGCTATGAATTTGTTATTTGTTGTATCATTGTAAAACAAAAGTATTTATTAAATTATTTATAGAAAATAAAGGTTTGCATTGATCTTTGAAGACTGAAAGAACAATCAAATGTTACCCATATTTGAGAGCTGGGAAGGAGCCTGCCAAAGGTCCATACTGCTTTGTAGAGTTTACCCATCTTTCCTCAAATGAAGGATTAATGCCCTGCAGACCACTGCCCTTCTGAAACTTGTCCTACAGCTCAGACTGCTGCTTCCATTTCAAAACTGTGTTTCTATCTGAGGAGCTAAGGGTGCCTTTTGTAATGCTACCCTTACCAAAAAAAAAAAAAAAGGAAAAATTAAGACTACCGAATCACAGTTTAGAGGCTGAATTGCCACAGTTCCCACCTGTGAGAAACAGAAGCCATCATATTCTAGCAGTCTTGGCAAGCCCCTGACTAACGGGCTTTCCCCATTAAATCCTTCCAAGCCTCTGCTTCACCCTCACAGTCAATAATCCCAATGCTGCTCTTAAACAGGTCGATCCTTTTCCATATAGAAAATGCCGGTTTTGCCTGTGTAATTACACCGATGACATAGTAGGAGGACAGACACATTAAGAAATTAATTTCCAAACATGCACTTAAACTTCAGGGCTGTGTGGAAGTTGTTAATGCTTGATCCTTCTGGTAACTGCCTTTGAAACATGCAGTGCCCATACAGGCACCAGTGAGCTGCTCAAACAGCAGCAAATCCTGTGAAGAGCCTGCAAAAGTGGGCTATCATTACCTCCTTTCTTAGACTGGACGCTCAGTAGAAGTAGAAACCAAATCCTTGCCTCTAAGTCTATTGTAAATAACATTAACTATACAAAGCCCTCCCTTTTAAAGTATCCCCTTAGTCTTGGGGATGCTTAGACAAACTCAGCATGGCAGATCCTAATCCAACTATTGGAAAAAAACCAAAAACAATCTCTGAAATAGAGATTAACCTGTTCAGATCAACTTCTAAAGATTGTACTAGCTAACT
This sequence comes from Rhagologus leucostigma, assembly GCA_013397725.1. Lineage (NCBI taxonomy): Eukaryota > Metazoa > Chordata > Aves > Passeriformes > Rhagologus > Rhagologus leucostigma. The sequence goes on along the minus strand of VZTD01002396.1, from coordinate 125,738 downwards.
GTTAACATAAATTATTGTTGTCAGGCATTATTTTTTGGGGTGTCCAAACAGCTGATTGCTCACACTCTCATACTGAAGAGGGTCCTGCATTCACTATTCCCATGTTCAAATAGCTGAAGGAACAAGGCACTGATAGTGCCTTGAGCTGCGTTTTTTCTTTCCCCCTCTACAGCTAAACACTTCTCATGTTAGTGAGTTTTAGTGGTTTTTCCTTACACATATGAACATCCTGGACAGCTAAACTCTGACAGTACAATTTACATACCCCAAAGACCCAAACCCTGGTCAGAAACACAATGCAACCTATGTATAAATAGCTGAGTTTTGTTCTGCTGAACAGGGATTTATTGCGGCTTTTAAATTTTTTTCTTGCCAGTAGGCCAGCAGAAGTGCTTAAAATTCAGCATACATCATCTTTCACTGCCTAAAAGCACCATTTCTTGGCATCAGACTTTGTATCTCTAACAGCACAGCACTGATCCCAACAATGTTGTTCAACACTCATTACCTTCTGCTGAAAAATTGGGCTCTTTTGCCAAGCTCTCATGACTTGGGCTGGTCTCAGTCTCTGGCTGATTATCAAGTCTATCATCTTTTTTAAATGATCAAGCAACCATTTTTCCTAGACCACAGATTTCACTCAGGTAAGATTCATTATGTTTATCAAAGAAATGCTTATAACAAAATACAACAGGAAATTCTCAACATGTGATTACTAATAAAAATACAAGAAAGCCCAGACAACTTTGATAACAAAGTCCAACTGTCTTTTCACTGGAGACATGGGCTCTTAAGCCCTACTGAGATCTGCAGACATTACGTGATTCATCACACTCACTTGGAGCAGCAGGCAGAGCATGGGAAAACTAACACACAGATCCTCCAGTTCTAGGTGGTAAAGGTTTCATCTCCTACTTCTACCTGAGGAGCTTTATAAAGCTATTCACAGACATGCCACATACATGTGTACGTGTATTTTTTTTTTTTTAAGAGCTACAGTGGAGAACTGGAAATATCCCTCTACATCTAAATAAACATCTTATTTTTCTTTCCCCTCCAACTCCTAATTATAGGCTTCCCAAGAGAGGAAGAAATAATTTCTAAGAAAAAAGCAAGTCCTTAAAAATATTTTATTAGGACAAGGTCTGTCACACATCCCTGTCCTGCTCCCTTAGCACAAACCAACCCACAGCACAAAGGCTGCCTTTTGATTTCCTGGGGCTGCATTTGAGCCCACCCTTGCCCGCAGGGGAGGCAGGCGTGGATTCTTGCTGCTCCGGGCTCAGTTCATTGATGTTTCCTTAGTTAACTGATACAACAAAAGCACCATCAGAAGGCTCCAGTAATTGGGACGTACCCCAGTTTTGGGTGTTTGCATTAAAAACGCATTCAAATAAACAAAAATTTTTAAAGAGTGAGAAAAACCTTAGCTACTGTTTTTCGTTGTTGTTTATCTGAAAGCCAGCCTGAAGTTTTGGAAGCTTGTGATGTGCCACAGGTCTCACATGGAACATTTTCCTTGAAGAAGTCCTAAATTCCTGTAATCAAGAAGTTACTTAATTCTGTTCAGTCATGCCTCCCAGTTAGTAATGGGGTTAGGACGTCTCATTAGGGAACAGCAGCACATGCATGAGCTTGGCTTGCAAGGACTCCCTGCAAGCCAACCAACACCAACCCTTGACACGCTGGAGGCAGCAGCAGCTGTGTCACACCTTGTGCACTATCTGATGTGGAAATTCCTGCATCTTAACTGCACCTCTGTTGCATCTCAAAAAACCCAACTCCTTTTAGCTCTATTTTAAAAAAAACCCAAACCCAAAACCATCCCCCAAACTCCTCACTTGAAAAGTCTGTGTTTAGGTCTTGGAATTACAGATAAAACTGGCAAGCTAGATCCTCAAAGGCACCAGCACCAGAAACCAGAGTGACTTTGCCCCGCACCATGCGTATTTTAATATTTGGGGTCTGGCTGTTGATCTTTGAAGGACTAGCACTGGCTGTAGGGACTGAAGCTGTCTCCCCACAGCACTGGCAAAGGCAAACCAGAAGAAAACTACCTCAAGCATTGCCTTCTCCACGGTCATTGGTGTCACCCTCCAGGGCACAGTTACAGGACCAAAGGTCCTAAATAAACCACAGCAGCACAGCACTGCTTGTTCATCCATCAAACATCGAATACCCTCTAGCCTCTCAACAGCTGAACATGTTTCTTAGCTGCAGCAAGCAACTGCAGACAATTGCTTAGTCTTGACTCCTGTCCTTTCCTCTAACCCTGATGCCATTCCTTCCACTAGCCCCTGGTCCTGACATAGGTATGTGGTTCCATTATTCCGATTTCCGCCTCATGCTGCCTTCCCCTTGCCCAGCTCACCTTCCCCTCCTGACAAACCTGCTCCAATCTGTCCCATCTCTACACAGCCCCCATTGCAGGCAGCAGTTTTCTGCAAGGATTTGGGGACTTGCAGTGTGGGTTCTTTTTCATCATGTCCTTGCCTTGGCTGCCTGTTTGATATGACTATCAGCCAGACCCCCAGCCCTTTTCACCCAAATCTCAGCTTCTCTGGTTCTTGAGTTGAGCTCATGTTAAAAATGTCCAAACCCCATCCCCACTCTAACCACAGGGCATAACAGACCACAGTCCTTTCCCTGACATGAAAGCAGATTTAATGCTCCAGCTCACAGGAAGTTAGTGCATCCTCCCAAGAGCTGCAGTACCACCCCCAAGTCATTTCAGACATTTTCCTCAGCTGTTAGATGCCTGCTTCCATCTGCTATTCAAGCAAGCAGTGGTGGGGTATGAATGAAAAAGGTTCTGCTGGCTCACAGAAAATGTAGTGTCTCTTTTATCAGCCCCTTGACATAGTGCTTCAAGAAAAATCCCAACAAATTTCAGACGTGCACATAATTTATCCTGCAGTTTTGGAAATTAGAGCAGAGTTGAGCAAGTTCCCCAGATGGCTGAACTCTGGCCTAAAGCCAGAACAATTTCCCAGCCATAACAGGAGCAGGATGGGTTTGCTCTTTTAGTCTTATCAGCACCACAGAACTAACACTAGTAGGAAGAGAATCCATATTTGTGGCTCCCCAAACCTTCTTCCCACACAGATACTTGCTCGTTCAGGAGATGAATGAAGCCTGAGACAGAGATAGGTGCATACACTTGTTAGACTGCTGCCAAATGCTGCTATGCCCTTGACAGACACCAGTAAGCTCACAAAGGGTGTGATTTCCAAGTCCAACTTACCCATCAGTATTTTCAGCCCTGGGCAATCCTTATACACTCACTCCAGAGTCTGGCTGCGCAGAATTTGGAGAACCCTGGGGTGCCCCAAAAGAGAGTGATCCGTGGAGATCTCTCTCTGTCTAGTTATAACCCGTAAGTCAGAAAAATCAGAGTTAAGACTCACGCAGGCAAACTAAAACCCACTCATATGTCCACTGGAGAGAGTGAGAGGAAAGTGATTACAATGCAAATTCAGCAGAATTTTCCAGAACAAAGATATTTTTTAAGACATTGTCAGGAATGCAACTGAATTATATTTTATATTCTCTAGTGGGAAAAAAAAAAATCAAACAAACCCAGCAGCTTGAAAGTCTTGCTCTCTTTTTCTCAAGATATTGGTAAACACCAAATTTGAGATAGGAAGGGAAAGCACAAATACAAAAACCTCACAACTGTCAAACCCCCAGACCAAAGCACACAGCTCCCTGGCATTACTTTGTAGCAGAAGTTGCGTCAAATTCTAAGCGGCAAACCACAAAAGTTGCCTCATATAATGAGCCTTATGATGAATACAAATACATATTATTTTAGTTCAGCCCCTCCTCCACACAGCAGCACCACAACAGTACTACGCTGGATCAAACGAAGCATAAAATGGGTGTCGTCACCATCCATTTTTAGATCCGTCGCATGACATCCACTGGCTTTTTTCCTGGAAGAGCAGGCAATACTAACTGTGTCTATCTCTTTACTTCTAACACAGATAGTGCCATCCTTAACTGCAGCCCCCAGAACACACTGGAGTTCACAGAAATCAAACCAATGGAAGTTTACCAGGAAAACAGGTCCCTCTTCTTTATCTTAACTTCAGCTGCAAATATCACGATGAGTTTTTCTGTGCCTTGCTCAACTACAGAGATGCTATTTTTAAACATATTTACACCTTCTAACACAGATTGTTGTTCACAACTTCAATTTTAATCTTTAGTCAGTTTTTGGAGTGCACAGTATGATCTATTTCAGGGCCATTCTGATCACCACAGCAATCTCAGAGATGAAAGTGACACCAAAACTGAATAATTGTTGGTGAACTTCCCTCTTCCCTCTCAAAACCTCTCTCCTGCAGAAGAGATTGTTTAATGACAGGCAACACCTTGAACAACTGCATGGTGGGTTTGCTTTTATCCAGCACCCCTTTTTGCCTTCCCCAGATCCACAGCAAACAGCCACCCAAGCACTCTGAAAAGTGGACATAAACCTGGCTATTTTAACCATCAATTGTATCTTAATATACTGCATAAACACTTTATTGTACTTTCATTTTTAGAGGGACTTCTTCAACCTCCCCCCTTACACATTCTCCCTCCCTTCATTCAAAACAAAGAAGAAATCATCTTAAAGCCACTAAAATATTTGTCTGGTTAACCAGCAGAGGAACCAGGAACCCATGAAATACCTGGAACTCATTGGAAAGACAGGGAACAGGGAATATTCAAGTCAACAGTAGTTTCATTCTTTCTGCAACAGTCCCTGCTGGGCAGGGTTTTTTTGCACTTAGGTTTGTATTAGAAACACATACACTTAGCTAAATTACACAAATTCCACAAACCTATGCTGAAAATAATAAACAGAGTGAAAAGTGCCCGTGCCCAGCACTCAAGAGCCACAACAGGCGCCTCTGGATGGCAGACTGCCACGATGGCCACACTCAAAACACTCGTCCCAAAACCTGCTCAAAGAAGTGATCCTCCTTCCTCCCCCCTTCCCTTTTCCCCATATAGTCCCCCCTTTCCATGGAAACATCTCAAAGATTATTTTGATCCTTATAGGCAAAATCATGTCCTGACCCATGCCTGGGAAATAAATCCCATGTGCCTACAAAACCTATGGTACAAAGTGGTTGCTAAGGGGCGACCATCTACAAGACCCTGAAAAACGGGTCTTCTGCAGCCTGTGGCAGGAGCTCATGCTCTCTATAGGCCCTCCTGATCCTGGCATGGGAGCAGCCAGCATGCTGCATGACCGGCAGTGGCTGTGCCCAGCAGACACTGCTGCTCCTCGAGTCGTGGGCCAGAAGTGGCTGGAGAAGCTGCACATTTCATGTGCTGTCTCCAACACAGGTCACCTCTACAACACCCATCTACTTAGGTTTAATGTAGGTAATGCACAATTCACTTATATATGGAGCAAGGGGGTAAACATGCCTAGAAATACATTACTTCCGTGGTTCACAGAAGTACTTTGTGGCTGTGCATTACAGACCAACATCATTCACGGCAAAAGCTGCCTAACAGAAAATTACTCCAGGAAGCTTTCCAAACTCCATGCACTCTACTTTCACACTAAACTTCCAAGCTTCACTGCCCAAAGTGCAACAGCTTAGTACACCTCCTACACCAGTATCTACCCCTGTTCTTTCCAGTGAGCCAAACCATAATGGCAGCAACTTGTTAGGGCTGAAAGTAGCACTACAGGCACACTTGTGCTCAACCCCTCACTCACAATGATCACACAGTGATCACACACCTCTCAATTTGCAGGAACCCCCCAGCCATATCCTTCCTTTCCTCACTACCAAGATGCCAAGTTCTCCTCCTGAATGAACATGTTCAGCTCACTTTTCCACAATGTCCAACAGCATTTAGAAATCCTTTTCCAGATGCTCTTACTGGAAATGCAGACCTCAAAATTACAAAAGGAGTTCTGGGATCTTAACTGTACTGCTGTGACTAATCTTTGAAAGAAGTATTTCAAAATACTTCTTCGAAATACACCAAAACATACATTCAAATTACTTGGGTTTGGTTTTTTATTAAAGTGAGCTACAGAAGAAAAAGGACATGGAGTCACACAGTCACGTGCAGCACACACACTGCAGTTGGACAGACCTAGTTTTGACAGTATGAGACGCATGCAGAAATAAATCAGTTCATACCCAAAGAGATACGGGCTTGCGTGACTAATCTCTGCTAAGAAAACTAGGCATTCAAACCCAAATTTTAAAGACAATATGTTGTAGCTGTACAGCTACACTAGAAACAGGAGACTGCTGCACCTGTACCACACAGTGCCAGTAACTGAACCAATGCTGAAAGAGTAAAATCACCCCCCTCTGGGATCTCCCATCAAGACCCAAACAAACAGGTATTTTTGCAATAACCAAGGAAACAGGACAGAGTGTGTTTGAAGGCAGAAATCAGCAGGATACAAAGAGGTCTTTCTGAAAATAATGCCAAGTATTCTCTCAGATTTTTAAGTGGAAACAACAAGTAGCCCATCATCCATTTCTACACAGTTATAACATGTTCCTGCCCAACGTATCTTTCTACTGATAACTTATTACATCTTCGTGTTTCTCTGCTCTATTAAAAAAAGAGCCAACCAACCAAAAAAATCACCTGACAGGCTCATTTGGATTTTTCAGCTTCTTAGTGTCTCCTCTTAAGAGCTACAGAAATGTAATTTACATGCTCTAAAAATGAGCTACTTTGAAAACTTAACTTTTCAAACAGCTCAGAGAAGATTTCTGTCATCCTTTCATTTCTAAGCAGCAGTTTGTGTAGATTTTGGTGCAATCAATTTATGTCTATGTCATGTTTCATTTTCATGCTTCATTTTACAAGCCCACTAATCAGACTAATGAGGTTGAATGTGAAGAAATCCCTTTGTTTCAAGCTGAACAGCCTCTGAAACCACAGTTATAATGGTCTTTCTTTGCTTATTCATTTCCTGTTTGCAAGTAATAGCAAAAAAAAAAAAAGGCATTACAGAGTTTTTCTGCTAAACCCTAAAGGCGGAAAGCCATCTTAGTACAACATCCCCTGTAATTTACAGGAGCTCAGGCTGTATATTCCTGTAAGGGAGTCACAGTGCCTTCCGCTTTGTGAGCATGCTTAAATGAAAGTAAAATCTTATTAACTGCTTTGGTAGGGTCACAAATACGCTCTATATGTTCCAAAGTGGGGGCTTAAGACGGTCCAGTGGGCAAATGCCTGTTTGCAGGCAGCAGGGAATTTGTGGTGTGCTGAGCACACTCCCACATGGAGTCATCCATTCCCCGCATGCCTGTGTACAATATGTCTAGGACCTGCCTGGGGACTGGGAGCTTCCTGGTTCCTGGGCCCATCTAAACCATCAGCCACACATATACAGATAATCCATGGCATGAGACAGAAGCTAGAGGTGAGGAATGGAAATTCCTGCTCAGAGAACCCACCAGTGCTCCTCGGAGCTTTTTGTCTTGCGTCAGTAGGAACACAGAGATGCACCAAGTGACTTACAAGGGAATACACCCAATTACGGGACAGTGCCACAAAAGGCAACACTGTCTACCCTTCCATAGCTCTAATAAATTTGAAATTGCAATCTTTAAACAATCCTGACTTTAATTTGCTCATTCTGAGGTTGTTTTTTTTTTTTCTTTAACATCCCATACAAGCAAGGCTTGTTTCTGATCCTCTAAATGCCTAAGGAGCTGCCCAGACCACCTGCTGAACAAATTACAGGTACCTTGCAGAGTTACGGGATCACGGAGCATTCCACCAAGGTTACTATGAGTGTCACTAGACCTGCTCAGAATGAATATGTAAGGTTCAACTGTCATTCAGAGTTCTCTGAAAAAAGCTGGATATACCTGTAAAATGGAGAGGGGGCAAGTTTCTCTTTTTAGCCCGTAGCATGATGACAAGCATGAGCACCATGGTTTACATCTGAGGATGGTCCCATTCCCAGACAAAGTACAATATCTATAGACAAAATCCAGGCAATCCATTTCCTCCTAAAGCTGTAAGTTGAACACACTTCTGCTACAATACACCCCAGGCTATGACAGGAGCTTTAAGTCCTTCACAGATCACCAAGAACATCAGTGGGGCTTTAGGGAATTAGTGGTACCAGTTACTAACCCTCCTGTCCCCAACCACTCCATAGAGAAGGGATGAAGATGTCAGAAGAGAGATTTATGATTGCACAGCAGGGGCCGACACTACCTCTGTATGGCCTCTGCCTGGTTAACCTCCAGCACTTTCCTTGGGGAAAGGAGGAACACCACTGGTGAGAAGACAAAGGCTTTTCACCTCCTGCTCTTTGCCACTCCTGGAACAAAACCACCTATCACGTAGAGGCATCCTCAGTATCAGGTGGAGCCTGGCTGCAGAAACAAATGTGGAAGAACTGGGGCAGAGTCCATGCTGGTTTACAGCACCAGTCTGATGGCTGCTACCACCACAGCATGTGTGCGTGACTATTAGCCAGAGCCTACAACCACCCAGAGTTACCAGACATTTGAAAGTGTTTTTGTTTTCCACCTTCATAGGAAACAAACCTGAGCCCTCATCAGCAGTACTCTGGCAGGAAAATAACTGAGAGCTGATGGATCTGAAGAATTCTGTACAGAAAAAGCATTTTAGCTTTCAACTATCTCAAATGATCCTCTGATGTTTTAATAGGAATAATTAAAGAACAAACAAAAAGCTTGAATCCTTTCATGAATACTTCATAGGTATATGCTAGTTATTTCAAACAGGAGCTCAATTCTAGGGTGGCAGACTCCCTTTGCACAGGAGCCGAAGAAAAGCAAACCAATCTGCTAAAGAAATAGAGCAAAAAGGTGTCAGATTTCTTCCAAAAACAGTGGTATTTTTTGTCAACAAATTTAAACAAGATGCCCAACATCAGTGGGCAGACAGTGATCCCCCACAACCAGCCTCAAGACACAGGTGTTATTAAAAATCAACATGTAGCTTTACTGAAGTCTTCAAACACTGTGCTGCCTCCCAGACATGGGCAAAGAATAAAAATGCCTGAGCAGCTTGGGTTTGGCATAGAAAAAGAGCGTCAATTAAGGAGTTGGGTGATTCCCAAACCGTGCTGTTTAAGAAGCCCCATTATACCTGCTGCACAATAGGTGGGATCCATTTTCTTTCAGCAGTGCTTATGTCAGATGTTAATTGAAGACCGTATCACATATTTAGAAATACTGCCCTATGACAAACTTCCTTCTGCTGAGAAATACCAGTCACGTTGCTGGGAGCACTGCAAGGGAAGCTCACTGAGTATGTGGCTGAAGAGCAGGAGATATGGCAACACACTCTCAAACAGCTTTAAAGCTGGAAGATGGAATATCATTTAGAGCCATCAGAGACACAAGAAGAGCAATGGAAAAGGATGATGATGCTACTCCTGAAACCAAGGGAGCGCAGCCTCTACCATCCTACTATACCTCCTGACTTCTCTGGTTTTTGGCACAATCTGTGTTTTGCTGACCTGAAGAATGTCCCTTCTGTGCTGCCGGATGCTGTTCCCACACTGAGCAGAGCCGGAGAGAGTCACCACCTCGTGAGCATCCCCAGGCACGCTCATCCTCCCACGGTGGCCCGGGGGGAGGACAGGACGGAGCCCCACGGCTTTGGCGCAGCTGTAAGGGCAGCAAGCCACACGCCACTGGTGAAGCGGCAGACACGTCGCCTCTCCAGCAGATGTGGAAGCCTGTGGAGACCTTCCTGTGTGAGGGCGCAGCTGGCACGGGGGCTGCCCCCACATCCTGCCCCCACCACTCCAGCTGCACGGCCCAGCTGGGCACTGCTCCGGCTGGAGGGAACCGGCACGCGCTGGCACGGGAGGGACGGCGGGCACAGCAGAGAGGGCCAAAAAGCAGCACGGAGAGAGCGGAAAAGTGAACAACAGCACCCTCACCACAACACTGCACCTTCTTCTTAAAAAGCCTGTGTCCCAGAAAGCCACAGGGGCTCACCTTCCCCCTCCATGGCCACAAGAGCCTCCTGGGTGCACCAAAAGTCACCAGGGCAAGTGGCAGGAGCATCGGTTTTAGCAGCAGGACTGAGAAATGGTGACCAGGCCAAGCAACCTCCAACAGCAGCTCTTGCTTTATTTTAGCACCAAGTCTGCAGACCTTCTGAGGGTGCTGAGGAAGGCCCTGAAGGTTAGTCTTGAGGCTACATTCAGAAACTGAGAGGGTGTGCTGCATGGGGAACAGCAGGTTCCTGGCTGCTCACTGTGGGAAGGAAGGAAGCTCTGCAGCTACACTGGGAGGCACCCAAGGTGTGGAAGGGTGATGGGGCTGTGACCCTGTCTCCTCACTGTTCCCTTCACATCTGAAGATCTCTGGTGCAGGGATTTTTCTCTCCATGCCAGTTGGTTTTCTAAGTACCTCCAAGAATGATACTTCAAAGGCATTTGTGCCTCTACAGAAATTTCCATAGATATAAATTATACTAAGCAAGAAAGAGGAATTTTAGTCATGGGATGACAATGTAGAGGAGGTATTTAAATCAGCCTCCACCTCTAAGCACTTACCACTCACCAGTAGTGCTTTCACCCTACTGGTGTGCACTTCTTTTTTGGCTCAGCAATGCATTACATCAACATTACGTATGAATCCCCCAGGCAATTTTTGGTTACCTCTTCATGCCCAGCCCATCTTCCCTTGCATCTACAAAACCAGCATTTCCCACAAAATAATCCGTAAGTCTGCTGACTGGAGCACTTCCAAACCAGAGAGAAAGCATCACAACTTCACCCTCTTCCCTGCGTTCCCAAGGGCATAGCACTCTTCCTGTGTGATGGACAGCCTTTCTGTCCACAGCACTTGTGTCACTGTAGCTAAGCAATTACTAACAGCTAAACTCCCAAATCCTAATCAAAAAGAGTGGCAGGGCTGAGGCCCTCAGCATCAGTTAATATATGTTAATTTAAACCACACAGACTACAGCCTGATGCACTGACCACCGCGGACACCATGAGGTCCAAGGCAGTGAGCAGACACTCCGCCCATTGCCCCAGACAAGATAACAGACCTGCCCCAGTGAAGTTAAAATGCTGAATTTTGTCTAGAATCCCAGTCTTGCAAATGTTCCTTCACCATCTCCCCGCCCAGCTGCTGTTCTTGCAGTTTTTAAACACTCTGGAGTTGCCACGATATCTTTCTGAAGGAAGTGCAGCTGCACAAAGTGAGCAAAGACAAACAAAACTAAGTAACAGTACCTCAATTCCATTTTGAAACTAACAACCATACAGAGCTTGGACAAGCACAACCATTTGCAGAACAAATCATAGTCTACAGCTCACCAGCAGGAAAGGTCACTTTGTTATAGTTATTTTTCATGCTTAACCCTTCCCATCTCATTTGCTTTTCCCTTCCATGTCCTCAATAGCGCAGCACAAAGACTTTCAGAATTTAACCAAAACACGTGAAAGACTGAAAGACTGTTTCACTGATTGAAACATAGGACATCGACCTTAAAACCATCCTGAATTGTTATCCACCCTAGGAAAGCAAGAAACAAGAGATACTGTACTACTATAGGGTTTTCAGATACAGCTGTTCAATAAATTTTAAATTTTATTTCACATTTTTTTCAATATTTTCTGCAGAGAAGTTGTCAAGAAATGCTACAGAATATCATTAAGGGTGTGCACTTTGAAACAAAAGAAAAATAGACACTGAAACTCCCAGATTACCATCTCTCTCCTCAATTGCTTTAGATCTAAAAGAACATGTTTAAAGGCAGAATACTTATGCAGTGGGAAATATATAGAGTAATATGCTTTAGTGATTGTAACTGTGGGGGGGGGAGGGAGGGAGGGAAGACAGGTTCCCCTTTTCCTCCCATATATTTCAGGCAAGATCTTGGACCTGAAAAAGTTTACACAGCCCAAAATTAGTTACATTTTGGGGAAGAGAACAACACAAAGACGTTATGAAACAGACCAATACAGTTTAACAACAATAACGGGACATCACAATGTTATCTCATTTATTCTTGGAGTTTTTCGTAACATGTTTTCACCCATCCACCCTTCATACTTATTCTAGGGAAACGCACAGCAATAACTTGTGTACATTTTACTCCAACCTTTCCTCAATATAAAAACATTTTTTTCTTAAAGCGTTCTTACTCATTCTTCCAGGAAACATTAACATCAGCAGATCTGATCAGGGACAAGTTCTCCCCAATGGTTAGACAGTGTTTATACTTAAAATAAAAAAACCTCACAACAGACTAAGCCCTCTGGGATGAGTAAGCAGAAAAGAACATCCAGACCAGTGCAACTATGCCATACATTTCCTCAGTAAAACAACTGCGCAACACTGAGCTGAAAACGCAAACTCTATGCCTCTCCAGTAAGCACCGGGAAAAATGACCTTATTTTTCTACACAGTTTGCCCTTTAACAATTGTCGTTTGAAGGACAGCAAACCACAGGCAAACGAACTCGATCACCCCCAAGGATCCCTGAAATAGTTTAGCCCTGATAAAAAGTTCTTAACGGGCTCTTCCCAGAAGCACGCATATTTTTTCATAATCATTTACCTAAGAAAAGTGAAGCAATGAGGGACACAAATGCCCGTTTATGTAAGCCCATTCATGTGCAAACATGTGCATAAATACCAAAGGCTGAAACGTGGGATCTCATTCGAAGGTGCTTAGAGTGCAAATGTCTGACTTCATGCAAACAAGATTTTAACACCTGAGCTTCTGCTGACTGGAACTTAAAACTCCCATGGTGAGAAATCGGTCTTGGTCACGATGACATGCAGCTGTAATCAATATTTGGCTTCTGAAGGCATCAAGTGTTTTGCATATACAGTTGTTGACAATTTAGTTAAATAAATTTCAGACATGCATAAAGCTAAATTATATTGAATTTAGTTACAGATACACAGCACTATACATAAAGCTTGTCTACTTTCAGTTTTATACATGTAAAAACACCTTAGCACCTTTTTTTTTTTTGGCTGTGCTACTCGGTTTTCCTAGACTGCACTGAAAAGATGCATTTCACTGACAGAGTGAATTGTTTACCCTTCTCAGGAATGACAAAACCCAAATGGACTCTGGTCTGGAGACTGAATTATCTGTGCAAATGTATGATTAAGACAATACGGCCTTTCAGTCAGAGTATGAAATGCAAAGAGAACAAAACCTCATTACATTTTTTTATTCATAAAGACAAGTTTTTAAAACTCACTTCTCAATCTATTGGAGAGAACAGAGGACTGAAGTCCCTTCAAAACATTTCCCTGCATGGCTTACTTATCTACGGGAAATTCATAAAACCCTCATTGTGATAACAAGTGATCATCATTGCAACTGCTCCCACAGTCGCCAAGATGCCTTCTCTGGGCTGTTTATGAAGGAGAATCAGGAATTACAGAAGTATGTGAGGGTTCAAGAAATGTTAGACTCAAGATTATTATACCTTTCCCCTCCACTGTGCCAGTGGTAAAGTACCTGTGACCTTCCACTATAACCTTTTATTTCTTTTCCTCAACAACACTTGCTAGCAAAGAAATCTCAGGTCCCTGGATTTCGAGTACCTGTGATGAAAGAAAAGCCTCTAGGTCATATTCTCACAATCCAGAGCTAGACTATTTGAAACAGATCCATATGACACTCCTAACAGTGATTTTGATGAGCTGAAATCACTGACTAATGATGCCCAGGAGGTATTTTTCTACCCTCTGCAGAGCCATTAGCATCATTTTCAAGATTCTCCATTACCCACTACTGATAGACCTTTCTATCACCATAGCATATTGTTGCAACTTACATTCAGTCTAATTTCCCCTCAATTTTATGCCCTTGTTCCCTAGAAGGATGCCAAGAATCACTGCACCATACCATGAAGAAACTAACTTTGCCAACAGGTCGACAGCAGCTGCTTCTGAACATCTGGCTTAACCTGTTGCCAGGAGCATAATTATCACCTATAATGCTTAACTTCCTGAGATGTTGGCAAGAATCACAATTTCTGGTATGTTTTTTTACCCATATAATGGACAGCAATTATCAGAGAGAAACTGGAGACTAGAAAAATTCCTCCCTTCTAGACCTAGATGGCAAAAGCTGTCATCTCAAGATATGACTTAATATGCATTTTGGGCACAATATTTAAAAAACCCCAAACCACCAAACATTATTCTTTGAATACCAATCTTTCTCCTCGTTCATTCTACTGCAATGACAAGAGACAGATTATTACACAGGGCTACTCAGAGCCACCTCCAAAATGTCCTAAGAAAGGGCCTGCCTTTAACTGGTATGTACAAAGGCTTGATAAAACACACAGTCATAATGAAAAAAAGATGAAAGATCCTTGGACTAGCTCATTTATTGCTATTTTTTCCTATTTGGTCTCACACTCTTGTCCTTTGCATACCAGAACAAAACCTCTCTGCTATCTCAAAATTTTCACACTCCGCATGGGTTTGACTTTGATAGTCCCATGAGTTTTGAGGGCATACGAGCACCAATATTCCTCCTGAAATCAGAATCAGGGTTTCTCCTGTCTGGAACATGAGAATGTGTACTGTTCCCAGTGTAACATTTGATATAGTTTAGATCATTTCCTCAGCTGAAAGCAAATTTATGATAGAGAAAGAAGCTGAGAAGGGAAAGGAGTAAATGAACTTCTAACACTGCTAAGAAGCTGCCGGAGAGGCAAAAACCTTGTGTTACATTATTTAACATTTATTGGCAAATAAATATTGGTAGAAATTATTCCCCTCTTTCACATAGCTTTCTGTCCAGTAGGAAGGTTTCTGTCCAAGTTCTTCCCATCTTTTATGAACATGGACACTTTGTCAAAAGTGATCCTAGCTCAAACATCACTCACTGTTCATGGCCAAGGGCTTGCCCATCTTGAATTCACAGGCACCTTGTCTCCATAAACCATCTTTGTTTTTATTCATTAGGTCATCTACATAACTTATTACTGGGGAACAAAAGGATGCAGAAGTATTGCCACAGCTATTCTTCTACCTTTTTCCCACTCCCTCAAACCAACTGTCTCCTATGTATCCTGTGAAAAATGCACAGTTGAGACCTACTAGCCAAATTTTAAAACTGTATTCTTTCTTGTTAAGTATGACCATTAATTTCCTCTCTTGAGTTTAGGGGTTTTTTGCAAAGTTGAAGTACTCACCTCCTGTGTTTTTGGTTACGTTCAAGATTTTTCAAGCTTGAATTCACAAACTTTAACCATGCTTTGCTAGGAATAGGAAGTGAGCATGCTCAAGAGTAACCTCCTTCAATCCTTTGCCCATTGTGGATTCTCATACTTTACAGGATGTTTCAACACTATAAACCACTTAAATTAGTCTTGCTATTCTTTTTTTGTTTACTGATCCTAGAATGTTTTCATATGCAATGTCTTTTGTAAGTGTTGCCAAACAATAGTGGAGACTTCATTAGCAATCCTATCTGCTTTGTCATAAATGGAAAAATTGAACAAAGAGTTATTCAGTTCTGGCCAAAGTAGCATTGAAGTGATTTTTATTTTTATTTAATTCACAGCTAAAATATAAGCTGAAATATAAAATGCAGTAATGCAGACTCCTGCTTCTGAGAACGAAGTTTATCCCTTACACCAACGTGTAGCTCCAAGGAAGCTCACAGAAGAAATTACATAGCCTGTCTTTGCTTTAGCTTTTCAGGGAGTAAAGTGAAAATAACCATTGGTTGTTATTGAATAAGATAAAGTGTTTAGAGACAAAAGTGCTCTATGTAATATTTCTCATTATAAAGTGTACAACTGTTCTCCTACCTTCGATATTCACAGCAAGCATTTAAAGGCCATGAACTTGAAGACCACATTGTTAATGTCTTCTCCCACATGCAGCTGTCAGCATGGAATAAGAAAAATGCTTCTCAAGCTGTTTTTATTGTGCATATCTACAGGACACAGGTGAATACCTATGAGATCTGCTATTGATTTAAACACAAAATAAGTGTGGATGTGAGAAGCACGCCCAGATTCCAGTTTACAGTCAACTTGTGTAACCTCTTTCTAAGTCAGGTATTTCAGAGTGTTTCATCTCTTTACCTATCTAGTGTTTTTCTAGTTATTTCCAAACACAGAGCCCATCTCATGGAAATTCAGTATTTTAGACAAGAAATGACTTTTTTCCCCAGAAGATAAATATTTTACCGGGCAATGCCAATAAAATAGCAGCTCAACAGGACCAAGAACATCAGATACTGATCTTGTAAATCTGTGGCTTTCAATTCTGCCTCTAATTATGGAATAGCATGGATTCAGTAGAGCAAAAAGGCATTTTCTTGTGTCAACAGGACCATAGCAATGTTCAAATACTTTTTGTGCTTTGGTTTAGTATCTTATGCTATATCTGTTGCTTTTAGTATTCATGTCTCAATCCTGATTCACATTCAGTGAACCGGGTGAACTTGATTCATGCCTATGCAGATGGCCGCATTCAGGCTCATTGGCACATCTCACACACCTAAAAGATCACCTGTCCCGCGCCTCTTGGCTCTCATATGTTGCTTAACCAAGCTGTATTGTGCACCATGTAACAAAATATCTTCCCTTTTCCAAGAGGCCAAATATATAATCTGCCCTTCGGTGTTCATATTGACTTTTCTGTATTAGCACAGTGCCTCTGTTAGCAAGCAACAACAGGGACCTCAGCTCCAGGCAATCCAGACTTCCTGCACTGTGTTCAGGCAGGCAAGAGCACTACAGGGGTTCTGGTTTTTAACCTCTGCTCTACCTCTACAGTGCTGCAGTCATGGCAGGCAGACAGCTGTACACATCTCCAAACACTGTGTTTGCCTTGCAGCGGCCTGAACCACAGCTGCATCTCTCCCTGCCCCAACCCTCCGAGGGCTTCCTTTTCTCAAGAAGAAAGACTAATACCACTGGTGGGAAGATCCAAGCTGGGGAGGAAAGGAGAGGTATGAAAGCTGTATATTCAGGGAAGGCTGTTCAGTGCTCAGTTTCTTGGTGAGAAGAGCAGGAATGACAGATTCAGACAGGGGAGAAGAGAGTGATAAAGAAAACACAACAGGTGAAAAGGAGTGTTGAGATCTGCTATATCACTGCTGTGTGCTCTAATTCCTCATGGAAAGTGCAATCTCTTTTTCATCTAAGTTGAATCCTGGATTTCTATTACACTTGCCAGCAACCTGCATGCAAACTGCAGAAGTTTATACCAAGTACTGAATTTGATGGAGGTCTGTACTGGAGAGACAGGAATAGACACTCAAAGGCATCGACAGGGTATTCGAGTGCTTCCAGGAAAACACAGCACAGATCAATCAACAATATATCACTCAACAAATATCACTCAACAATAACAGCTCTGCACAGGCTTCCTGTGAATCCTCACACGTGGACATGTATTTAGAAACTGAAGGCTCTGGTTCAGCCCACTGAAATTGATATACACTTGCTCTGTAATTTCCATATCTTTGGTAAAGCTGCCTTGAAAGGTGCAGTGCGATTGCGACAGACTAGTGCTTTTTGCCGTAGCCAACCTCAAAGCCTCCCCCAAGCTATCAACAAGAACTTTGTATCTCTGGGATGTAAGGTTTCCTCACTGAGGCAAAGAATGGATGAGGCTGTGCAAGACGAGCAACAGTAGAACACTGTTTTAAAGCTGATATAGGAGCAAAAAGCAATGTTGAAATGCAAACAAAATGTAGTCTTTTTGCTCCCTTCAAGACTTGTTACTAACTAAAAAAAGGTGGCTTCTTCCTTTCTGGGGAACAGATTTGATGTTGCTGCGTCTGTTGTGGGTTTATTCAACACCGTGCTGAGCAGCAGACAGTTGTGCACCTTTTGCAATGCAAATACTTTTTTTCACCTCTCAGTTGCCTGGATCCGCCCCATTTCCAGCTCGTGATATAATACTCCAGTAACTCTGTTTCCACCCTTACTTTCCGCTAACAGAAAAAACCCCCGCCATCATCGATGTAACATTTAGCTCAAAATGCTGATTATTTTTGCCTTTTCTAAAATGCAGAGCCTTTCAGAATACTTTCTGCAATCATGTATGGTAATGGACATGAGACCACAGCTGAATAAGCTGCAACAGTATTAAGTCACCCTTCTGCCCACTTCTCTCT
Source organism: Rhagologus leucostigma (assembly GCA_013397725.1). Classification (NCBI taxonomy): domain Eukaryota; kingdom Metazoa; phylum Chordata; class Aves; order Passeriformes; genus Rhagologus; species Rhagologus leucostigma. The sequence continues at coordinate 107,625 of VZTD01002396.1, read as the reverse complement.
ACAGTTTCTCCTACAGCTACACAATTAAAATATGTGTAACCAGGAGCGGGTGGTGCTTTGCAGCTTTAAGCAGACACGCAAAGTATGGAGAACGCAGAGAAGCAAACATGCTGCTCTAATCTCCAAGGAACATTCAGAAATACAGCTGGTTAGAGTGTGGTGCTAATAACACCAGGTTGTGGGATTGATCCCCGTACAGGCCATTCACTTAAGGTTCGATGATCCTTGTGGGTCCCTTCCAACTCACAATATTCTGTGACACTCTACCTTAGACATGTTTTTCACCTTAGGTAAATAATAAAAGTATCACATCGGAAAAGTGGTTAAATACACTGAAATCTTAAAAATAATCAGGTAGGCAAATCAAGTTCATACAAATGAGAACATTTAAGCAACATAAGGAAGGAATAATTAAGAGAATAAGAGTGATTGCTTACTAAAACAGTAATAAAAATTTTATTCTTGCGAAAGCAGTTGTATAATAAAGGGTTGGGTTATCCAACACACAGAGGAGTTCCTGACATGCCAGTGGGTGACAAATCAGGCAGGAAGAACCAGGGACTACTTGACTACAAGGCAGGAGTTTCTCATATCCTCCTTATCTTTTAAGCTATCTTGCCAGTCAAAGAGGATGTGCTCTAAAGCCAAATTGTCTAAGCAATGTGTTGAAGTCTGAGAAGAAATTTGTAGCAGAACAAGCTGAACTCAATCCCTTAATCATTGGGTCATTACTGCTTACCAACACCTGCAATATAAAGATCTTTATGTGGCAGTTTAAAGAGGAAGACCAGTTAATGGATGAACAGAAGTTAGTTGCATACTGCAGCATCACTGTGCATGGGATTTTACACCAAGGGAAATGGTCTATAATGAAAGATCCCAAGAGTTTTGTTGCATTACAGAAGTAGGGATCACATACTTCCACCTTTCAAGTAAGAAGCCTCAAGCAGAAGCATGAAAATCTACAAATTTGTCACTTAAGTCTAGATTTCATATTTTCTAACTAATTTTACCTCATGATCAACTTTCCACCATAATACTGAAAGAAATAGGACAGTTACGATCCTAAGGGAAATGCCCAGCAACTTCTATCTGCTGTACAGCTTCAAAGGTGTGGACAGCAGCACGAGCTGACTAATGAAGTGAGGCATTTGAACTGCAACTGCAGATTTCAGTCCTGAGATCGAGGGTACACTGCAGGCCAGTTCAGACATTAGCAGGCAGAGGGATGAATTCACCTCACCACGTCAGAAGGAATCTAGGAAAATAAAAATCTTGCTCTTCACGTCGCCTTGCTCCGCTGGGGATGAGGGAAGACAAGCACAGTAAGAAGCCTTCTAGCCAGATGATTAACTTCTTTTCTTCCATTTGTAGGACAGAATCCCCTATATCACCTTGTTTGTTGCTGGAAAATTATCTCTGCTACGCAGGCTCGGTGGACCTATCCTCTGAGAGCACTGCCTTTGCTATAGGCAGGCAGATGTTCTTCCTGTCCTGGAAAGAATAGGCACTGGAGAATGCTGCTGAGATTTTTCCCTAAACATCCTTAGGAAGTAGACTTCAAACAGAAATGTTGCTATGCTGAGTACCAGATGCAGCTACGTGCTCCACAAACACGTTTTAATGATTCCAAATCAGGTAGAGCGGCAGGATGGCATCAACCAACTCTAGGGCAATTTATCTCATCTTAAAGTAATGACTGGGGGAGGAAAAGTAAGAGTAAAGACCTGCAGTTCGAACATTCAACCAGCAAGCACAACAATATCAAGGGTGTGAAACGCTTTGGAACACAGCTAAGGATGAATTGCCAGAAACAGAAATCGCCTACAGAAATCCGTGATGCAGAAAACTAACAGATTTTACTCAGTTCATACAGAGCTTTGACATGGGCTATAGGTCATGCCCAGACTGCAGACCTGATAGATGGGGTAGCATAGAAGCGGGCCCCTAAGTATTAATACTGGAATCTCTCATGAAGATTTGTGTGGGTATGTGCTCTTGACTCACGGTGAGAAAGAAAAGTCCTAGCCCTAGAAACCAAAACCAAATGGTGCCTTACATAAGACCTCTAGCTTCATATTTTCCACAATATATTTTCAAGAGCTTTATTTTTGCAATCCATAGAAAGTATTTGAAAAGCTGTGACCTGAAAGAGCACAGAAGTTCACAGTGACGCTGACATCTGCTTAACCTCACACCTCTATTTCTGTTCCTACTACAGCTATGACTGTCACTGATTTTAATCAGTGTCACAAGCTTTTATATTAGCTCTAGAACACAGAAACATAGAACAGGGAGGGGAGGAAGAAAAAACATGGCAAAAAAAATTACTTTCTGTATTTAATTATCAGCATGACCCGTCTTTAACCCAAATGCCATGGTTAATAGGTTTCCTGTAGCCATCATGTGATTAGCACCTCTTGCACCTGTTGGCGTATTTAGGCATATATTTTTGAGTTAACAGCCAGTGTCTCTTTCTAAAGAAGCCATGACTACATTTTAAATTGCTTAAGTCAACTTCCTCAAGCAACCACAAAGCAAGACGTTCTCGTGGGAAAAAAAAAAAAAGGAAAAAAAGTGCTAGACATCAGTTTCCAGCTCAGAAAACCTCAACTAAACCCACCAACTATTTTATCAAAAGAAGGGATGAGCAATTAGAAGCTACCTGGTCGAAACAGAGAATAAGAAATATAGAGTGGGATAATAGGGCCACAGGTGGGAAAATATCTTTATCTATGTTTTATCTTCACTTTGAAGTGCTGTTGCTTTACCCTGATTATCATAGATAACAAGTTCTCTGAGGGTAAACATTGTAGTATTCCTCTACAACTGTTCAGAACAATATAACTAATTCCCATTTGGGGAGAGAACAGAAGGCTTCTGGCACAGGGCACCTCACAGAGTTGCTCTAAAAGCTCTCTTATGTGTTTGCACGTGGAAAACAATATCCCCTAAAAAATACAAGTTGGGAGTTTTTGGTTTGTTGGGTTTTTTTAAGAAACAACAGAGTCATTTACCCTATTCCTCGTTTCTTTTGTGCCTCAAAGCATTGTTATTAAAATATTTTTCGTCTTCCAGGTTATGTTTCAGGATCAAATTTCGTGATCATAGTTTACATTACTCCCCAAGTAACACATTTTGATCTCATCCTCATCTCCACTCATTCCTTTCTCAGACCTCCCTGATGGGGCAGAGCTGGATTTTCACTCCCTGCCCAAGCAGCACACCCAGCTCCTTTCCCACCAAAGGTGTAGGGGAATGACTGTGTCTGGGTGGGTTTCACCCAAAGGCTTTGTACGTCCTTCGTACATAGTGTCACCACACAGGGTCCTCCCTGGTTACCCGGCAGTCACTGTGACTGCGTGACTGCACTTGTTTGAGACCACTGGTACAAGGACATGGAAACAGCTTCATTTAGGTGTCTTCCACTGGTATTCATTCATGGTTTCATATACAGGAATGAATGGGAAATATACTCTAATACCAAATACCACGACACTGGCACTACCAGTTCAACTGTATTTGCGGGTTGCATAAAATACAATCCTTTGGAATAGTTAAGGCTGTGTGTTTATATTTTCTTCCTTTTTTTTTTTTTTTTGGTAGCATGGATAAGACCCGAGATACTGACCGTCATTATTAGATTCTGCTTGCAGTCAACTGATCCCTTTGTATGTCCACACCGAGCTTTTGCACGAGCTCTGGCCAGGCACAGCCCTCAGCTCAGGCTGCTCAAACTGAAGCAAGCACTTCTTCATAAAAGGCTGCTCTGTGCTAAACACGCAACCACTGCCCAGCATCACATGGAAGAGAAAGAAACAAATTGTGAGTCTTTCTTCCAGGTCACTTTTTTTATTTGGAAAGTAAGCCATTTCTGCAACAGCTAAGGGTGAAAAGCAAACTTGTTATCAGGTCTGACTTTTGCCCAGGCCAACAAGGAGCTTGGTAGGTTGCAGAAGAATTTGGTAACTAGATGATACAGAAGTGAAAGAGGGAATATGAAGCTTTCACTTTGCTACAGAAAACAGCCTGACAAATAACTAGAAGGATAAGTAACCTAACCCACCACAAGGAAAAACCTGGGAGTTTCTTGCCATCATCATCAGATAAAGCCCTTCAATTTTTGTGCAAAAATTGTGTTAAGCTTCATAAATGCCTCCTATCTCATCTCCCCATGAAGCCATACACTTCCATATATCATTACTGCCTGTATAACATGCTAGCGACAACCAAGATGTGGTTATTTTGCCCTGGGGTTTATTGCTCGATTTCTGTTTTTGAATTTGCTGTATCTGCTCTGAGTACTAATTATGGTTTTGTACTTATGGTTTGAAGAATGATGTCTGAAAAAAATAGCAAGCAAGAGCAGAATTGCTAATACAGAAAAGTAGTTATGCTGGTTTGCCTTAGGTTTCGCTATACAGTTTTGACAAGGGTGATACATGTATTTCTCAGGCACTAGGCACATTGGGTAGCCGTGAATTAAACAGCTACAGATTTGGAGTTTCCTGCTTACTCACATTTTTTCCCTTAGCTATTTAAGAAGTTGAAAAGAAAACCTCAGGGGTGTTAGGTTATGTGATAAAAATTAATTCGCCCACACCCAAATAAGCATAGAGAGACGGCAGCAGGAGGGGAAGCTCAAATAATACCCAGCCCTGTCAAAGGAGCCATGAGCTCACCACAGCCTGATCTTCACAATCCTAGAGGAACACAGAGGCACCAGGGCAGGAACCCAAATTAAGAAGAGACTCTACCTAGACCCCTTCTGGGGCTGTCCCAGCAGGGCTTCAGCCCCAGTGTCCAGGCAGGAAACCCATCAAGATGCATCAACACTAGAATGCCTTTTGAATGGAGGGGAGTTGCTGACCAGGGGTATGGGACACATTGTGGAATACAGGGGCAGAGCAATTTGGGATTGCACGAGACTTTGTACAGGATGTTAGGGAAGGCACCAGAGGTGGAAAAACGAATGGATTTAGGTGATTTGGGATGAACAGACGTGGGGAAAATTGAGAGATAAAGGAATATAAAAGACTGATCACACGTAACCAGTTGGCTCTTTGGTACACTTGCCTGGCTGCACCCACCCTGACTTCTTATCAAATTAATTTCTAACTTTTATGCTGGGTGAGGGATTCTATTCATTATGCACATGTGTCTGTACAGGGATCTGAGTGCAGCTACTGCAGTCAGATCCTAAGTTGGAGTGTCCATGTATCCACGGAGTGAGCGCAGGTGTGCAGGGGAGCACGCGAGTGCAAGCAAGGCCTGAGCTGAACTAGCTGGTGAGGAGGTGAACCAGCCTAGGGGCCGGAGGTGTCTCTAGGGGCTAGAATACAAGGGAGTCAGCTACTGAAGACCAGGGCAAAAAATACATATACTTTTTCCCCCACTCCTCAGTAGAGGACCTCTGCCCCCCTCAGCCGGAAAAGGGAGCAGCATGCAGCCTTTACTAATGCCTGGGAATAAACTGTTAGCCTCACTGATGGCTGGGCCTGGGAATGTAGCTGCCTCACCTATCTCAGGCTACTGGTGATGTATTTTCGCCTAACATAGTACTCTTTTCTGGATTATTATGACTTGCATAAATTGTTGTCACTACTCCATACTATAGGTATGTTTCATAGTCTAATCATCAAGAGGGACCTATATGCAACAAATTATTGTTTCAGCATCTTGCCTTCTCAAGTTCACTCTGACTTTTTAAAAAAATATGCATTGGCTACTAATAATTAATAATTCTCTGGAACTTAGATCGAGACAATTCAACTGGGGAAGAGTCGTGAGAGAAAGAACCATCTATTATTCACTCAGAGAAAGAGTAAATATGTTTGCTGTTCACAGGCAAATCCCTGACTGGGATCATGAAGGATCTCCATTCCTCTTAATTTATCCACTATCACACATTAAGCGCCATAGCCCTTAATATAAATGGCCATAGCTCTCCTTCAGTGAAGAGGAGAAGTAGACTTTCAATACTGAAAGCAGTCAAAGAAGATTCTGCCTGAAGGGTGTGCAGGCTATCTAAACAGGAAAGGAAACACAGGCAGGGAGAGCCTGAGTGCCTTTCCCCAGGTCATGCGCCAGAACCTTGACAGAGCCAGAAATAGCACTCTGGCTTCCTGAGCCCCCTCCATCCCACGGCACACCTGGTCTCCCACACAGTTAGCCTGCAGGCATCAGTCTGGGCTAGAGACACCCTTTCAGACAGCAGTGCCTCTGGAGAACAGAGCAGCAGCAGCCTCACAGGAGCAGCATCTTTACTCTTTTCAGGAACTGAAGTTTTAGGAGAAAGTATTGGGACAGGACATATTACACAACAGTGATGATATTTTAATATTCTTAACTCCAAATCAGTTGTCTATCATTTCCTGGATAGCATTTAAAGGATTTGTTCTCATTGTAAACTCATAGTTTCTCCTCCCACGTAAGAGGCTATTTTTAATCACTGGACAACATCACTACAGAGTCTAGTTATATGTCTGCTAAAAAAAGCTCCCATTTTAAGCACTAATAAAGCAAAAATCATAGCACAAGAAGAAATCACTCTACTAGACAAACATCAAACACAATACATAGCATTATTGTTTGCCCTTCCCTGCGAACAGTGAAGACATTTCACCCTGAAAGTCATTCTTAGTTAAGCAACTGAAGTACAGAAATACTCATTCTCCTCATATTCCAAGTGATAACAACTGCATTGTCTGAAATGAATGCTGGGGTCCCAGGCCTGTTTACCCACAAGCAAAATTCATCAGGTGAGAATGAGATCCGTATTTGTTCTTCTTGGCCCTTTTCTACCAGATGCAGGGCACTGCTTGGGTTCATTGAGTAACTCACAAAATCAGAGTGCAGGCAGTGGTGTCTCACTCAAGAGCAGTGTCTGCATCATTCCCACCCAGCAGCGTATGCACTTGGTGCTCTACTTCATGCCCCCAGGACTGTCTGGCTGTGTTAATGCAATAAGTAGGTGTTTTCGTTTCAGTTTTCTCATTTCTACTGTAGCGGAAGGATTTGGGGGAAGGTTTGAATTGTAACCTAGGGAAATTGTATATAAAATTTGTTCTTGAGCCTCTGGGCTGCTTTTTCTTCCAGAGGGAGCATACCTCAGCTAAACAAAATGGCCCCTCCCTCTCTTCCAGGTTTGAGCTAATTACACATCCATATTATTAAGTACCCACAGGCTGCTACCTCTCTTTGCAGTAACAACAGTCATTCAAGAACTAAAAAATGTAACATTTGTGAGTGCACCCTGTCTCAGTGCATGTAGCCATGCACCACCACCACACCAGTGTTACTGGGAACATGTCCTACCTCATGCCCTCTCATGCTATTCTGCTTCTGCCCCTGCCTCCACCCTGTACATTCCCACTCCATGGCTGAAGCAAATCTGCCTGTAAAGCCTCCAAGCCCTGGGAACAGACTGCTGTCACCTGCTTCCCATGGCCTTTCAGCTCCTTTGTCCTCGAGGTTTAATTGTCAAAGCTGAGCTCTCCTAGGCATGTAGCAGAAGCGGCACAGCCTAGGTAGGCTACCATCTCCCCAGGAGAGTGGGGCAGGAGGAGAGGACAGCAAAGCACGGCTCTGTGCCCAGCTGCAGCCTTGTACCAGGCAAGGGAGATGGGCACCAAGCGTGGGAGATGGGCACCAGGCAAGGGAGCACAGCGCCAGGCGTGCTGGGCAGGCTGCGGCCTGGGGAGGAGGGGAAAGGCTTCTCTCATCCCACCTCTGTTTTGAGGTGCATTACTCTAACTTGGCAAAATCTTGCCGTTCTCCTCGAACACCAGGCTACTCTGGGGCTGAAGAAGGAAGGGCCAAATGTTTTGATGATGCACACAGGGCCTGGAGTAAACCAAAGTGAATTAATAACGCTACACCTGGGCACTGAGTGCACACACGGCCTATTACTCGGAGGCTGCGAGCCAAATGCCATTAACCTCCAAGGCAGATCGTTATTAGACCATAACACCCAACCTGTCATGTATCATTGTTTCATTAACACAGTTCTGGAAAGCCTCTAATAAAGTCAGGGAAACTGTTGCCTCAAAATTAGCAGAGATTACAAGATTTTCCACGTGGATACTGAAGAGAAGAAAAGGAAGTTTATTACAATAATTTTAAGGGCATTAGAGATAACTGTGATAATCTTGCTTCTGATCTAAAGCCCACTGAAGGCAGTAAACAGGCTCCTATCCTTTTCTTCTGAAACAATGATTTTATTATTATAAATATGATTCTCCCCCACTCATTTCTTAAATTAAATTAGAGGTTGCCCAGCCCAGAAGAAACCTGTAATGCATATGCCAAAATATTTGCATGGCTGACAAGCTCTGTCTTTGAATCTTCATGAAAGGCATATAATTGTGTTTAATGCAATTTATTTGTCATTAAAGAAATAAGCTTTGATCCAAACATCTTTGCAACAGAGATCCAAAGAAACTAAGACTCCAGGTCTATTTTAAAGCAATGTGCATTTAACATTCATTCCTTTCCTTATATGATTAGGAAATTTATTCCCTAGTAGATTATAAAAATATAACAACAACAACAAAAGGTTATACTTACATAAGTTTATTAATGCCTTATAACTTATGCCTGGGCTAGTTTGCTGTTGGACTATTTATTGTTTTAAGAAGGGTCATTCTCATCCAACTTACACAAAAAACCTTCAGAACAAAGATTATTCCACCAACCCGGAAAGTTTTAGATAGCATCTAAGCAAGTAGGTTTCCAGTGTTTCAGTGGGTCTCCCAATGTCAGCTGACAAAAACCCCCGGAAATCTAACTGAGGAAAAAAGGAAAATGAGAGTTTTGAAAAACTTTAATTGAAACACTTTTATGAATTATTTTAATGACAGTGGCAGCTTGTCTGCATTTAAGCACCTCTGCAACATGTGCAGGGCCAATGTGGTCATGGTACTTCTGACCACAGGAGAGGAATGAGCTACTAGTTTGGAGGTTTTCTGTGTATATTTCTTTTTTTTCCTTTTTTTTTTGTTTAATCCAGATATGAGGAAAGTAAATGCTCCAGAATCTGATCCGTTAAAAAAAAAAAAAAAAAAGAGAGAGAAAAAAACCAAACACAAAAATCCACCAAAAAACAAACAAAAAAAGGTTAAGAAAAAAGAAAAAAAAGGAAAAAAAGAAGGAAACACCTCTGTAATAAAAAAAACCTGAAGTTTTTTCCTCTGCCAAACGCCTCCAGAAAACTTTCTGCGGGAGTTAGAATATTCATCTCCCAGAATCTGGCCTCTAGTAAGAAATTGCAGTGTGCCAAGCCAGGAGGGGAAAGCGTAAAAAAAAAAGGAAGTAAATTCTACATTGATTGTGAAATAATCCAGATCATCTAACTTCCTTCTACATCTGTGAAATATTTCTTTGAAAGAAGAAAAGTTACTTAGATGTCATGATTGCCTAAAGACAAAGAGAACCTTTAAAGATTTGACTTTCAAACTGGTTCTTATCCACATGAAATTTAGTTATTACGGTGTCTAAAAATCACTGACACACACAGTAGATGGGCCCATCTTTCGGCCACATTGGTCTCTGCAGCCTGGGTTAATCTGTTTCTGACACTGGCAAATAGCAGATGATGGGGGGAAAAAAGCAAGACTAGTGCAAGCACGTGGCGACACCTCACCAGACTACTCTGCCAGGATCAGCACAATTCACAGGTCTCCTGTGAGACTCCTTAATCCCACACTTCTGAACCCATGTGAAGTTCTAGTACCTCTAGCCTCTGCACAACTGCTTAGATGACACTACAAACCACGTCCCCTTGCTTTAAATCCCAAACCCACTAAAATTTTTCACATTCCCTGGATCTCAGATTCTAAGCAGCAGCAAGAAAATTCCTTTTCATCTTCTCCTTCCTTGTGGCATTAAAAGACTCTTGTCCATCCTTTCTCAATAGCTTCCTTCCCAAGAAAGGAAGTCCCAAGCCTATCTGCTGTACAGAAGCTGTTTTGTGCCCTTGACAATTACCGTTTCTGGGATCTGAATCTTCCCTAGCTCTGCTCTAACTTCCCTGATGTGGATCAGATGCCCTTAGACATTTTCTGTGCTGTTGGCTCCTGACTACTTATCTCATTTTGTGAAGCTTTAATGCAGGCAACAGTGGAAGCAAAGGTCCTTCCAAAGATCAGTAGCGAGGAAAGCTCGGTTTTACACTCATCACTTCCTCAAGGCCTGGCAAACAAATAAATGCATTCTTAAAAACAAACTAATACCACACTCCCAAATTCCCTCTGCACCAAAAAAAAAAAAAAATCCAGGAATTCCAGGTATTCATTCCAAGTCATATAATTTTTGAGTGAGGCTGAGTCAGATTTGTTAACCAATTAATTTCTTTTTTAAAGAGAAGACAACCCTAGAACAGGCCCAATGATATAAACAGATTACTTAGATCATATTTCTAATGGTACCATGCTAGTTTGAATTTTTATTATTATGAAGATCCTTTTAATCCAACCAAACCAACATAGAAATTGTCCTGTTGTAAAGACAAAGCTACTTTAGAGCACCAGCACAGCAGAAAGCTCAGTCCCAGTGAACCTGTCTCTAGAATACACTTGTTAGTTTAACCCCACATTTAAAATGGACTAAAAATACAATGTCAGGCTCCTGAGTGCAAAAGATCCATTCTGGAAAGTCTGTTTTCCCATTTGTTTCTAAGGAATAACCAGTACATGCCTTTGAGTGACCCAAGAGGTAAACTTGGGACAAACATCCCCAAATGGACGGACAGAATTATCTGCTTCTGCAGACATTTTCCACTCCATTCCCTAGGTTCACTGAGCTCTTCGATCATGTGTGTAAGGAAGTGGAAACATCAGAGTATGAAATGCATTCCCCCTTGTCCCATAATGACCACTGGCTGGATCTTGCAGGAGGATCCACAGGCTTGTTACTGTGGTCAGACCCAGCAGTGGTTCAGGAAAAGCTGTGCTTGTGGAGAAGTAGAGTCCAGGCTGGCAAGTAAATACAGGTCCACTAGAAAAACATCAGTAAGCAGAGTCCCAGCTCCACAGGGCCTGAATTACAACACAGGGGCAGTTTCAAGTCCTTCAGGTCTCACTCCTAGTCAAGCGAACACTGAATAAACCAGGAAGCTTTCCTTATAACTGGAAAGTACAGGTCCAGGCCTTTGGCATGTGTTTTAGGAAATAGTTGTAGCTGTGATGACATTTTAAAAAGCTGTGGAAGCCCAGCCACAGATGCAGAGACGAAGCATTCATAGCATGCATTCTAATAATTTTTGTTTACACAGCTTAGGAAAAAAAACGTAACTAAAACTAATTCCTTTTTGTGTGGGAATCTGCTCTGGTTTAACTCAAAGGTCATTTTTAAGTCTGTGTGCATTTACAGTGCTAGACAAATATTTGTCAAATATGCAGGCTGCTGGTCTCGTTTGAAAGACAAAGGTTATGGGGGGAGGAGGGGAGGGAAAAAAACCCAGCCAGTGCAGAACATTGAACTGGATGAACCTTAAGGAAAAGCATCCATCTGCCAGCGAGCGACACATTCCTGCTAGCGGAGACTGCCACCTTTTGGGCAACCACTTTAGAGGCCGAGCAAAGAGGATGTTCCACGTTTCCCATAAATTACCAAGCTTGGTTCTGCATTTATGTGTATGTCAGAGCCAAATGGCCTTAATTTCTCAACTTCCAGTAGAACTAAAGAAAGAACATTTACAAGAGGATCTCTCAGCTACGCTAGGGTTTTCCTTTGTTTCTAAAAAAGCAAGGTATATTTTGTTCAGTCTGTTCATCTCTGCTGCTAGTATTCTTGAATCTCAGATTTACTAATGATTCATACCATTCGAGCTGGCAAACCTCAATCAAATTTCACAGAAGGGGAAATACCTCAGATCCCCAAATCCCAGCTCAGTTCCTGAGAATCAGCAGCTGAGAAAATGAGGTCATTCAGATTCATGCTTCATTTGGGGAGAGCAAAGGAGGAACTTAGCTAGGACTCTTATTGGCTGGGAGCAGCCAGCCAGCCAGCCTGGATGTGGCTCTCCACTAGCCACTGCAAATACTCTTTCTTACCCCAGTGCTGACCCCAGACACACAAACACAGGGGTCATTGCAGTAGGTAAGCAAGAAGTAAAAATATACCACAGATCAACTGGATTAAAACATCATTGACTCTGCTACTCTTTTGGTGATTGACTTGTTCATGCACAGGGACAGAGCCCACAGGGAGAAAACTAAATACTTTCCACTATTCACATGTGTTTTTATGGGTGCTTTTGAAGCATGTGTGAAACATCATTGTTAAAGACACTGCCTCAGGATTTTTGGATATGTTTTACCTGCAGTCTGGCATCAAAAGAGGTCACTGGGTTTAAAAAAAGAAAAAGTCAATAATGAAAAAAAAAAAGCTGCTGTTAAGAAAAGTAATCTTACTACATCTTTGAAGTAGAAGCAGAAAATTCAGTAATTTCTGCTGTCCTTCTTGCGTCTCTTGACAGAGAGGCTTTCGGGTTTATTTTCCCTTTTGAAATAAATATCTGCCCAGTTCCGATCCCAATTCGACAGAGACCTCAGGGCTATTAGGTTCTTGTAAGAGTCCTGACAATATATAGGAAAAGGAAAGAGCCTGAATACCTCATAGAGGGACAGACTGCAGCCAGAGCTAAGCCACACCATTAGATACCAGGGGCTGTGCAGGGAAAGGTGCCACATTTTATCTCACAGCACAATCTGTAGCTGTGCCCCACTCAAACTCCTCTCCTGACCTGCCTTTTTCTGTATTTATAAAAACAGTCTTCGCACTGATACCGCCTCTCCCTCACTTGCTCTAACAGCGAACCCTGCAGTCTCAAATCACAGCAGAAATCTTCTGTACGGTCCCTGGGGGCAGTGATGCCAAGGAATACATTTCACAGGAGTCTGCCTTCCAACTAGACTGCCTTCCAACCCTGTGAAACGCCCTCTTCTATCACCATTCTCCACTCAGGAGAATGAAAGGACATTGCCTTTCAGAAGGTCAAAAGCACCTACGTGTTTTCCTTGTACTACCAAAGGGAATAAGGCACAATACTGTCATCTGCTGTGTATCCCAGAGCAATCTTTCCCAGCTGCTGTCCCTACTAGGCTGCTACCTTCCTGTCGTCTCCATCTTGCTCCTTGTCCCCAAGCTAAAGAGGGCATTGGAGGAAAAAAAACTTTGATGCAACTGTACCAGCCCCAGAACGCCAGTGGAGCGAGAGCTAAAAGACACCCTGCTCTTCCTGTGCTGATGATTTTCCTCTCCAGCAAGAAAGGGGAGACAAAAGAAAAAGTTTTTCTTTTTCTTTTCTTGTCTCACATGAAACATGAGAGCTCACTGGTTAGAAGCCACAATCGCCAGATCTGGAAACATCAGAAGAACCCAAGATATCTCTACATAAATCACTACAAGCTGTCCTAGTCTTCAAAATGCAGTGAGATGTGTTAAATGCTACCAAAAACTGGCTGGCTACTTATTTCCATTTTCTGTGCTGAAATACCATGGTGGCTACAAGCAACTGAAGCCCACATAAATTCAAAGCCCAAGCCAAATTTCGCAGCAGCTATTTTAGATTGTATACAACCAGAACAGCACTTGTTCCAAGTTTGATCTTAGCCAGGGTTTAGAACAACTGAACATAAAAGATTTGTTCCACCATAGCTGAAGTTTAAAGCATCTTAGAGAAGTATGCTCTTAAAACTCTTGTTATTAGAGTGGCTACTTATTCAGCACCTCTGATTTAAGGTTTGAAGCCAAAATAATTTTCCACCTCCTACAGGCTCTGGAAGGAACATGCTCCCACCACCATAGGAGAATGTTCTCAGACGTCCACTTGTGGGGGTAAAAGAAAAATAAATTGGGCATTTTCTTGTCTTAATAGACAGAGGAATTGTTCATTACACAGGAAGAAGACAGAAGATAACTTATTTCACGCTTGAAAAGCTAGTCCTGTCAGAGACAGACATTCAGAATACTCTTTTTTAAGCTGTATATCTTTGAAGGCTGCTGTGATTTTGGTGAGCCAACCAGTGTTAATCAATTAATTTCCTTGTTCTCCTGCAAAAAGATAACGCATTTTCTCCATTGGAATTACTGTAGCAAAACCAACAACAGACAGCAATCCAGTGATCTGAAGAACACTGTTGGGAATATGTGACAGCTAAAGGCTTGAGAGAACCTTTGTTCAGCAAAGACACAAGATCTTGGGTAATCCCAAGTTTCCAGTATTTTATTAAGAAGTGCCAAATAATGTGACCACAGGTAAACAAAAAAACTAATTTAGCCCCCTGAGGTCCGCAACCTGAAGGCAGGTAGGCTCACTCTGAGAAGATGCCCCTGAAAACAACTGAAGTGAAAACAATTGGAGCTGTTGTGGCCTCCTTAAGCTGCATTCAGCACTGTCTGGATTGCTTCCCTTCTGCAAGCCTGACTGTCTTCTGCCTGTTGGTTCAATCTCAATGTCAAGGACATGTTGATTTGGTTTGGTTGGGAACATGGATCAGAACATCAAGAATCTCTCCCCTCAGGATATCCCATGAAACTGGGCAAAAATCAGGCTTCAGGGGAGTACTGTAGTAAAGTAAAATGGATATGCTCCTAGGCCAGCAGAAACATTCAAATTTGTCTTCTCCTTAAAACAAATAATAAGCTACTCACCAAAATCCATCAAGTCAGGCTTTAACAGCAGGATAGCAGAGTGTTCTCAACCATACCAAGTTTGTGTCATGTTAAATCACCTGGGAAAATTATTTTTTAAAACCTTGAAAGATGAATAAAATTAATATTTTCTGGTTTAGGCACCAGAATGAGGGTGGATAAACAGGTCTAGCCTAACTTGTCAATCTAGCTAAATTTAAACAAATATTTCAGCCTTATTTTAGCTAAAGAAAACTTTTAGTCCTTATACCTTCTTGTTACCCTGGTCATATTACAAAAAGGATGTTACTTGAAACATTTAAGTAGAATGCAGTTCAAAATCATCACACATGATCAGCTAGAAGATTTAGGACACTGCATATTAACATAGAGCAAAATTTCCTGTGGCATTGACATCCTATGACATTAAAATCCCTCCCAAAATTCAGCAAGGTTTGGTCATCTACATCCCTTTGGCTCCTTGGAACTCTACCCTTGCTAGATTCAAAACAAATGCTTTGAAGGTTGATTTATTTCTAATCTTCCATCAATTTCCCTTGTTTCTAAAGGAAAAGAAAAAATTAAATAAAAAATCCCAACATCTAGAAGACAGTTGTCTACCCCGGGGTGAATAAAGCAGAAAGTATTTCAAATTATTTCAAAACTTTCTAGTGATTTCTCCAGAAGGAGAACCAAGCCCCTACTCCTGCAGGGAAAAAAAAAAAAAAAAAAAAAAGGAAAAAAAAAAGGAGGATGTAAAAGCAACTGATGGTCTCCAAGAGAGGGCAGTCTCAGACTAGGGATGATTCACAGAGAGCATTTCTGTTACACCTGTTCTCCGCCACATTTTACCGTATGTATCTAAGAAGCTTGATGTTTAAATACCACCATCCATCAAAAAATCTTGGGTATAAGTCAAAACATACAAGTTGGCCTGCTGCAAGTTTCAAAGCGGAGGGAGATAATTCCCTTTTACAGATGCTGTAACATAAGGAACAGCGCTCCACACACGGATTTAGTTCAACAAAAATGGCTCATAAATACTGCTCATCTTTAAACACACCATCAATTTTATAGAAGCCAACTCACTTTGCTTCCAAGTTCACCAGCAGCAAGGTCACAATGAGATACAATCACACAGATTCTGCAAGATCAAATACCAGCAGAGCAAAAACGATCAGTTAAAAATTTGCAATTTATGTAACATTTCCCTTCAAAGGTTCTCTGAGGCTTTTTTGGTTGGTTGGTTTTAAGTCACTAGGAGCTAGCTAGACTATGCCAGCCCTACTGTCCGTTTTTCCTTCTGAGCACAGGCTTGACTACCTAACCAACTGGGAAGAGAAAACTGCACCAGACCAGAGCCTTCTCTACCTTTCTTCAAAGCCATAATGTCAGCCCGCAAATACTGCCCAATATCTTCTTTCTTGCCAGTGAACAGACTGGCTTCCAGAAAGATGCAAACCTTTCCACTAATTCCCACCACTTCAGACACCTCCAAAGCTTTAGACCCCTCCTTTTAATACTGATACTTCCAGCCAAAGCACCAACTGACTCATGGTGGTCTCCGGGCCCTGGGGAGACATCACATTTTGGGTGATCACACTCAGAAGACAAAAATATTATTTTGTGGTTGGAAATAACCCAAGTTGTATAAGCCATTTACCTCTACTTACACCACTGTTGAAGGCAGAGCCACCAGCTCACATGCAGTAAGCAGCACCCAGAGCTCTGGGCACCAGGGGCAGTGGTGCTTGTGTTGGAGCCACGCAGAGCAGCGGTGCACTAGGGACACACACAGGCTGCCCTCAGGAGCACTGGAGAAGTGCTTACCAAACTAGGGATGGAGGAACAGCTGTGAGCATGGCACTGCTTCAAATTATTTAAGTAACAAGATCCTGATTAATGTCTATGAACCTCCTTAGTGTGACCGCACACCATCACACTTAACACCTGTGAGATTCACCTGCTCTTGCCCTGCAGGTGGCAAAGCCCACAGACAGGTTCACCAGTCAGAGAAACTGGAGTCCAGTGAATTTTGTTCCTTCAACCAGAATCACTCTCATCATCTCAGAGATGCACCTCGTATTTTATCTCACTCCCTAAGGCATTTTACATCTTTGTTCATGCTGGTGACCAACTTCAATGAAGTCCCATTTCATTAATTTCACTAAGATGGTGAAAAAAGTCACACACTCATGTTTTTTTTTCCAGTAAGGTTGACCCACATGGATATCAGGAGTTTCAGACAGCAGTGAAACTTTCAGAGGCAGAATGCAAAAGAAAAAAGAATGCAGGGGGGAGATATCTTAATGAAAATTGAACTTCTTTAGTGTGATTTCAAGGCTGCATAAGAAAACAAACAAGGACCTATTTTCTTGCTTCCCTCACTGAGGTACTAAAAAATCCACCAAACAAATACTCCTTTGCAGCAAAATGAACAGCACCATGGGAAACACCAAACCACTTTTATCTAAGGTGGTGCCCAGTGTGAAGACCCAGAAAGTTTTGCGTCTGAAATGAGACTTTTACAGCTACAACACGCCATTGGCCTCTACAGTGGTAATCCCCTCGAGTGCTTTTACAAGCCAGAAGAGGTAGCTACCACTGAGGTTAACAGAATGATTTTCACTAGTTTCAGTGAAAGTTAGCCTCAGTGCTACAGTCTGATCCATCTACATGGTAAGGTCCTTGGACAAAAGCATCAAGGCAGGATTTTAAAATTCCCTGTGCAGCAATAAAGTAACAGCATCTCTCTGGATATCACGGCTTTTAAGAAGCCAAATCCCCATTTCAATAACACACATCCAAAGTTGGGTATTTCAAGTCACTTGAAAGGATTTGAGTCCATGAAGTGCAAAGCATGCTTCAAACAAGTAGGGAATCCCAGAAGTGCAGAGTTAATTACCCTAACCACAGC
This sequence comes from Rhagologus leucostigma, assembly GCA_013397725.1. Lineage (NCBI taxonomy): Eukaryota > Metazoa > Chordata > Aves > Passeriformes > Rhagologus > Rhagologus leucostigma. The sequence continues at coordinate 90,074 of VZTD01002396.1, read as the reverse complement.
ACTACAGACACCTTATTTTTAGAGAAAAGCCAAGAACACAGACGTTTATGCAGACATGGTGCATTTCTGCAGAAAGGTAGTATCTTGCTTTTAAACATGCAACACATGTCAAAGCCAGCCCTTACACAACCAAGCACACAGAAAAGGATAATTCAAAAACCTTGCTGTAATTTAGGTTAAATGGATCTTGGGAAAGAAAATGGAAGACGACAGAGAGCACCAGGATTTAAGATGTGAGGCTCTTTGAAGGAGCCTGAGTCCAGACCAGGCTATGATCAGTGGCATCTCAGGTTCAAACACTTACCCATTCAGGCCTTAGTTCCCCACCGAGAAGAAGCCACTTGCATACATAAACCCACACTTTTCACACCTTAATATTGTACTTTGGAGAGTCATCATCAGAACCGTAATGCAAATGGGAACCTACCTCATTCTGTAAGACCTACAAATAAGTTTACATAGCTGAAGGCAGCAGGCAGGACCTAAAATATTTTTCTCCAGCAGCAGCTTATGTTAATCTAAAAAGTGGTCTCAGAAGACCTGAAAGCCTCTTCTCCCCACTCCCCCCAAACCCAGAGTACATACATTACACCTGGAAGGTGGCTACTTATGACTACTAACAAGTGTTGTACTGGCCTTTAAACCAGTCCCAAATGGAGCAAAAGCAGCCAATCGAGACCAACAGCAACTCTTTGTTCAACTAGCAGAACTGCACCAAACTCTACCACAGACAAATTGCTCCATAAAACCAGTGGGGCAGCAGTCCTGCCACCTGCCTTTACTGACACCCTCTTTCCTCACCTGTTCCTACCGTGCTCTGGGTGACAAGGAGCACACCTGAGCACCCAGGCACGGCTGAGCACCTGGGACACTGCTGCAGCTTGGCAGAAATAATTTTTTCTCATCCTATCTCACCTCACTCCTCATAACAGCAACTTGCAAATCATTCTTAGCAAATTAGTACATGTTTTTTATCTGAGCAAAACTTCTGGGATTGCATTGGTGAAAATAAGTGAAATTAACATTACGCTCTTCAGAACACGAAAATCCACCCACAGCATCCTTCTTCCTCTTTCAGAAGAGTTGGAATCACTCACCCTTGCAGAGTACTGAAGGTCTCCAAACTTTCTTTGTGCCTCGCTCCCAGGGCCAGCCGGCGCTTTCCCTCCGCCGGTCACTCCCGATGCTCTCAGCCAGCCCCTGAGAGTCACAGCCTGCCCGGCCCGGCCCGGCCCTGCCCTGCTCCGCTCTGCCGGGGCGGGGCTCCCGCCGCGCCTGTCCTGGGGCAGTCCCGGAGCACCCGGGGCTCGCTGGCAAAGCACGGGAGCTGCTGGATCGGCTGGATCGGTGTGCTGTCCCGCCTTCCCGGCTCCCGTGGCTGCGCTTTGCTGGCACGGCGGGAGCCAAGGCTCCGAGCTCTGCCGCGCTGGGACTGAGCACTGCGGGCGATCTCCTGGAACGATCTTCCTTTCTGCTGCACCGCCCTTGTCCTCGTCCCCTTTCCTTAGCCTTCCACTGCAGAATTAACAAAACAGGAAGGTTTTGATCAGGTTTGTTAAGCCTGTGTAGAGGTAGGAGTTCACCTTGGGCTCCAAACGTCCATCCGAGCTCTGAGGTCACCAAGTCACTGAGAAGAGTCTGTGCAAACTTCTGGCAACAAACCCTACAGCCTTCTAAAGCCCCTCCAACTTTGAGTTTAGAGAAATTTGTGGCTAGAGGACCCCAGAACGAAGTTGCTAAATTCGAAACAAGTTTCAGTTAACTAGTGAGTCAGTGCCTTCCTTTTGCTTCCAAATTTGCCCTTTGATTTGCTGCAGCCTGTGGGAGAATGCCAAATAAAAGATGTGAAACGCAGCCTTGACGGAATTAACAAACTCTTTGTTTTGCTAAGGTCAGTAATTCCCAACTTGGGTACTAATAAATCACAAATTAGCTGCCAAAAATGTGGGAATTATTATTACTATTCATGAATTTGGGGCTCTTCATGTGGCTTATGAAATTTTAGGTACAGCCCTGAAGGTTAAAAAGTTTTTTTTTTACCTGCTGTGGTTCTCTTGAAATCAAACCAGCTGTAAAATACTGCCCACTTTTAGGCTTAAAATAGCTGAAACCACCATTTCCTGTGGTTTCACATGAAACACACACTTGGTGATGAGTGTGCCTACTGTTGTAAAATAAGGGCACAGGGTATGGCCAGGCAGCTCAAAAGGGGTGTTTGTCAGCCCAGTGAGGGGCAAGAACTGATCACAGCTCAGAAGGGCCTGAAGCAGTTAGGGAGGATCTTGGATTTTTCTGTCCTTTGCTGTTTTGCTACTTCTTATGACTTTATCAACAATTATTTTCAACAGCTTTTTGAGCTGCAGGTCCCAGAGGTTAGGCAGCTACACAGAAATTGCCACTTAAAATAATCTAGCTCTCATCATTCTGGGAATAACTTTGGAAGTATAGCATGGGTACCCACAATGGCTCAGAGAGAACCTATCAGGGAAAGTCTAACCTATTTTGCTCCTTGACTTTATGATTTGGGGATATATTTAAGACTATTTAGTGTTACCCCCTGTGTGCAGTAACTAAAATGCAAGAGATTCATTCTTATTCTTCCCCTCCCCATAAATTAGCATTGAAGGAGTGTTAAAAATAATGCTTTTGTGCAAACTCTCTATTCTGAAACTTTCAGCGGTCTTGCATCTGTGACTGTGAATTTGAATTAATATTAGATGCAGATGGATATCATCTCTCCTGTTGATGAAAACCCAGGAGTTACCAGCAATGAAAAGAAGTATTCAAAGTTGCTCACGGTGTTATATTTCTATACAGGTTATGTACAGGAAATGTTGTCAGATTCAGCAGAAGGACCAGCTTTGCCACCCACTTGTCTGCGTGACATTCTCATGATTTCAGTGAGAGGAGAACACAGATTTGAAAGCAGCTTATTTACAGGTCTTACTCTTAAGTAATTTAAAAAAATAAAGTCGAATCACTGCCTCCTACAGAAATACTAAAGCAGCGAGGGGGCCTAAAGTGGTTTTCCTGTTTAAAACACAGTGCAAAGAGAATGAAGACTAAGACAAGACTTTTATATTTAAATAAAAGACAGTAAGTCACGTGTACGAGGATATGTAGATGAATTATGCTCTAATCCTAACAATGCTGGAAGGTTGATAAGATTATACTGACTTTAACCTGACATACCATATGGTAGATGACTCTTTACCTTTTCTCAGCTGGAAACATCCTCTACTGAATGACTACAGCTGTATGAAAAGGGTCCAGTCATGTTCTCACTAGACAAAATACCTTTTATTTGGGCTGTATTTGATATCTTTCCTTATCAGTATGGAAACCTCAGACATGACAATACTTCAGCTACAAAGAATGTATGCAGTCCCAGTGCTTGCTGGTCTATTGGTGATAGACACCATGAGTAACTGCAGAGGGTGGCACAGCGGAGGACGGTGCTTCTGTCCCGGGGCGCAGACAGCCCTGATGCAATGCAAGGTGCCTGCCCAGCACAAGGGAGTTAACACACAGCACAGTATTAAATTCTCCTGAGCACCTCCTTTCAGGCTAATAAACTCAGCTCTGAAATCTCTCTGTGATAATTTTTTTAAAGGTAAGCCCAAGTCATTGTGTTAATCCGAGGAGATAAAATAGAACACATTCCAAAACGATTTCTTACTCTGCATAACTTTATGTGGATAGATGAATGCCCTTGCATGATGCCAAATATGTTAGTGAGACAGCATGAAGTCAAATGATGTCACTCAGTCACAGTTTTCTTGAGGAAATCAGTACATTTTCCATAATTAGGCTACTGTGTGTATAATAGCTGAAATCCTCCACGTATAATTGGTGTAGTGAGGAAAAAAATAATTAAAAAGCTGAAAAAGAAGGGCAAAGAGAGCTGCCTTTTTAAAGAATACCTTTTCTTATTTTTGTAATAATGCTAGAGCATCTTCAAGGATGTTCTGGAAAAGAATGGGGATATCTATGTGCTGACAAAGATGTAGGTTAAGGAAAGGAGTGACTGAGAATAATGTAGGCACATACTTGTAAGGCATATTGGAGGCTATAGGAAAGTGGCTCGGAGCTTAGTTCTCATTTATGTTCATCATGTTCCTTGCCTAGATACGAATTTAAAAATTGATCACTGAACATGTGCCTGTAGGTAAATCTTCCAAAAATCTCACCTGTAGGCTTTTGAAGAGAGAATTTCTCAAATATCACTGTGTACTTGTACAGTATTCCCTGTGGAGTTGGCTAGGGGCCACCAGGAAGTAAGAACAGTGTATCACACTTCTTTAAAATGTAACATAATCAATATCCTTCTGTAGCTCAAACAAGGAAATCTTTCATGGAAATCTACCTTAGGTTTCTTACTGCCTCCAGTATAGTCAGAGCACAACTTGTGGGCTATGTCTAGTCATTAACTAGAAACCAGCCCTATCATTTTAACTGACTAGAACCAGGCTGACATTTCAGCATGTGAACTGGAAGTCAAACCTCTTGTTTCCAGGTTTATAGTACTTGCTGCAATTCATAGAAGTGGGTATAAGACATAGATTTCATATCCGAGAAAAGATTCGGGTAAATAAGTCAATCAAATTGCTTGTTATCGAGTTTGAGGAAGAGGAGCAGAAGAGAAAGAAAGTAAAGCAAATTATTATCATGGCTAACTGATGTGCAAGGACAGGGTAGGCAGCAGGCAACAGACTCTTTTTCACAGGTTTTCCATACAGAAAATGTGAAACCAGCTGTCCCAGTTCAAGGGCCAGGACACAACCACCATAGAGATTCTGACCTTGTCTGACTTCATGACTGGTGTGTTGCCACAACAAACTGATGCTTGTTGTTGGCAAGGTCACGTTCTGTCACATTTCTGTCTTGACCCCTGGGGCAGAATCCAGGCTCCTTGAGGGGGACAGAGTTTATCACCTCCATCACAGACTGTCCTACTCAGTCACTGTTTTCTCCCTTATAAATATGTTGTGGTGAATATATATCTTGTGGTGAAGCTTTCTGCCAGAATTTGTGTGCTCCCAGAATGTCCTTGTGCACAAGCAAATTAGTTTTTTCTGGGAGGCAGGTTTATTGGATCAGATAAAGCAACATGAAAATGGCTATCCCATTTCAGTGTTCCTGAACAGTTTCTCGTCAAGGTGTTGCACTGAATCTCATAGACATAATTAGCCCAGGAATCTCTGCACTGTTCTCTATTCCCTACTGTAGACATGCCAGCATTTCAGTTTCCCAGCTATAAACTGGAATTTCTTGCAGGGACTGGTCACAAGTTCACAGTGACTTTGTGATACAGTAAAAGATGTCCCCATAGTAAGGTAATACGAGGCCTTTAACAATCTTACAAAAGACTTTCTTCTTTGTTATTCAGGCATAGGGAGACAAAGTTCTTCTGTTGCTACTAATCTATATAAAGCACCTTTCAGAAAAGGATCTATCAATTACAGATTAGAAGATATAAATAAACACAGGACCTCAGTTGCTTTTTGCCCTGTTCATCTATCATATACACTAGTGCAAAGCAAGCGTATTTGCTCGGTAGGTGATGTGTGGAGAGCTGGATGACAGATACAGTGAAGATAAGAAAGACTAATGGAGTTACTGAGACCACTTCCTGTTGAATCATTTATCAAGTGTTTTGTCAGTTTACAGATTTTTCAAATCCCAAAGCACACTGAAGACAGAATGATACACAGTTCTCCAGAATTCCGTCATTAATTCTAGCTGAATATATTAGTTTTTAATTGCTTTTGCTGCCAATGATCCAATTACATAGTTAAACGTAGGTTCTAGTTATTGAATAATCAGTAAAAGAGCAAGAAGGGATAAAGGGTACATGTGTATTTGCATATTTACCTTATGCTTTCCATGTGTATTTTCTAAGAAGACACTGAAATGGAGCTGTGGCAGTCTCTTTGCTTTATTACAGTTAGCTTCCCTGAATTCCTTATGGAGAATGCAGATATCATAATGCCTTAAATGCTTTCTAATTATGTATTTGTTCAGCAAGTCTCAAGACATCCTCATGAATTTCTTTCCCCATAAATCTTCAAGAACTGCAAAAAGGATTTTCATCTCTGTCCAGGGATCAAACCTTGTAGTGCAGCCAGGAAATCAATTTGGTTTTGCTGAATGACTTAATTGGCAAGTGGGAGGCATAGGACACTGTTTGGCAGACATTACAGTAAACCTCCTACAGTAAATAAGTACTTACAAAATCACTCATTCTCCATGTACCCAAGACCTTTCAATTTAAAACATGCTCTTGTCCTTGCTTTACTGTTTTAAAATATGTCTTCATATTCAAACCAGAGAAGAAGCTAATGTCTTTTTTTCTTGCACCCAAAGAAGAGGAGGCTGCTACTTCTATTTTCAAATTATGGTCTCTATTGCTCTGTTTTGCTTTCCTTTTCTCTCTCCAAAGTTGCTGTCACTTAGCAGGACTGTGTACTGTTGCCTTAATTTGTGCTGCAGTTATTGCCAATTTTTACTTTCCTTTTTTATATAAATTTTCCATAGTTGCAAGGGCACAGTAGGGTACATAACAGCTGGGATAACTGCATATGTTTAGAGAGTTAGAGATGTTTATGCCTGAGTAGGAAGTGTCTCTTCACTACGTATTTCAATATCTGAAGATAATTTCTCTGTAAAGCCTAGTGCATCTCATATGAGCATCTACACTGAAGGCCAAATTTAGAGTAGGATGTCCGTAATAAGGGATTGTGAGTAAATGCTAAGAATTCCAAAGGAATTCCAGGAGTTGAATTTTTGGTAGTCAGGCACTGAAAAAATCCTACATAATATTTAATAAATGGGCAAGTCAGCAAATGGTGTTGTATGTAGATACCAGCTGTTTCAGACCACTCAGATTAGGCAACCTTCCAATACACTGGATCAAAGTGCTGTTATTTGGAAAAATGGGATAGGGCTGGCAAAATATTTCCTTAGACTGCAGTTTTTAGGCTGTTAAAGTAGCCAGGTAGTCTTCCTTGGATGCCTCTTGGGAAATAAATGATTACCTGCTCTGCAGGACATACACTATTGCTACAGATTTTTATGCAGTTGGGTTAATTTGTGGTTAACAAATTAATCAATAACATTAATTAATGGCATGGTAAGAGGAGTTATCTCTTCTTTACGTATGGGGAATTGAGTCACTGGCTAAAACAAATGACACACCCAAGCCTAATCTTTAATCTTACACTTTATCTGGGCAACCATCCTTCTTTGCTCACATTTTCTCCTTCCAACTGCAGCAGTAGATAAAATTACTCTTAGAAAGGAAACAAGCATCACAATTCTCCTATGTGCATTGCTTTTTAAAAGCAGACATAAAGTTCCTGATGCACAGAGGCATTAACACCAGAAAGAACTGTGTGCACAGGAAAATGCTGAGTAGATACAATAACTACATGCACAATCATTCCTATGTTGGGATCACACTGCATGCACTGGACAGTCACTCTATGTATACCATATCAACAGGACTTCCAGGATGCTGAACATTTAGAAATTCCAGACAAATGCCAAGCTCTTCTTCTTTTGGTCGGGGAAAACTTACATGCAAGAAAACAGTACATATTTCAGTTAAACTGAAATACACATAACCCTCATCAAATATAAAGGCCAGAAAATGGTGATAACCAACATTTCCAAACCCTTTAAAGGCTAAGATGCCTCCTCTATGTAGTTTTTGATCAATCCCCATGAACTTTTAAAAATTATCCTAGCCAACTGTGCTTCACTGTTCCTTTTAGTGAATTTTGATGACCACTCAGAATACACATTTGAACTTCCTGAAGATAAGCACAAATGTATGTATGTACACCCTGGCTGTACACACTAGATAACAAAGACAATCCTACTTAAAGTGTACTGAGAGAAAGTCATCTAATTTTACCATGAAACGCATTCTTCTGTTTTTTCTACAGCTTATCTAATGAACTCAGGATCTGTTCCTTTGCCAGCACTGAGATACTTCACTTTCATGATATATCACAGTTTTCTTTCTTTGTGCACCAAGAAAAGAGCTCTTCAATTTTGTACAAACAGTGCAAAACTATTTACCATTGAAATCTAATTACCACATATAAACCTATTTACATATCTACATATATGATTATTTGAAGATGTTTGTATTTCATGAAGGACAGAACAGGAAATATGTATAATACTGTGACCCATTAGGGAAAATTAATTTTCTGAGTGATGGTTTGGTTGAATGATATTGGTGTTTTAGTAATTTATGAAGGTATTAAAACCCTCCAGGGATCAGATTATCATCTAGACTAGTTTAGCAAACCTCATTTTCTCCCATGACATTCTGCTGTTTTTCATCATCTGAGAATTTCACCTAGAATATTTCACAACAATTCTGAGGCACTATAGGTGAAGCAGTGTTCTTTTACCCAAAAAATAATGACATACCCAAATCCGGGTAACTTCTTATATCAGTAGTTCATGGAATGACAGAATTTTTTCATTATGCCTATATTTTGGAGCTTTCTTAATTTCACACTTTGTACTCATTAAAATTCTAACTATACTTCAGAAAAGCTAATTTGAAGCCTGAGACCAACCCCACTCACTTTGGTGAAAAGGTGCAAGTGTGGCTTCTCCCACAGCAGGTATTGGAACAATGCTGTCAAGCTGTCTAAGCTTGAAAGAGAGTTGAAAGATGAGAGTAGAAGGCTATGCATGTTATGTCTGACTCCTCTGAGAAAGCAAAGGAAGCCAACATGTGTCAACAGCCAGCTCAAAAGCCTCACCAGTTTGTTTTTCCTGAAATTTTATACTAAATTCTGCAGTTATCCAGGGTAATATTAGAAATTACCTCTGAAAAACACAAAATTAGTTGCAAAACCTGAGCTACATTTGCTACTGGTTTCACTGCAGTCGGTGTATCTATCACTGAAGCATTAATGACATTTTTGCTTCCAAGTGTATTGCTCCATGTTCTAAGCCCAAAGTTTTGTTTAGGTTCTGGATCATTGAAAAAGTCTGAGCCAAGACAAGGCCAGTCCTGAAAGCTGAACACATCCTTTCTTCTGTTGGCTGTGGGCCAAGACTATAGAAATTATTTCTTCCATTGCTTACACTTATATGAGTTTCACAACTGCCTGCAGCTCTGTTGGAATATAGGATCCCTCCAGAGAATGACAACTGACAAAATGTCATTTTTTCCTGTGTAAATGTTGGTTGGGGGATGTTTCACATTTGAGGTACTTTCTACTTTTCTCTCTAGAACCAAAGCTTACTGCATTCGTTATAGGCATAGAAGCTGGCAAATCTCTTTTTTTTTTTTTAATATTCAGGATATCTGTGTTCAGATGAAATAATTCACTAAAATTAGCGTTTAGAAAACTTAGCATATACAATGTAGCTACTTGAGAAGCCATCTCCAGCGTTCTGAGAACAGAGCAGTACCACACATGCTGTTAGCAGTGGGACCCGTGCTCAAGCCTGAGACACCATCAGGGAGCTGACACCAGTGTTTATTTGGATACCTGCTCTTATTATCCGCCTACTCTGGGAACTGGCTCACGACGACAGCTGTACTTAGAAGTACCCCCACACTAATACTACTCACATTAAATGTCAGCCTAGTTACTCAGCCTGCTCCAGCTCATACTACGTGGTCAGAACTGTCTCAGTATGACATTAACATTTGAGATGTGTTTCTCAGTTGTCAGCAACCCTTCTCCAAAAAAAGATAGTTATTACTTTAAAGAGAAAAAAAATCACTTCTCAAGCTATCAAGACTACAACATCCCTTTATATTTTGATATGAAATACTGTGAACATTCTCCATTTCTTCTCTTTTTTCTAATATATATTTATATACACATCTGACATTTCTATAAGCTTTTGGGGTGGTGCTTTCCTCTTTATGACTAACTTTACTGAACACTAATATATCTGTCTTGATACACATATGTCTCTTCTCCCAGAACATTGCCATATAAACCAAGGTCATATGATTCAGTTAAAAGCCGAATTGTCCCTGACACAGCTCTAATTCTGTAAACGGAGCACATTACTTATTTATCCTAGCTGATTTTTTTTTTTTTAAACAAAGCAGAATTCCAATAAGAGCCATGGAAGCACAACAGTACTTCTGAGTCCACTGGGTGGAAGTTGATAATTCAGGACACACATAATAAAGAGCAATTTGGGAGATGATGCTTGGCATTTTAGAGAAGCAAGGCAAAAAAAGAAGCCATGAAAATCCATGTAGGACAAAGATAAAAAAGAGGAAACAAGTCCAATACTTGGGCTGAATAAAGAAAGCAAGCTAACAAATAGCTTTAAATTGCACTTGCTCCCAAAAAACAAAGCAAATTAATATCACCAAACTCAACTCCCTCGTGGAGAAGCCCCAGAAACAAAGAACAATAGATGACTCAGAGAGGAGCAAAAGAGCAATGAAATATTAACTGAATATAGACACTCTTGATGTGAAAGGCAGTCTCTGTCTTCAGTATGCATTTGTGTGTATTGCATGGAGAAGAAGCCAGCACTGCACCATCCCAGGGCACGCATCCTCTTGGCAGACTGTAACCCTGCTAACATCATGTCTCGCAGCTCCCTTTACTTGCCTCGTTCTCCTGGCAAGTTAGAAAAATCCTAGAGAACATCTGCCTTTTGGAGATTTTCATTTACTGAAAAATTTAACAAGCAACACAAGGTTATCCACCCAGCCTTTCCAGATGGCTCTAGATCTTCATACTTACTCCTTAGTATAATTCCTACAACTCCTCTTTATCATTGAGGCTATCAGCCTCCTGTTTCCTTACATATTTTTCCATCAGCTAAAATCTCTAGAGAAACTTCCTAAGCATCTCCCTTTTTCAAGAAGCAGATCACAGAGTTTCCCCTTCAATACTTCTCTGAGGCAACTAACAGATGTTCTTCTAATGCTAACTGGGACGTCTCTACCTGGTAAGCACCTGGCCCCATTCCTCAGCTTCTCTGCTGCTGTCCCAAGCAGCCATCTCTTTAAATGGCAATATCATGCAATTGTGGGATAGTGCAGAGGGGAAGGTTGTAACATAACCTACACAGCATACGCCAAGGAGTGGTGCTGGCCACCCAACACAGTCAAGCCTCCTTTACACCCAGTTTAAAAGACAATACTTATAAGCAATGACAGCCTAATATAATGAAGAAGAAGAGTGCTGTATGACCGTAAAGTGACCTGCTGCAGTTGTCATTCCTGCTGCCAGATGAACTACTGTGGCAACATAATAACAGCAAAGAAAATGCATCAGTCTGTAAGGCTTGGCAAACCATTCTGGAGTGAGTCCAGGAATGACAAATGGGTTTGCACAGCCAGATGTAGCAGCTTGAAGTGACGAGGCTGTATGGACAAAGACATAACAAACTTCAGGGAAGCGTCCATCCCCAAGACAATTATAAACAGTTGTCGTGTTGGGACACGGAGCACACACTGACGCTGAATACTGTCATGATCTGTGTCTCCAGTTAAATAGCAATTAGATGGCTTTGGAGTAGATATGGATATGTAACTGGACAGGAACAGCCTATAGGAGACTTTCCTCCATTACTGAGCTTGCTGCGAAAGCACTCCACATTGAAAAGTACTGGTGCTCACACCCACTGGTGTGTGTGTGTGAATTTGATGCCTAATTATAGCCTATATTGACTAGATGGCCACATAATATATTACCAGTATCCAGAAACAAGCAACAGCATCGCTAACTTACTCTTGGACACAATTTACCCCTGCCTCGCCCCACCACCGGCGGGGAAGCTAAAGAAGCAGTATCTCATCTAGATCGTGAAAAGGAAACCCAGAAATAAACAGTCGTGATGAGAGAGCAGAGAACATCTGCTGCAGCCCTGCGCTGCATGGCCACAAACTCGTGCTGCAACTTGTGTTCGCAGAGAAGCTGAACATGAATCACCAATATGCCTTAATGGGGAGGAGGGTCAATGGCGCACTAGGCTGCACTAGTGAAAGCGTAGACAGCAGGTCAAGGGAAGTGCTTATTCTCTCTGTTCAGGACTTTTGAGATGACATCCAGAGTACTGCACCCAGTCTGAGCTCCCCAGTGCACAAAAAGACCCTGCCAAACTGAAGGAGGTCCAGTGGAGGTATCTTAAGATGACTTGAGAACTGCAACACATGAACTAAAGACCTGTGTTTGCTCTGGGCAGTGGTAGAAAAGACCAAGCCAGATCCTTCTCAGAGACACACTCGGAAAGGCTGATAGGCAAGGAGCACAAGTCACAGCCAGGGAAATCCTGGTCAATTCTAGCAAAACTTCACAATGAGAACATTCCGGGACTGCTGCTGGTGTCCAGACAGGGCAAACAGTCCTTGTGATCATGGGCTCAGAGCCACTTTCAGGTGGAAAAAACAATTTCCAGCTCCTTGTGTGGGGAAGCATTGAGCTGATCTGAACATGAGCCATCACTCTACATAAGGAGTTACCTTCAGCCCACCAGTTAATAACAGATTGATTCTGTGTGTGCCAGTGGCTCCATGCTGACTGGCTGCTTCACCTCCAGTGCTTGTGGAGGGACTCAGGCTGTGCTGGGAGCTGCGCTTCTGGCTCAGGATGTGGGAGGATGTGGGTTGCTGGTGTGTGATGAGAAGGAGAGAGGTATGAAATTTGATTTGGTTGTGCAAGTTCACATATTGCACTGAGAAGAAAATTTGTAGGAGTGAAGAATACAGTAGGTTATAAAAGAGGGCTTTCTTTTTGTGTATATGCCTTTTCTCTCAGGGAAGGAGTAAAATATATCCAGAAACTCAGTGTTTCATGAGTCAGATTTTAAAATCTCTTTATTTTTTTCAATCACCTGCCATGGAGAAAGAGGAACAAGAAAGTACATTTATGTTATTGTGAAAATCAGGGAACCTAAAGACTATTTTGAAAATATCATAAAAATGGTTTTTATTAATAATATTGTGGCCATCAACAATACATGCTTTCTTTTGTGTAAACCATGGTATTCTCCAGAAATCAACTAACTGAGAATGAGAATAAATCTTTTGCACCCATAAGAGCTCTTGATTTTAGCACCATTTTGGTGATAAATGCCTGTTTAGATCACAGACATATAATGTTAGCATTATGCTTGAGCTTTCAGAAAGTAGAGATGAGGTTAAAGGTTTTAAGTCAATACATACCAGCACAATGATATATAATAGCTACTGTGTATGACCATCAGGTTCTCTGCTAGCAGTTGTAAGGAGAAACAAAAAAAAAGAAAACAGAAGGAAGAGATTTTGAAGCCGAGTTACGGCTGTTTCACACCCAATATCTGAAGGAAGATGAAATAGAAAAGAAATGATGCTCAAAAGAAAATACTTATAAAAGAGAAAGGAACCTCTGCCAGCTCTTAAGAATGGATGATGGATTCTCTACTAGCTCAAATAAGCTCATTGCTATGAACAGTGTCAGAGCCTTTCAACCTTTATCTATATAGTCTGATATTTTCCAAAAACGGGAAAAGCAATGTGAACAGGTCATTGGATTTACCTGTAGGTATCCCACTAGGATAATATACGGATAAATATGTCTAAATGAACATTTGTCAAAGCTGATTAAAGAGCTTTTGCCGCCAAAAAATCTGAAAAACTTAGAACATCTTTGAAGCACGAAGTTTACAGAATAATTATGGAGGATGTGGTGGGATTCAGAAATGAAAAAACCAAAACCCCTAAATGTAAAAGGTGTTTGAGGAGGAAATGGAGAAGTCATGCCAATAGTCAGCCCATAAATCAGTAAGAAAGGATGGGAAAAGGAAGGCTGGGCAAGACACAGAAGGAAGTATCATCCCCAGCTCAGTTGTGAACTGCTTCTGCATCTTGCTAACATCTCCTTCCTTCAGAAACTACTCTTCAGAATCATCTTAGCCTGTTTTAAATTAGATCAGGGAATATGCCAATAGTGCAAACATATTCACTGACAAAGCCAAAACACTCCTTAGAAAGCTGAAGTAGATGAGGTAGATTATTATAGTATGATGAAAGTATGATGAGTTCTGCCATGAAGGAGGAAGGTTAAAAGCTCAGAAGAAAAAAAAATTAAAACTGAAAAATATATTCAGATTGCTGAGAATAATTCACTTCATGAATGACTTCAGTTTTTTACCTGTGTCCTAAGGAAAGTTATCCCATCAAAGTGATCACCTGACACAGACTGTTCAAGGCCTTATACCATTACACCCTCAGGTCCTCATTCCCCCTTGCTTGACAGGACATCAAAACTCTAATCCCTGTGGACATGGGCCTATTATGTGTTTTGTCCACTTTGCACAAAATAGGACCATAAAAGCTGCCTTCCACTTTGACAATCCTAACATCTGCTAACACAGTGATTAGACTATTCACTTGGAGAGATGTGGACATCTATACTGGTATCTCCACTCCAAATCAGACGAAGGATTCAAATAAATCCAAATTCTACATTTCAGTTTTCTGAAAACTGTCACAGCTTGAAACCTACAGCTCCAGCAAACGTGAATCCTATGAGGAGAGCGAAAAGCTGTCTATGAAGAAACAAAAAAAAGTCTGTTCCTCCACTTAGCATTTTCAGATGGTTATCTTGAAGGTCAGGATACTGATCTGCAACTTTTTAATTCCACTGAGCTACTGTTGAATACTGTAGTTCCTAAGTTTCTTCATGGTGAGTATGATTGCTGGTTATATTCACATTTCTATTCTATGCACATCGTGATGGTGCTACTGAGTATTTTCATCTGCTCTTTTGAAATAGCTTTGACACTAATTTTGTTCTTCTTTTTAATGTTTAATTTCTTTTGGAGATCCATGAAGTTATCCAACAATGAGTACATCTGTCAAAGCCCAACCTTTTATGGTTTTCCCTGTGGAAAACAACAGGCTTTGAGTAGTTTGAGTACCCTCGTCAGTTCTTTCTATCACTTCTGTGTACTTAGCAGTGTAGACTCATGCTCTTCCAGGATTTCTTTTTGCCCAGTGTCTATTACAAAAGAAAATTGCCTGCCTGTCAGATATTTTCCTGTCTCAGTTCCTTTTAAGAACAGTTCTCATAATTATTCCTTTTTGCTCAGTTCCTAAAGTTTGTTTCACTTCATATGCTACAAAAGAAGCACAGGTCATCTCTTCTTCTTTTGATGTTCTCAGCTGTCTTGATTAAAACTGTTCATAAAAAAAAGGAGAATCTAGGATGGGGCAGAATAACCAGATATTTCAAAAGTACATTTGTGCTTAGCTGTTCAGTTCACAGGGAGGAGAGAAATGACATGAAGGAATCAATGCCTTAGAAACACTGTGAAACTCTCAAACAAAAGATAGATGGTGAATGTCTCTCTACTGGTGACAACACTTCAGGCTTTGCTGCAGGCCTGTTATTATAGTCTAAGATTCAAGCTTCTTCCCATTTTTCTACCTCCTTCTCCTCTCATCTTTTCTTATGGAAGTTCTTGTCCAGGTTTCCTGCACTTGCTAAATAAAGCGATCTTCAGACAACATCCACCAGCTTACTTCAACTGACATAATTTTGAAAGGGCACAGAATTACGCAAGCTTACACATGATGATGACAGTATCCAACAGTCCTTTCTTTAAAACTTTATATGCAGGTCTAACTAGAAACCTCCAGTCCTGAAAACAGCAAGAAAGACTTTAAAGGTTTAGTCATCGTGATACTAGGGCCCAGAAGACAGAAGGGGATGCAAAGCAGAAGAGTCCATGTGATATAACAAGACTCAGAAGTGAGGTAAGCTTCAAAAAATGAGGTGAGACAGAAAACATTCCAGTTTTCTCCAGCTTTTTTTTCTGCTTGTAAGCACAAGTGACCTTTGCTTTGAGAAAAGAAAGGCAAGCATGCCACAGTCATTGTGACAGATGTTTGTACCATCACTTAGAGCTCAGCCCCACATTGCTGGTCTGGCATTTGGCACAGATGACAGGGGAAGATATTTCGAGGAAGGGAAGGGACACGAGCCTCTTAAATTTATAAATAAGTTCATGAAAATGACAGCAAATAAACTAGTTAACATTGACAAGCTCTACTTCATTCACCTTAGAGATGCTAAAATATCAAGAAAAATGCAAAAAACTTCAATCTCATTCTCAGTTTGCTTTACTGGGTATCCTCTGCTTTTTTTCACCTTGATTTCAGGAATCTGGGTCTTCAGTTAAGTTATCCTAATCCGGATCAGTTACAGAATGGACAAAAGACAAAGTGGCAGAGAAACCAGGAGAAGCTCATCTCTCACTCCTCAGCATGGTTTCCTCCTGACAAGCAGAGACTCCCTTTTCCCTCTAGCCCAGCAGAACTGGAGGAAGTTTCCTGTTACTCACCACTATCTTCGGCTCTGAGATCTAACTAAAGGAAGCAAATTCATTTTTCCCATCCTTGCCCCAAACTGTCACTCTTCACAGATGCCTTCTATCTCATCAGTGTCCTCCAACAAGCAGCTTCTGTAATTTCCTTTTCAGCTAACTTGCTGTGTGGTACCTTGAATATACTGTCACACCCTCTGCAAGGAGGAGAGGCCCACAGGCCATTCTCTCCTACACTCCCCTGGAGTATTTACATACAGCCACTTATATTTCCAGAATTCCTTTCTGTAACTGCCTGCCTGGAGTGTATAGGCCCAAATCTCTTTCGTTAGAAGGGTGTATAAGCAAGGCATGGCAGAGGTTGGAACCTACATTACAGAGGTCACTTTTTTTTCTGAGGCAAGAGAATGCTCATTCACTCAGCTCAAAAATACTGCGTGACTGAATAAATTCTGAAGAAACTGAAGAGGAGATTAGCGCACCAAATCCCAGGCAAGGGAAAACAAGCAGTTGTGATGGTTAATAGACACAAGGACAGCTCATAGGAAAAGAATAATGAGACATGGAGCATGATGTAACAGAAACAGGCCAGATGGCGGTACAGCTGTGGGGAAACTCAGCTAGCTCTGAAATGAGTCTTCAGTTATTCAGACTGCTGACTGCAGACCCGAGCCACTGACTGCAAAACAAGCTCTGGTTGTCTCAAGCAAGTGGCAGTTTGTTAACAATTACCCGATTGAAAGCAAAGTGGAGCAGGTGATAGTAAGAAATCTGCTACGGCACGTCTGATGAAGAGCCATACAAGAATGTCCACAGCCTCTCTTTCTTTCTACGACACATATTTAGAGATACTTTAGAAAGTAGAAATATAACTTACACCGTAAGTAACTCAGCAGCTAATAACTTTACTTTGTACTGGATTATCCAGCTGACATCAGTTCCAGGAAATCTTTTGAGGTCAAGCAATACCTGCATGGATGACTCAGTGTGAAAACAGGAAAAAAATCCATAAATAGTTTGAAAAATGTAGTAGTATAGAATTTCTGTGACATCTGTGAATGCTTGTAGTCTACCAGCGATAAAAGCCACAAAGGAAAAACTTAACACTAGTCTAGGTCAATTCTCATGTGAATCCGAGTAATTCTTCAGAGACACCAGTGCTCTCAAATTACTAACTTTCATGCTGGAATTTAGCAGCTACCTGCTACCCAGTATACAGCATGGTGCTGTTCTTACAGTAACAGAAGTTAAATGGAGCAGTGTTTCAGTTTTAGAACAGTGTGCTGAATGTATGTCCCAGAAGTCTCTTCCAGGGGAGTGGGCTACGGAACCAAATACCAGTCTCCAAAGGAGTGAAAAATGAGAAGTAGCAATGATTTCAAGTGACTTTGCATACAAGTTCCTAGCAACTGTGCAAATTCTACAATTACCTGAAAGGAGGCTGTAGTGAGGTAGGGGTCAGTCTCCCAAGTTACAAGCGATAGGACAAGAGAAAATGGCTTTGACATGTGCCAGGGGAGGTTTAGATCGGATATTCGGAAAAAATTCTTCACCAAAAGGGTTGTCAAGGATTTGAACGGGCTGCCCAGAGAAGTGGTTGAGTCCCCATCACTGGAGGTGTTTAAAAGACATGTAGATAAGACACTTGAGGACATGATTTAGTGGTGAACTTGGCAGTGCTGGGTTAATGGTTGGACTCAGTAATCTTAGAGATCTTTCCCAACCTAAATGATTCTATGATCCTATGATTCTATGTTTTAACTCATCCTCTGGGATTTAAAGAAAAAATCTGCAGCTGATATAAAAATACACACAATGTTGCTGCTTCTGCCTCTGGTACTGGAGAAGAACTTCATGCACAAGAAAGGCAGAGTTCAGTGCCAGAATATTCAGAGACATTTAATATTCATCATCAAACACCAGCTGAATGGTTTCCCTAAGTAATGCCATTAGCCTGCAATTCACTGACATTCTCCCATGCAGTTCAAGTGGTTTTCAGTGGATCATGACAAGTGTCACTAACAAGTGCTTGCCCTTGAAATATTCATGGCTGAATGTCATTCAGGTGGGAGGTCAACTGTCCACCACTGTATGAGCAGTGCTGGGGAAGGCAGAAAGAATGCACTGGTTCTCCCCACCTGATTAAATCCTCCTATATGTACCATCTATTTTTGCTCTTTTTGTCTTGCAGCCTATTGAAACATCACAGGACATTTATGTGTCCCAAAAGCAGGTTGCTTCATTATTTGTACTGCTTCTTCATCACACTCCTTATCTACACAGAAAAGGAACTGCTGTTCTTTTTCATTGAGAAGCATCAGCTGTTTATTATTGTGTTGACTCTGTTATACATAATTTAAAAATCTCTGGAATTACTTACTTGCTAGTAGTTCTTCCTCTCCAGTATCATCCTTCAGTGAAATTTCTGATCGTAATTCACAATGTTCAGATGGAAGGATGAAGGAGACCTTATGAGAAGGATTAGCCATGTGATATGAGCTGTGTGTGTTTTCTTCTGGTACTTTACTTCTGGAGAACTGATTCTGTCCTTCAGATGGCCTATGAGCCCTGTAAAATATTTCACTGATAATAAACTGGTTTTTTACCCAAAAAAAAAAAAAATTAACTAATTGAGTACGGTATAAGAATGGACAAAGTGAATATCTACCACAACATTTTATCAGTTTCTTGGGAGCTAACAAACTGTCTTCCCTGATGCTATGTGCAATACCATCTTGAATACCCCAAGCAAGACCGATCTGACTTTACCATGAGAGGTTATTCTAGAGTACAAGAGCTACTGCCAGGAACATCTGACATGGTGCATTTCTCTCTCCATGATTCCATGTTTTCTTTTCCAGCTATTACTCTTAAAGGAAGCCACCACCAAGGAAAAAGGGAACCATTACTTTTTAAAAATAATGGCACGATCTAGTGCTGTGCTCCATTGAAACAACACTGACCAGTTACATCGGTTACATTAAAGAGATTTGTCAGATTGCTAAGCAAGGGAAAAAAAATAACAAAAGATCAGGGGAGCAATGAATAGATATGGGAAGAAAATACTAGGAAAGATCTGTTTAAAGGAAGACTGAAGTTCCCAGGTAAAGCCTTAACGTACTGCTGGGATTACCAGAGCATGGCACGGTTATTCAGAGAGCTGAACCAGTTCACCAAGACACTCTCCGTTATTTTTATTCTGATTAGAGCCAGCTGAACAGTATAAAGGGGATTACAAAGCATGGCTGCATACAATATCTGAGAACAAAACTGAGGAAGTCAGTTCTAGTCCCATCTTTGTAATTCAGCCTGAATTAGACAAAATCCCCACTGTGAGCCTAGAAACCATTTAGAAAGAGAATACTCATGTCTCTCTCCAGTAATAAATCATAGTGCTCATTTTTAAAAGTTGTCTAGGAGCCTCAGCTTGGCATGACTGTAAACTGTTTAGATTATGCAAGCTTAGACTTTGCCTCAAAATGAGCAAGCAAAAAGAAGAAACGTATATCAAAACCTCATTCCCCACTTCTAAACTCTATTTGGTAGATAGAACCAGCCATAAATCCTGCAAATGTTCTTGACTGGTTCTTTTCCATTAAACTTTATCACCCATGCAAGTCTGAGTTATCAGCTCACACTAATAAAGAGGAAGAACTTTTACAGCCGCTAGAATGTGAATTAGGAATGTTATGTTTGATTTAGAGTTTGATGCAGAAGAAACAGATTTTACATCTGCATTACTGGCTTGATGCTGTTGCTTTGCAGCTAGGTTGGCATTTTTCACTTCAGGAAGAAGAAAGTTACTGCCATACTGCATTTTCAGTCCACTAATTTTCTATTGCAAGGGGACACCTAGACACCCACTGTTCAATAATATCACCCCCTTTCACCATAAATTGTCTCTCTCACTCCCCTTGTGGGAGTCTTTGTGGCTTATAAACTCTCTACAATCTTTTTCTCTTTCCAACACCTTCATGAATTTCTGGTCTATCCAACTGTTCACTGTTTACAAAACCCCCTCTCCTGAGGACAAAGATAAATATTTCATAATCTGCAGCTCTCTTAAAAACCTAGAAGAAAAGGGAATTATAGGGATGGTTTCCTGGACAGACTCTGATCTCCACACACACACTGTCTTTTGAAAAAATAAACCAAATCAAGCCCAAACAAATTATTTACTTTATTGAGAGAATAACCTCAATTTCAATATAAGGCCTTAAAGATTACTGATTGTGTTGAAGATCTAGGTCCTTCAGGATCTGAAATCCTGAAGAACTTCTTAACAGATGTAAGAAGTAACTCTAGCTGATCTACCGGACCATGGAGGTCAGTGAGGAAGTTCTACCTTTAGTTAAAGAGTGAAGAGATATGCTGCCAATTTTAGCTATGGCGTGTGGTCTTATCTCCGTCTTACTCCCTTTTATGAATGTATTGTCACGCAGACTTCTCATGGGATAATTCCACTGATGAGGGAACTTGAGGGATTTGTTTTATAATCTCACTGAAAAAATTGTGTTCTGACACAGAAACTGTTATCAGAGCTATCCCATGGAAAGCTTCATACCTGCATGTATGTGCACAATAACCACAGTGTGGTTATATTCTCAGTGTGCACAATAACCACACTCTTATCTACAATTAAAAACAGATACCAGTCCTATGACTTCTAAATTACAGCTGAAACACAATTTGCAGTGAAATAAAGGATAAGCATCTTGCACTGAGCAGCAAGCAGTAGCAAGAATTCTTGGCTATTTTCAAGACCAAAAAATTCTGAGGACACAGTAAAGAACACTGACAAAAGCTTGAACATTTTGCTGTAATAGAAAGCCAAAGCTGTTTCTGGGCAAACATCTGCCTGTTATCAAACACCTTAGCTGTTAGATGAATTTCTTGTATGGTGAGATGTATGGAGACTACTTCCTTTCTCTTCGCAGCGTGAAAGCTGGAGAGGGCCTGAGCAGCCTTAAGCCAACAGATTTCTCTAAGCATCTTGGCAACTCAGAGAAGAATGTCAACTGTTTGGAAATAAAAGTTAGAACATGCAATATGATTGCCACTGCAGAAAACCAGAAACTAACCAATTTAGTGTCTCCAAGCAGGTCTTACTGGAGTGCATTGTTAACATGCCCTAAAGTATTGATGAACTGTGACAGTTTTATAATTCTTTCCCAAACACAAAGGATTGTCCAGCCGTTCAGACTGAGCTCTGAGAAGACAATTTGCAAAATATTCATCTATTAAAGTCTAAACTTAGATTCTACAATACACAGCATGAACAGGTCCAGGGTTAGGCACAGGCCTTCCTATTTTTTTTCAGATCTGGGGGCAGAAAGGATCTGGTCTGGCCTCTGGCATGATTTAAAGTGACTTTCTGTCTTCTTACAATCAGAGCCTGCTTCACTGAGCCAGTGGCCTTTGTGGAATTGTCTCTTGTCCTACTTCCTTACTCTAAGGAATGTCACCTTTGTGGGTGAATAAGGTTGATTATCTTCCCTCAATAGAGCACAATTTTAAATTTTTTTTTTTAGGTGACGCTGTTAATTATCCATGCAGACTGATGGCAGCTGAAGCAGACCCGAGAGTCAGGTCCTACACACATTATTAAGGATTCCTTTCAGGACAGGAAACCAGCTTGTTACTCTTCCATTGTCAATTCATTTTCCTGGGTGATGAAATGAGCTAAATGGCAGGTGCTGGCATGTGTAGTGGAAGTGCGTAGGAACAGGAAAAGTGGATGAAAGCTGCTACAATAAAGAAGAAATTAAAAGAAGCAGCAGTGCCATGAGGACAGGAAAGAATTAAGCAGCTGATTTAGGGTGACAGGCATGATGATGCTATAAGAAAAGAGGAAACAACATGCAGTTCAGCATACATAAATTATGCAAAACCATAAGATGAGAATTGAAACAGTCATCACTACAATGCCTATGAGGTGAAGCATTTCCTATGAGATATAAGGGTAACAAAGCAGGAAAAGTGGCAACCATTTTAAAATACTTTTCACCATTTCAAGTCAAATGAGATTTTTTTGTATTTTCCAGATACCATTTTTTTTTTGAGCGCATGCTTGGTATATGGGGAAACTGTTTATCTACGTATAAAGTTCATGTAACAGCGATTTACTAAATGTGTCTGATACAAAATCCATTTTGGAACCTATTTTATGTATTGCGACACATTAGAAACGTCCTTATTCTGCTCAAAATGTCTCCTTGAGCTCAGTGGAATACGGGGCCTTCTGGGTGAAAAAACAGGTGCTCTGATACGAAAATCCTGTGCGTTTCCGAAGAATTTTGGGAACAGTAAAGAGATACTTTCAAGCCACGACTCCGCTTTGCGGTGAAACGCGAAGATCAGTTTTTCCGCTCCCGGTGGCAGGAGAGGGGGGCAGGGAGATGTCGTCGGACGGAGCGGCCAAGCCCCGCGCTGGGGGCAGGACGGGGGCACCTCACACGTGCAGGCGCTGCATCGACAGCAGCCGCGGAAGGCGGAAGGTGCCGGCGGCCAGAGCCAAAGAGGGGACGGTCGGCGGCACACAGAGCCCGATTTAATCGCCCCCGAGGCGCCGCCGGCCCGGCCCCGCCGACGTGACCGGCGNCCCTCCGCCCGGCCCCTCCGCCCGGGCCCGCGCACGCAGCCCGGCCCCGCCGGCGGAACCGAGGCACGGCGCAGTGCCGGCAGCCGCGGTCCGTACGCGAGGAAATGCGCATCGCGCAGGGAGCAGTGCTGGCCTGCGGAGGCTGAGGTCATAGAACTGGGACGAGTCCCAAGTCTGTACATTTTAGGGGTGAAGAATCACAGTTTATGCTAGAGACTGGGCATTCATCAATTTGGAAGTGACTGAGAAGGAGGGGTCCTGGCTATGGGCTGCTGTGGTTGCAGCTGTGAGAAAAAGGATACTGTGTCCAGTTGTGGATTCCTCAGGGCAAGAGACACACGGAGCTCCCGGAGAGGGTCCAGCAGAGGGCCGCAAAGATGATGAGGTGTCTGGAGCATCTGTCTTATAAGGAGAGACTGGAAGCTGTTTAGTCTAGAGAAGACTAAGTAGGGGTCTTTTGAGTGCATATAAATATCTCAAAGGCAGGTGCCAAAAGGATGGTGCCAGACTCTTTTTGGTGCTGCCCAGCAACAGGATGAGGAGCAGTGGCCATAAACTAAAACACAGGAAGTTCCATCTCAACACGAGGAAGAACGTCTTTACCTTGAGGGTGTCAGAGGAGTGGAACAGGCTACCCAGGGAGACTGTGGAGTCTCCCTCTATGGAGACATTCAAAATCCACCTGGATGCGTTCCTGTGTAACCTGCTGTAGGTGACCCTGCCTTGGCAGGGTCATTGGACTAGATGACCTCCAGAGATCCCTTCAAGCCCTAACAATTCTCTGGTTCTGTGAAATGTGATCCTAGGTACTCCCGGTATGCAATGCCACAGCAGAAGTGTGAATATTCAGTAGGCCATAGCTGAGATGCTACCTGCAACTCTGGTTAAGTCATGTGATTCTGGTCACTCACATTGAAATATAGGTGAACTGGGACTTGCATACCTGCTGAGAAGATTTAAAAGCAAGATAAGGAGGATGGAAGCTTTTGCAAAACAAAAGGAGAGGGAAGAATAGTGAATACTTAGCCAGCTAGAGCCCTATTAGTTCATGACAAATTATACATTACATATATATATTTGCAGTAGCAGGGGAACTGGACTTGAGCAGGGTGTCATTTCTAATCTTCTGATAGGTGGGCCAGGAGTGCCTAAATACCTCAGTGATAAATCATGCAAATAAGTAAATACATGAACAGTAATGACATTCCTAATGTACTTATGCAGGGGCCTCCAGCAGCTGTGCAAACGTGAATGCCAGACACATCTATCACTCAGCAAAAAGCTAAGCAGGTATTATTGGCTTCATGTTGAGCTAGGAACACTGATGTATAGAGAGGCTGAGTATTGGGTATGAGTCTATTCCGCAGCTTTTCTTTTCAGTAACCACAAAGCTCCATTGGGCTGAACTAGCAACACACAAGCTCTGGAGTGCAAATACCTGTGTAGAAAGCTTTCCTAGAGCAACGAGAAAGGGATCTATACCTGTCTGCTCTAAGAACCATCCACTGCTTAAGATGGGATGAGGGCCCTATCAGTTTCTCGGGAGTGGTCTATGTTGTACTGTAATACTGTATTCTTTATATCCTGGGGATAATAGAATATAATGAGAAGCTTCTCTGTCAATTAAAGCAGCCTTGAAGTGGCTCTATATTTTGCCTGGGCACATCACAATAATGGAACAGTGTTCCCCCTGAGTGAAAGAACCATATAACTGGAAAAAAAAAATGTGAGTAAGAGACAGAACTGAAAGAAACCACAGTGCCCCTAAATTCTCTTCTTACCACAGTAAATGCAAGTCTTCATTACATTCAACCAGCAACGAAAATCACTTTGCATCAGCCGTTCTTCACTAGCCCATACTTCCCAGATATTTGTCCATGCTCTCAGAACAAGCCTGTAACTACAGGCAATCGAGTGAAAAACCAGGCACTTCCCTTTGCTAAACTTGGCCCACAAAGAAAACACAAACCAAAACCAACCAACTAGCAAAACTCAGTGACAGGCTTTTAAGAATTCATCAAAGGAAAAGCGTTGGTCTGCTTGTGTAGGCACTGCCCTCATAACAAAGGCCAGCTCTCAAAATACACATCTGCAGTAGGGAAAAAGGTGAAGTCTCTCCCTGCTCTCACACAATGCTTCATGTCCCACACCCCAACCCAGTGGTCTCAGGCAAAGCTGAAACACAAACCTTTTCATCTAGAAACCATCATTCTCCCATTATACCTGAATTCTAGGCTGAAAAAAAATTGTAGAGAGCAAATAATGCACCAGTCTAAAATAGGTTCTCTGCTGTTTTCACTTTTCCCCCACAGGTTATATTTCTGTTCCTTGAATACCCAGGTTCTTCCCTGAAGCATTAGAAGAGCCCAGCAGAGCCCCAACACTTTAACTTTCTGGCACTTCAACTTTCTAGCACTTCTGATACCCACAGCACTCCACTTAGTGGGAAGCTGAACCTGACCTTCGTCCATGATGCTGGGTAAACCTTGGGAGTCTATACCAGTTCTTTCATTGATTTTCTACAGGGTTTGTACAAGTGAATTCCTTTTTGTCAGTTTTTTCCGCTGGAAATATAATGGTTTGTTTTAATCTCATGATGTTTGAGTGTCTCCTGAGTCATGAAAGGCTGTCAGTCAACCAGAGACAAGACATTTCCCATGCAATGGCATCTTTTTACATGAGTTTTATTACAGGTGAGTTATTGGACAGCTTGAGCTCATAATTTTTAATCCTATCTATTTATGTTTCTGCAAACAAATCTCCACATTTCCTTTGCCTGGGAAATGAAATTAAGGAAATTTTTAAAAATGGCTTTAAGCAACCTGTTTCCTACAGCAGACATTGTTTTTCCTTTCTGTGAGTCATTCGTCATGACACAGCACACACAGCAGAAAAATATTCTGGTCTGGACTCTGTAGCATTGCTGTTGAGTCCCTTACACCATTGCTAGCAGCCACCAAGTGAAATGGTTGTGGAAACCTTCTCCTGGATCTGTATAAATGATGCCAAATGCAAAGCACTGGAGCATTGTATATTGTATCCTTTCTCACATGTTCTAGGCTTCACATTTTGCCATATACAGTATAATTTCCCCACATTTCTAGGCATTAGTCATGTTTGTATTTATGCCTGCATCAAACAATTCTATAAACTCATGTGAAGCAAAGCTTGTCCTAAATAACTAAGAATGACAGGTAGGAAAACCTATTTATTTCAAATTTATGAATGCTGGATAAAGCTATAAAATTGCTGTACCGTGGAAAGGTTAATATTATAGTGAATCAGCAATTTTCAACCACAGCTGGTGTCATATAACTCCCTGAAAAGGGAAAAATGTCTAAGTGAGTCACTGCCATTAATAGTCTTACATTTAGAAAGGACTGAAGAACTGTCTTAGAAGAAATGTATGACTGCCCTTGCACCCAGTGGTCTGTAAGAGCTGAAGATGTGTCATGGAAAAATCCCAGAAAAAAAAAGAAGGAACAAAGAGCAGGAAGTGGCTTTTGAAAACAAGGATGTTAAGAGTTCAAGGAACTCAAAGGAGCACAGAAGGGACCAAGGGAAGTCTTTTGACCATTGTACTACGAGAAGGAAAAGGTACCTTGTTCTGAGAGAAGGAGATGGAGTTTGGAGTATACACAGACAGTAAGTGGCAGCCTCCCTCTTGGGAGGAAAGAGGCAGGAGAGAAAAACATGAAGCTGAGCAGATTCTTCATGTCACAAAGGAAGTACATGTGTGAAAAAGATGAAGCACAGGAATATGGTGCTTACGGAGAGATGCAGGAACTCAGAACGTCTGCAGTGAAATCCTTCCACAGAAACAAAAAGGCGTGTGTCTCCCTCATTGGTGGAACTGGGTTTTTTACCCAAGAAATCTGAAAAGCTGTGGATCTTTGGTTTGCTGTTGTTCCAATTTCAAGAGCTTGCTTTCTCCTGTCTTCCAGTTTCCTGCATATTCAATCTCAATGTATCAGGATGACTGTTCTAAATTACCTGGACTTGGCCAATGGTCCCACTTCCAAAGTACTCTCCAGGCAGAGTAGCATTAGGGCCAAGCTACAGTCATCACAGTTTGTCTGTTCATAACCACCTACTCTGACTGCATCTCCCTACAGAAAGCAGAGTAAGTGCCGGGCTGTGATAGGAACCCAGACAACAAGGTAAAATGGTAATAGGGAAAGGAGCATCTTCACATTAACCTTTGAGCTGATGATTTCCAGTTGTGAGTGTGCACTGAAGCAGAACAGAGCACAATTTATGAGTCTGTTTTTTCAGTATTGACATGGGGCTGGAATGACCATAGCTACACCCTTTAGCAGTGGAAACTTCCATTTTCTCTTCCCCTTGTGAGGAAAACTGAGCAAGCAGGGGGGCAAATGACCCTGCTTTGGCTCCCCTGTGCAACCCTCAGCCCCAGTGAAGACTTGCCAAGCATCATCTCAGGTTTTCGGTGCTGATACACTGAGGACTGGCAGGCAGTTCAGTGTCCTGTTCTCTAAGTAGTGGCAATGGGAAGGAAGAAGAGGCACTACTGGTTAGTTGTTTGCTTTTTATGGACTGGCAGGGCTGTACCCTTTGTTAGTGGCCAGAGGGATAAGAGTATTTCAAAGCTTTAGAGGAAAGATGGTATCAGAGACTTATAGGTGGGGAACAACAAAACAGTGGTGCAGCTGCCCTTAGTTTTTCATTATCTCCACACTGGCATTAGATGTAAAGAGAAACCATGAGAACTGAGCCATCAAATAAAAATGCTCGTAGATGTAAATTAAATCACATTTAATCACAGGTGAAGATTGTGCTTTTTAACTGTCCAGAGAGTACTGTTATTGATGCCTAAGCATTTCTTGTGCAAGAGCAATAAGGTCCCAAAGTGTTTGATTAAAGAAGGAATGTTTGCCAGTAACAACAGACACAAAAACTGCAGCCAAAAGTTTTAAATGATCACACAATGTTTTCAGACACGAGGCCATGTTAAACCGTGACTTAAAATTGGCAACAGCTGTTTCTTAAGGACCCTGTCTCTTGGTGACATTGCTCATTAACTTAGTCTTGTGCTGTTGACTCATTCAGACTCTATCACAGGGAGAAGCTTATGTGCTTCTCTTCTCAGCTATGAAATGTAAACATTTTATGAAGGCAGAAATTGTGGTTAACATGCTACATGCTTGAAAATACATTAAAAGTCTCATGACTTAACTGAAAGTCGCTGACAGGAAGCAGAAGAAAATGGGAGCTCCCCCAAGGCATTAAATATCTATCTCTATACCAAAGGTATGCTTCTGTATACAAGTTATTCAGGCATGAGGTCCCAGAAGAAAAAGCCAAGTGGTGCCTCTTCACAGTTCAGCAGAAAGCCTAGTAGTAAGAGAGAAAACCTGTAATCCAGTAACAGAGACTTCACCTGAGAGATGAGGAAACAGCCTGATTTAGAGAAGGGACAAGTTGTGCCTTCCGTCTCTTAGATGAGTGTCCTAATCCATAGGCAATAGATGATTCTAGGATTGGAGCTTCTCCTTCTGTAGCAACTTCCGTTATGAATCAGAGAGTAAATACGGCATTGAGAAAGGCAGAAGGAATCTGGCCTTACAGCTAGCTGACAAGAGTGGTCTTCTAGGAGGTCTGAGACTCATGAGACTCTGGCCTTCTGGACTCAGGACGTTATCTTGCACAAAGCTCTCTTGTAAGTCAGGTGAGTACTTTAGCTACCATGCCTAGAATTACCAGATCCACCTAGAACATACTTGTCCTGTCCCATTAATATTGCAGTATTGCAGCAGGGGATTTGGTTCATCTGCACCTGCATCCTAATAGTCTGTTTTCCCTCTGACCTAGTTACCAGACCTAAAACTTTGATTGTCTAGGTCAAGCTCGGATGCATGCAAAGTTGGGAAGTCTAGGAAAGCTACTTAAAAAAAAAAAAAGAAACCCTTGCTTTCTGGAAAGTTCATGGTTTCATTTGATACAAAATGAAGAAATACCTTCAAGACTTCAGAAATGTTAATGGCCTGGGAAAATTATTTCTTTACAGTTCTAGGACTGTTGTAGACAACTGTAACAGAAATGCTAAGAGTGGTATGAATGCGAATTGAGTGTGGAAGTTCTGGAAGGGACCCAACCACCATGCTCCCAGCCACCATCTTCCCAGGGCACGTCAGGAGCACTCCAGGACCTCTGTGTCATTATTGCAATGAATTAAGCCTGCTAGTCCTAGGACTCTGATCCAGGCATGTCTGCATGCACCCATTTTTCGGTCATCTTGGGCACATTCATCTCCTCCTTTGCCTTGGAAAAACATTCTGGCCTAGTTTGGCCAGAAAAGTTGTGAATCCATTTTCTATGCTGTCCCTCCAAAAGCAAAAGCTTAGGTGCTTGACTGTAGTGAATCTAAAAGAAGACAACTCTAACAATCCCAGGGATGACTGAGTACTGTCTTAGTGCAAGTGTTACATAAATGAGTAAGGTCTTCAGTCCTAACTCTTTGTCATGCACAACAACCAGTAGATGGAGCTTATTTACCAGCACTGGAAGAACCAAAGAGTCTCAATTCCAGCATTTTTTTGGATGGTAAATAGCAGCAAGTCACACGGATAATAAGTGTATTGTACTGTACCTTACAGTGCACATCTTGATGTACAGCAGTGGCCTTGGTTGTGTCATTTTGTCAGTCTTGAGTTTAAGAGATAACCCCTTGTGTCTTGGATTTCAAGGTCCCCAATACAACTGAAAAAAGAACGACTAGATTCATGTACCTTAAAATATCCTTATTTACACACTCAACAAAAAATCTGTAAGAAATTCTTCTTTCTTTTTCCACCTTAAAACTTGCTGACTGCAAAGCAGAACCTCAGACTTAGGAATTAAGCAGCACAGATTCCTCTATTACCTAGAGTTCACAGATATAAATCTTTTCCATCTGGAGCGGTCTCACAATATAATTTTTATGACTGTGGCTCACCCTTCCTGGAGTGCTGTTTCCCTTGAATTGGTAGACAGTGCTCTGCAGTGAGGGCAAAACCAAGCCCTGTGGCCAAGAGGAGTAAGGAAGCCTCCCTCCAGGGAACGTGTGCCCTCAGGGCAGAGCAGGGCAGGGCAGGGCAGCGCCTTCCCAGTAGGAACTCTTACAGGCTGCTTCAGAAGTCTGGGGGCTAACCTGTGCCTTAGATACTGCCCTGCATCACTGCTCTTAAACCAGACCAAAATGACTCAGCACCTCCTGTTGCTCTAGAACAGCAACCCCAAACCTTGTGTGGTATGTTTTTCTGCAGTTGCCTCACAGCAGCAGCCAATGGTGAAGACTGCAGTTTAAGAAAACTAACAGGCAGGGCTCTGGGCCTTCACTCTTAGAGTACACAGGCTCCTTAAATGAACCTTTATCAGGTCATTTAGATGCAGCGTCCACATATGTTCATTTCTAAAACAGAACCCGACTCATAGCTCATTTGTCTCAAAATACAGTAAGATAACAGTATGTTTTTTGGATCACCACATTTTTTCTTAGAAAAGGTTAAGTCACTTTAACTATAGACTTTGTGCATGTGTGTGTGTGAAATGTGTATATGGGCTAAGACATCTGAGTATTTGCGTGCAAAATTTAAAATAAAGTGTTTTTAAATGAAGTGATTTTTCCCTCTTTCATAATTTTCTGGCTTTCAGGAAACTTTTTCTTTCTAAATTTTCTAATTCCATTTCAAAAAAGAACTTGTATAAGAAAAGATATTAAAAAAAGAAAATGCTAAACAATTAGCACATTTCAACCATCTCATCTAAGAATGCTGCAGATTTTACTTGGGCATTTCCTGCCTTGAAATCCATTTTGGCATTATCACATGGAGGTAAGTAATTTGCTGAGAGTACTTTCTGCTCCAAGGGTCCCTCTGGGCTACAAAGAACTGGTTTAAGACTGACACATTGGCTTTTGTCCCAGCTCCAGAATCCAGAGAAGATCAGGAGCCCAGCTTGTAGTCATTAAGCTCAGGGTAGTCCCTGCTTCACAGCACCTTAGGAGGGGCAACACAAATGACCCTGGCCCTTGGGAGGCTCCAGCTCATACTAAGCGTTGTTCCAGCCCCCGCAGGACTCCAGAGTGTGACCCCAAGGGTAACCAGACAATTTTGCTCCCATGCCTGCAGTGCACAAACTGAGTAACAGCGTAAAACCATTTAGGTCCCTCTTCAGCACTAGGCTATAGAAGCCAAATTTTCTTCCATTTCCTTTTTTTTCCCCCCCCCACTGTGAGAATGGGATATACAAATGAAAACCGGTACTGCTGGCTCTTAAAGATTCTATTGTAAGTCACAGCCACCAGTCAGGCTATTACACAGTAAACACTTTCTTTTCAGGTTTTCAGCTCTCATAGTTATGAAAACTCCAGAACAAGAAGCCAGATGACAATTTTAAAAGCTCTAAGGCTCTTATATCCTTGAAAAGAAAAATCTCATTATTTTTAAGCCAATCATGACACATGATTTTTGAATATTTAGCACAGGAGGGAAAATTGCTGATTTTGTAGCACTAAATGTGGTGGGTGCAGTCCTCAATAGAGCGGGGCACAAGCAGCCTCATAGGAGCAACCAGGACAGTGAAGGACAGCACAGACAGCAGAAGTTCTGACACTTTGTAGATTTTGCAGCCCCTGTGACAGGTTAGGCACTTACTTATAGAGAGTTTTGAGAGTGGCAACATCACATCCAGCTCATAGCAACAGCAGGTCCCTGGAGAACTTCATCTTTGCTCCCTTAAAGTTCAGTGGCTGGCTCGTTGGTATCCAGGTGAAGTCTGCCTGATGTATAAAAGACTGTACTTCTTGCTCGACTGATGTATCAACTACAAGCTCTTCTAATGACTTTCAAACATGGTGCCTCATTTTCTAAAACAAAGCAGTTTCCAAAGTTTAAGTTAGAGACAGTTTAAAACCTTTGAGTATTGAACCAGAAATTCCTGAGGACTAGAAGTATAGTCTTAGAGATCAGTCACTTTCTACCTTACATATAGATATTCACTGGACATATCATCAGCTAGTGTATCCCAAGAGACACTCTTGAAATTGGCACAGTAACAGATCATCCTTGATTTTCATGGTTTTGTTGTCTGGAGGTTTTTTCCCCCTGGCATATAGCTTTCAAATGTAAAGTTACCTACTACAATTTTACCAAGGAAAGAAATCTGGTTACTTTGAGGGTCTCAATTGCTGCCAGCCACTAAAGTAAGAATTAGATGAAGAATTAGATGAGAACAAGCATCTATTAGAAAAACCCTCTCCTTTCTCGAAAGAATGGCATTTTCTCTAAACATGCTTTGTTTTGAATCCTTTAAAGGTTTCCATTATTTCAAATTTTGGAAAACAGGGGAATTGCAAACATAACAAATGAAAACTGTTAAAATAACCCTTTGGAAGAAATGTGCATCTCTCTTTTCATGTGATTATGTGAGTGCTCACTGTCAAGGACCAGGAGTTCCTCAGCCACACAGTGCTCAAAGTAATCAGATCCTTTTAGGCATCACAGTAGGCTTTAGCAGCTGCATTGTTTAGTCACTGGAAAAGAAATATTAACTATGTGGGAGATGGTGTTGTGTGGAAAATCACGCTGTGAAAGGCCAGTGTCCACAAAGGAGACAGAGGAGTCCTGCAAGAATCAACTTTATTTGAGTAAAGGGAGAGAGGCCACTAGGCCATACCCCCATGAGGTCTCTCTCAAATTTTTGGTGGATGCAGTCTCCTTTTATCCTAAATTCCTGACCGCATGTTGCCCTTCTCCCTTCCCCATTGACTGAGGTACTAGGAAGGTACAGCCACCTATTACATATTCCCCCTTTAATATGTATGCTCCTTCATCATGCATCACATGACCATTAAAATTTGTTTTAAGCCTACCCTGGGCAGAGACGTTAATATTCGTAAGTCTCTTAAGCCTGTACATTTTCCCCTCAAAGTTCAGAAGTTCAGCCTCTGCTCAGTTCTGCAACAAACTTGCGCAGCTTGATTTTCGTAAAGACCCCCACATCCATTCTTCCAGAACGTGATAGGTTCTTTCGGATCAAGTCACTTGTGAAGACAGGAACACCCAGTTCTCCTGTCAGTGTCCTAATAACTCCCTACTCCATGCTCTGTCACAAGAGGAAGGAGATGATCCTGGCATTTCAAAAGCTGTTGCAATTTTTCATTGATTGAGGTGTAGATACTTTCTTGGAAAAGTAGTATCTTTGGAAAATTGTGCCAAAATTAGCTGGAACCTCTCTTCCATCTTTATTAATGGCTATACATAAATTACAGATTGCATTTCTGTAGCTTGCCTTCAGAGACACTTTCCACTGTGGCTAACAGTAGTTGCTGTAGTTTAGACGGGAAAAAAGATAGTGGTATTGATGTGATTTTGGCTTGATGTGCTATGTCTAGATCAGGTTTTAAAATCTGTGCCCAAGGTTCTTCAGTAACGTGAATGGGATGAGAGATTTCAGAAACGGATGCTTTGTCCTCTTGATTAGCATGAGTTAGTGAGAAGCCTCTTTGCAGAGAGTGCTTTTCAGCTGAGGTTTCAGTACGCTGAGCATTAAAATCTATAGAGAACTTTCCTCTGCCAGCAGAGGCCATGCCAATATTTTCTTGTGTGTTGAAGTCTTTGCTGTTCATCTGCTGATTCTCTAGCATCAGAGCATATGTAGTGAGGATATCCATCTCCAAAAAGCGTTATGGTTTGACTTAATTTCCTGTGATTCTTCACTGTTAGCTGCCTCCTGCCAAGGATTTTTACATTTACTTAGAGGACAGGTTTCATACCTGCCAAGTGAGGTGAACTCTGGCTGCCTCTGGCTGCCCAAATCTGTGAGGTTGCTAATGTTCAGTAGCTGCTCTTTTTCAGTGTCTAAAGATGCCTGAGAAATCACAGTCAGGTAGTCCTTGTCTCAGAGAGCTTATGAAGCAGAAACTTTAGAGAGAGAAGAAGGAGATTTTTTTCCCCCTGTTCCTGCTGACTGACAGAGTTTGGCTGTCATGATACCCTGCTGTGATACAGGCAGAGGGGAGCAAGAAGCATGAAGCACGTACGTGGCTCTAGCACGTGCAACTTCTTTATTGTGGGCAACCCCAAGAGTGACCCTGCCCTTCAGCACTGAGTGTGGCAGGACATTCACTGCTAACCACTTTTGTGCCTATCAATAGATGGGGGTGAGAAACGGAAGATGGAAAGGAAGGCATGGACACAAAGACAAGGCAAAGAACAAAGTGAACTGCTGCAGAGCAGTAGCATCTTATGAAGTACCTCTGCACTTTCAGGGACACAAGGAGATACAAGTTGGTGGCCTATTTATGTTATATAATGTGCACAGTACATCTAGGAAGTGCCATTGCTGAAGTCACCACTACAGGAGCATTGTAGTTACCTCTACTTTACCATCACATATATACTCATAAAACCCAGAAGTATGGATGCCTTATAATTTACTAATATTTCTTTTTGGTCAAGTTTGACAGCTGTGTTAGGATGAGGGCCTAGGAATCCTGATGTTTCTGTCAGGGAGAAAATCTGCTCACATACAAGTGAAGCCACCTGCCTTTTGTGAAATTTCAGTGCAAACCCCAGTTTGTAAATTGTGTAGTTGAATTTACGCAAGATGCCAATTCAACCTTGATGTGCTGCTCTGTGACATTTACCTTGCTCATCATGTTTTTTCAAGTCACAGTGGAGAACACTGAGAACACTGCAGCAAAAGGAAATAATGTCAGGAAAACTGCCCGGGTTTTTGAAGGAACCCAGTGCAGTATTAGGGAAACACTGGGAATATAATGACTTTTCTGTCCTTTGGTGTGATTAAGCAAAGAAATGCTCTGGGTTTAAGGGCACATCGGTAACTCAGATGTTCTGGTATTTGAAGCTGTAGGATATATGTCAGTTTAAATCCAGATAGCCAGGGATTAGTATCAAGGCTTATTTTAATACAGAAGCCACACAGGATTAAAGGAACTACTTGCTTTTCTTCTCATACAGAGAGGGTGAAAATGACTCCTGAATGGCTCAAGATTTATGCATCATTTAAGTCCTGTTCTGATGCTGCTAAGTAGAGCATTGTGATGGATCTCTGCATAAAGGTGACCTTAGCACAGCAGGAGTACCCCAAGGTGTTTATCTGGCCCCTGCCAGGACATGTGAGAGAACTGAAACTCTTCTTAAAGGCAGATTTACAGCACCAGCAAGAACCTGATTAAACCAAGAATTCTCTAAGGGTTTTCCAGCAAAACCCTCAACATAAGTATTTTATTTAAAAATTTACTGAATTCTGTACTGTGTCTCATAAAAGGTATTTGTATTATTTAAATGTCTTCCACATGACTACTTTTGAATCCTGCTTCTAATCTAACCCTTTAAATCAAATTCTCTTTATTTTAAATTAAACCTCTAAATTGAGATTATACAGTTTATTACTGATTTATATCCTAAATAATTGCCTTTCTACAGTTTTCCAAAATAAGACCCAGGCTTCCAGAGACTGGCATGCTGGAGTTTCTGCTGGAGCCTACCTGCCAGCAGACATACAGCAGTCTTCCATGGACACATGAGATTAAACTCCCTCTAAGGTCAGTAGCACTGTTCCCCTGTGTTATTGAAACAAAATCTCAGTTTCAAAGAGTTTAAGTCATATATATCAATTATGATGCTGTAGTCTGACTTCTTCCAAAGGACTGACCAAAGAAAGTAACCCAGGCATTCCTATTTAAAGTCCAGAGCTCTCCTCTGAAAAGTAGTCAGGCTTCTAGGAAGATATCCTTTCTTGTCACAGAGACTCTGAACAGGAAATTCAGTACACCCAACCATCCTTCACTGTTAAAAGCATGCAGACACATGCATGAATTGTAGTAAGAGTTTCAGATCTTCATAACATGCTAGATCTCTAACTTCCAATTTTTTGGAGTCTTCCTTCCCACCTTGCCATGGGGTTCATTGCCAGTCTTTGCATACACAAAGGCAAGCTCCTCTGATTATTTTTTTTACCCCTTAGGGAAATTGTATTTTGACCAGCAATCATGACACTGAATAAAGGCACAGAAGCTTTGGGTTGCTGGGACTCCTGGGACACTGTGGGAGCAGAAAAAGCATACTCATGGCTATGAACGGCAATGTGGGGCATTCAAGCTACCCTTCCAGTTACCGCTGCCTTCTACTTCTATGGGTCCAGAAAACCTAGAGTCTGTGGGGAAGCAAGCAGTAAGGAAAACACCACACATGTTCACTCCCCAGCCTTTTGTATCAGCATAGAAAACAGTCAGAGACTAGCTCCTGACACAAGAAAGCAGGATCAGTGCATTGCTATCAGTCTGAGGGACAGATAAATGCCACACTTAAATATTCATGGAAGAGTTGTAATGATTTAGCTAAAAAATATTGCATCACACTTCTTTAGTTCAGTCAGTGCAGCAGTGTGTGTATGTACATACTCCGTACTACTCTGAGGGAAACTTCACCAGGATCAGCAAGGTTTAAAAGGAACACACAGTAAAACTGGTGCAATATCATCCTTCTAATGAAACTGATACATTTCCTCTGTGTAATGAACTGGTTTTCAGACTCCACTGCCTTGTCTGCAGCATCATTTATACCGACAAGAAAAGGGTACCTTACCAAATCAGCTGGGGGGATACTTCTTATCAGATCAAAAATTCTCAAGGCAAAATCAAGGCTAATCTAATAATGACTTAATGTCTTTCCTGTTAGGTTTTTTTATTTATAAAGCAATCCAGGAAATGGCAGGGACTATAGGTCAGCATGATTGATCTCCATAAGCCTATGAGTATGGGGGTAATTGCTTATTTGCCATGTGTGTGTTTCCATCAGGTTTCTTAGCTAAGCAAATTCCTCTGTGTAAATAATCTTGCCAAATGTCACAGGGACAAATTCTGTCCAGCCCGTGCTTTATATGCAAGGTGCCAGCAATTCTAGGACTCTGTATCTGTAGATCCCAGTGAAATGAAACCCTGTTCAATAGTCCACATGACTACTACCATCTTACTAAGTACAGTGAAGGTCCTTGCTGCATCCTCCCGTATAACAGTGCTGGAGTAACTCTGGGATGCTGCAGCACCCTGGTGTCCTGCCTACGGGAACAGCTGACTACTACCCAGCTCAGTAAGCTACAGTCCTCAAAGGCTGTCAGCCTGAAGAGCCAGAGAGCACCCAGAGGATGCAGTATTTCACAGATTCACCCCTGGAACATGGCAGGGATCAAGCTCCAGCTGTGACACACACACACATAATGTGCCGGCTCTGCAATTGCTCTGCAATTCACTGCTGGGGAGGTGTTAAGCTATGGAAAACAAAAGGCAGGAGGAGGTGAAAACTGATTGAAAGTCTATTTAATTTCTTTTGCTAGATGGCCTACCAAACATACAATGCCAGAAAGGTCTAATTCCTGGCTTTTGCTCCTTCAAGACCTCCCATCTGAGACATGGGCTGTGTGGAGGAGTATGTGCTCCACAGATAGCCAGCTAGCTGTGAAGAAGCAGAGATCTTATTTGTCTAAGAACTCCCCTTCTTGAGTAGCCCCAGTGGCCTGTGGACAATGGAGTGCAAATTCTTGGCTTGCTATCTCTCTTCAGCCCCAGGAACAGGGAGTCCAATGCATCTGCAAATTTTGAGGTAATCAGAGGCCACAATGCCATGCACAGACACATGAGAGGAGCTGGGATCTGTCACAGTTCATGTGGTTGTCAGCTCTATTCTGATACCTACACGAAACGTCATCCCTTGCTTTGTAAGAATAAGCTTATTTGCTCAAGATTTGTATTTGAGGCATGACTCTACTGCTGTCTGTCTTAGTTATTCAGCAGGAAATCTGCAGTCTCTCACTGAAATTACAGCAAGTCCCATATTTGCTCTGTATATGTTATGTAAGAGTTACTATTCTGGGCTATGCTAAATTTAAAAGAGAAATCTATCAGGGACTCCTACGAGCAACTTGGGCATTGAAATGTTCAGGAGGATCTCCTTCTTTGATTAGGCAGATTGTGAGCAGAAAAGCAGAGTCTGAAGCTTAATTTATGTCCCAGTTCAAGTCAAAAGAGAAAATTGCAAAGCCCTAAACAAATTGTCAATGATACTGTCATTTAATTTACCCCCAGAAAAAAATTTCAGTTACAGTGACACCCAACATTTATAAGGGGGCATATCCTGAGGCCCCTCGCCAATAGATTAAATTCCTTTCCCAGAGCGGTTAGGGAGAGTCGGGTGCGTAAGTGATACAAACCATGGATGGCCTACACTTAAGCCATGTAGGCTTATTAGAACCTTGTGAAAATAATCTCTTTTCACACCTGAATGTTCATGTCTTAGGTGGGGCTCACACACAGACCTTGTACTGCTTTACCTCCTAGAAGTGATTTTTAACTACTTTTAAGCGGTTAAAATGTCAAGTGAATGCCATAGAATATGTGAAAGATTGCTCGTTGCTTTCACCCTATCAGCATTTTACTAAATAGCAACAATAATTTGACATTACTTAATTTACCAGTGCTAAGAAAATTAAAGGGAAAAAAAAAAGAGATAAACACTAAGAGCTAGATGTTCAAATGTTTACTGGCACCTAAGTGTATGGCATAAACCTGTAGAAACCTAGATATTTTGATCAATGTTCGTAACATAATGAATATACACTTTCTCTGAAAACTTTTCATTTAATGACATAGGACAGCAGATTGTAAAAAGGCTTGAATAACTCTTTTTGGAAAGCTTTAGCAAGAAGGTGGATAAAGTGAGACTCGCTGAAGGATGATGTTGTGACAAACAGGTCAATACCTAAAACCGTGACTGATCCCACTTTGCTTTCTATCCTACTCCAGGCAATAATTTCATTCAGTTCAAATCCAGCTCCAAAGGCTATGTAAGGCCTCAGAAGGTTCACGAGCTTTCTGTCCAGCTTTTCCTGAGGTGCTCTGTGCCTGCCAGAGGGGGAAGCCCATTCCAACCCGGGTAAGTCAGTTTGCTCCACCAGCATCGGGGTGACACTGCCGACTGCCACCAGTATTTGAGGTATGACGGAGCTGCTCAAGACGTTATGTTTTCCCAAATACTCGCTTCCAATTCAGTGTTTTACAAGAAAATACGTTATCCCGGGCCAGGCTAGGTGAAAGAAAGGCACCTGAGGTTTTTAAATCTCGGTGAAACGCTGAGAGCTGTGTTTTCAGCTCTCAGTTAGGAGGAGTTGGGTGCAGGCTCACAGTGAACAGAGATGGTGCATATTTATCACGGTGGTTTTTCACATGTTTGGCAACCGGTGTGTTGCAGTGTGAGCAGCAGTTCTTTGCTGCTGATGCGGTTTCCATCGGGAAGGTGCCTTCCGACACGCTGGGAAGGAGCTGGGGCTCACTGACACACCCGAAAATCCCGATCTCCACCCAGCACAGGGACGCATCACATGTGGGCTACTGAAACTGCTGCTGCTCGCTCGCCGTGCCGAGAACCAGGCGGCCCTACAACACTTTGAAATGCTTGTCTTTCTCTCCATAACAAGAAGGACAACGGCGTCCTCAGCCGGCGCCGCTCCAGGGCCCGGTGATGCCTCGTCTCTCCCTCCCGGCTCCCGCCACCAGCCCTCAGGGGCCACGAGATGGCGCCGTGCGCGGCTCCCAACATGGCGGCCGCGGGCGGCGGGAGCGGGGCTGGCAGCGTTGCGCTGTCGCCGGCACTGCTGTTTTCGTGAGGGAAAAGCCAGAGCCTCGGGTGTGACAGCCCTGCCCTTGGCCTCAGGTGCGATGGAGGAGAGACACTGCGCTTGCTGGGGATGAAGGCTCAGCCACCCAAGCACGCTTCAAAGGACTAGAAAACCCTCGCTTGGGGTCAAGTAGTAATACTGAGCATACGTGTAACACACACACGCAGACCTCTTCTTGTCCCCAAATCGTCGGTTTCTAATTTTCTTTCCTTTAAGAAACTAAATAACAGGTCAGCGACAAAGCAGGGCATGAGCAGCAGGCACTGAGCTGCTGGTCCTTCTGGGAATGCTCGTGCTTCAGCTGGGATAGTCAAAATAACCACTGCTGTATGCAGCCGGAACTTTTCAAGCAAAGACCTTCATGGACTTGAAACCCAAACGTGACTGAAACCCCCTGTGTATCACAAGCAGAGAAATCTCAGCTAGTACTGGCGTGCTGTCAACATTAAGGTGGCTAAGTGGGCTATTACGATTCCAAAGAATTACTACTGCTCTTGACAGATGAGAATAATCGTGCCACATTTCAATCGAACACCAGGCTAAAGAAAAGAAGGCTTAGAGACAAGCAGTTGTACAGAAAATTCTTACTTTTTATCCTTTGGAAAACTGCGAAGCTGTATGGAAAAGTTTCAGGTCTGTAGTCCATGAATAGCTGCAAAATGCAGCTGCATTAGTGAGAAGACTCTAAAATATACAAAAGTCTCAGCATTTTTAGAACACTTCCCACTGGTATAACTTGTAATGGGTCAGTGCCAAAGCTGGGATTTTAATTCATGACTTTTAACTCTCAGCCAGTCTCAACCTTGATTCCTCTGTAACAGTGCTATGATAGAAAATTATCCCCATGGAGCCAATTGCACCTTTGGAAATTTGGAAAAGGCGGGGTTCCCCTTCCTGCTGAAGTGGTGTTCAGCTATTGAGAAAGTATCATACTATGTCTTCCTCCCAGGACCCTTCTGAGAATTGCATAATCCAAAACCTATGCAAAAAGGATGGGCTTAGGAGTTCACTCTGTACCCCTGGAAAATCTCCGTAAAATTTTTTCTTCTTCCTGGATGTTCAATCCTCCTATGAAATCACCCTGCCAGAGCATCCAGAGTGGCTTCTGGGACAGCATCAGGGCAGAGATGTCCTCCTCGTGGCTGCAGCATCTCTCACAGATCCTTGGAGGACATCAGATCTTGCAGCAGTTCCACTGTCTGCAAAGTCATGGAGGCATTTCTTCCCTCTACTGCCCCTCCTGCAGATTTTTCTTTGGGAAGGGATGATCTAAGCCCATGGGATTTGGGATTCAATGTTTTTACCCTAACAAGAACTGTAGTGCACTTCCCAAGTGGAGGTAAAGAGTTTTGCTTCACTGCCACTGCTGAGCAGCTGTTAATAGTCCGTAGAAAGTATATCTCTGTGCCAAAATCCAGGCTTCTCCTTTAAGGAACTTACAAACTAGCCTTCTGGAAATGCCTTCTGCTTATTTAAGTGCCAGCGCTGCCCTCATCACTGGGGGAGGAGGGGAGAGAGCCGAAATATGAGGTCATGTTCTAGTCATGTGACTGCTGCAGCATCTGTCAACTGTGATACAAATACTAAGCCATAACTGTGTATTTATGACATTCAAACCTGCTCAGCAAAGTCTCTGCTCCTCTCTGGTGCCTTTGCCCTTTCTCCACCTAGGGATCATCTTAAAAGTTGCCTAAGCAAACCTGCACCACAAATGACAAAGCATACATTTTGGTGGTTCTGTTGTACTGAATATTGCATTGTACCACAAAACACATTCTAATTAAATCCTTTCCCTGTAAAAAGCTTCAGGGCAGTCTCTTGGGTGGGACTGTTTGGAGTGGCAAATTTAACCACTGTGTTTCAGGAGAGCTCTGAGCCTGCTAGGCTGAGAAGGAGTGAATGCAGTCTCCTACCTGGAGAAGCTGGGGTTTGAGACCTTTTTCCGAACTATCTGCGAGATTCTCACCTCAGCTGCAGTGTGGCTGTGTAGGTTATGTAATCACTGGATAAAGCAGTTCGGGATTTGGGTTTTTTTTTCCGTGACTGTTTTATGACTACAGGGATAGCCAGATCCATTGTGGGTTATGTCAGGAGGTGCAGCAGCACACCAGAGATTTCTTTCTCTCTCTCTCTCTCTCTTTCTTTCTGCAGCCTGCCTTCTGTATTGCAGACTCAGAAGCATTGCCAGCACAGTGTGGACACATTCCCATTGTTTACAAGTTTCCATTTTTATTTTTGGTGAGCCATGGCAGAGAAGAATGAATACAGACTGTGTACTGGGTAACCCCCCAATTATTAGAACCACAGATGTATTTAATTGCGAAGGATCCAGCAATACCCAACAGTACTGGTTGCAAGTAGTAAATTCATTAGAACTGCACAAGGCCTTATAGAGTAGCCCCTGTACAACACAGATTACTCACTGTGTTAGCCAAATGCAGATTTTTTAGGAAAAATATAAGAACATTATGCCAGGGTTCAGCTAACTTAGCAACTGAACATCAGCAGAGGTCAAGGTTGATGCTTAGGGAACATTTCTCTCAGAAGAGTGTTTTTTCTCCTAGAACATTGTAGCACTTTTTGGCAGAGTTGAACAGTTTCCTGAGTCAGAAGTTGCATTTGGATCATCATATTTATTAGCCAAGGGTGGACTCATCCTCCACAAATCTTTCCCGTCTTTTTAAAGCACACCCATTTCTGCTGCTACAACTGGTGGCTATGAGTCACAACAGCATTAAATGTTAAAGCAATTGTTTTCTGATTGTTTAAAACCTGCTGCCTGGCAATTTTCTTACTTTTCAGTTCACATCAGTTCACATTTATCTCATCTGTTAAGCACCATAAAACCAGTGGTCACATTTGATGAGTTATAAACTGATGCATTATTATCTCCCCACTCAGTAGAGAATCAGAGAGAAAAGTAAGCAAGCTACTGAACTGGTGGGAAGAAGGACTGCGATCCTTGCTGGCAGCATTTGGGCTGTCTCTGACGGCTAGCGGTGATGTGGGAGAAGAGCTGTACTCTGTAGCTACCCTACAAAACCCATCACATACCCCTAAAGAAATCTGGTAAAGGGGCAATGCAGAACCTCTAAGGCTCTTGTAGCTGTTCATTGGAAAAAGTGAACAAAGGAGAAAAAAAGTTCACCAACAATTCCCCTCAAAGCTTTGAATCCCTTCTGCCTCTGCCGAAATAAAGCAGATACTCAGCTCTATGCTCCTGCCCATATTCCCTCCGTTGAAGAAGACACTTACCCAGGTGACAGTGAGTGTGAGTTTAAGGCAGGCTTAAGATCACAAGTAAATGAACATACTAAAGCATCCTAAGGATGTGTTGGCCAGTAATGCTTCAGGATGGAAATTGCAATCTCTGGGAAATTTGTGATCCATGAATAATTTTTACAGAGCTTACAAAAATTGGCAGAGGCTAATGCTGGCAAGGGAGAAGTTACACGGACCTTGAATGCAATTTGCTAGCAAAAACCTTAGTGACTAACCCAGCTCTGACACAAGTATCAATAACAGCAAGAGTGAGACCATCCTTTAGGCATACCCAAATTTGAGTCAGCCTCATCCCATGCTTTAGTGTTATAATTAAAAGGTGTGCTGTGAATGCGATGTTTGCAACCAACTAGGAACAGGAATTATATCACATCCCTTGGCAGAAAATGGAATTGTATGTCTGTAGGTACTTGACATATGAGAAAATTCAAGGGAAAAGACCAGTAGAAGACAAGGGCAGGCTTTATATTCACTCCTAGGTATTTAATGAATTAAGAAGTGCTTACTTTTAAGGCTCAGCTTCTTACTTTGACCTGTTAGGTGCAGTTCACGCCAAAGGCTGCGAGCTCTGACTGTGTCAGCTGTAACAGTTCGGTGTGCACTCTGTCCTCTGCTTGCCTCCCAGTTGCTTCTGACTCTTCCCTTGCATTCTGCATCCCTGCAGGAGCTAGGTTTTTCTCAGAGTGAAATTTCCTTGAAGACAGCAATATCTTACTGTAGGCCATAGTATGACAGAGCCTCTAGCTGCAGCAGGAGATGTGTTACTATGAATGCCTTCGTTTGTACATGTCATATTTTGCGTTTGATAAATAAGCTGTGCAATGAGAGAGATTTCCAGATGCAAGAAATTCTCTGAGAGCTTCCTTAATAGAAAAATCATTTGATGCTTGAAAGAGCATAGTAACAAGTTGGCACTGCATCTAAGCCTTTTATAACAGTTTAATTCACACCCTCTCTCCAAATGTAAATTAATCCAGATTGGGAAATGTTCGAAATCTGAAGCAATGTATGTAATTTGGTACTAGCATAGGGGTGGGGAAGGAAGAATGAAAGAAAACATCCTGCTCAAATCCTTGTATGAGCATTAAGCCAATGTTTTTAAGCCTTCTGGTCTTGAAGCTAACAGCGCTACTGAGTCTAACAATCAGAAACTGAGCATCAGGCCCTAAACTTCCATCCCTGGACCTGCTGAAAAATTCTCTAGTATTTAAAACTTTACAGTTCAGCTTTCCACCTTTTTCAAAATCAGGAGGGCAACATTTTTAATAAAACCCAAGTAAGTTAGGACTTCAGAAATTATGACTTCAGAGGATGGGTTTTGAGGAAAAAGAAACCTCTCAGTAAAAATAATATGGCAGAAAAATACAATTGTCGCAAAAAAGTGCTTGCTGTGCATGTGTAGGAAAAACACACAGATACAGACTGAATCAAGTTTGGAAATGCTTTTCTCCAGCTGCTATTCTGTAACATGGCTCTATTTTTAAAAAAAAAATTGCTCCTCTAATTATTGATTTTTAAAACCCAGGCCCCTTCCCATTAAAATGTTTCCTATGTTCCTAGGCATACCCTAGCAGAGCAAAGGCTGGCATCCTGCAGTCAGTCAGACAGGTGGCAGGGCACTTGCATAAAAGCTGCCATTAGCATAAGCACTCTTCTGCTGGTTCTGCTTTTAGCACTTGACCCTTTTCCATGCTCTTTGGAAAGGATGGGTGTATCGAGTCCCAAACCTGGGAGTTTTCTGGGGGGCGAGTCCGTGTTTGTGTAGGTGATACAAAGGAGATGGAAGGTGTTTTGGTTACTGCAGATTGCCGTTTAAGGAAGGTATGACCGAGTGAACAGGACTGATTCACCGTGGCTGCAAGAGAAGTAATTAATGGAGATAGCAGCGGTTTTGCAGTCCG
This sequence comes from Rhagologus leucostigma, assembly GCA_013397725.1. Taxonomy (NCBI): domain Eukaryota; kingdom Metazoa; phylum Chordata; class Aves; order Passeriformes; genus Rhagologus; species Rhagologus leucostigma. The sequence continues at coordinate 45,275 of VZTD01002396.1, read as the reverse complement.
TGTGTTAATGCAGCACCTTTGCGTGCAAACACACAAAGCTGACTTCCACATAACTATGCTACATCCAGCCCTACTGCCAGGAAAGGACCTGAGGTGTTGATGTTATCTCTGATTTCAGAGTACTCTATAAGGTCATTCAAAATTAAGGGAGTTCATAAACACAGGAGTGTTACTATCTTAGGGGCAAGATGGCCTATATTACTTTCCTCTGATGACTTTATAATGTACAGTTATTTCTGCAAATGCTTACGTCTCTATGTCTGTCTCTTCGGATTTCTTGTGGTCAGTAAGATAGATTCTAGAGACCCACACACAGGAAGCAGCAGCATCTTTATCTTTTCCAGCTAGAGGATAACTTGAAGAGTGCAGTTCCCCATCTGAAAACATGAAGGAGAATCTCCTACTGGCTTTTAGGATAACATGAAGCTGGATGGTGACTAAGGGAACTGAGATTTGTCTGAAGCCAACAGACAAATCTAGAACAACTCAACCAGCTTGAAATTAAAAATATTTACAACCATTACTCCCAGGATTTTGGCAGTCATTCTAGTGAACAGATGATCATATTACTTACTTCTGGGAGAGGAGGGGGGCACACATTGGAACATGTGAGGAGGCGGCCAGTTTCATTTAGGAATTTGTGAATTCAAAAGCAAGCGCGTTTTGACCTGTGAAGAAAGAGCTCTCTGAAAATATTTTGCATGGCTTCAATCACACTTAATCACTGGTTGCCACAGAAATCTTCCTCAGGGAGAGTGCTGGAGTTGTCTGTGCTTGAATACCTTTTTGTCCTCTCCTGCACTGCTCAGCTGCACAAAGGCTATGTAAAATTTATTTCTAAAGCAAGATTTGCTTTGTTTGGATTCGTCCACTGACCGAATTCAGACATCGTAGTAGCTGATGCATCTGGGCTGACTAATGCCACTGCTGAATTCTTTTCGAAATCTATTACTATAAGCTGAAGTCTACATCAGTTTTATCTCCTTGAGCTCTTGATATTGCCCAGCATCAACCACCACTTTCTTATGATGGTTTAATGGGTGGAAGGAGCAGTGAGTTTGGTGGCAGGTGTGCTTCTGCATATTCATGAATATTCACAAATGCCTCCTGAGGTGTTTCACCATTCTTAAATTGGCACAATAATACCAGTTTTCCAATGGAAAACATTTCTTCATGTTATTCTTTAAAAATTTCAAATGCTTGGATTGACTTCAAAACATTTTTTTCTTTGCCCTTGCCACCACAGCATTTTCCAGCCATCCTGGAAGGAGAGTTTTCAGGTTCTGGAAATGGAAGGTTAAGAAGGTTTCAGTTACCTTTGAGAGACAGCTGTGGTATACAAGTTTACATCAGAGGATGGAAGGTGCGAGAGGTATTCATCCCCTGTTTCCACTGACACCACTGGTCCTTCCTCTCTACTCTTCTGTCAGTGTTACTGTTGTGCCACAGCATTTCCATCCTGTTACAGAGCTCTAGAACTGAAAAATTCAGTAATGAGTTTGTGGCTGAGTTTTGACAGAACTTGAACTAAAAGATTAGATTATCTATAGTCCTAGGTCAAGACTTCAGCTTCACTCTATCTTTCGTCCATGCACAGCTTGGATCAGGTTTGAAAGGTGTTCATGTACCTCACAAAGAGCTCACTCAAACACTTCTGAAAACCCAGCTGTAAAATGTGCCAGTGAGATCCACTAAGTATTTTGTGATAACTATCCTTTTTATTTTTCTTTCTTTTTTTCCTGAAGAGATAAAAGTTGAGCTCAGTTGAAAACTGGTGCGGTGTTTGTGGCTTCAAACAGTTATATATATATTTGTAAAAGCCGGTTTCTCTCTATATACCTGCTAAAGAAGCCAGCTCATCCTTAGCTCAGTGTTTTCTGACTCTCATTTAAAACAGAACCCATGAGAGCAACAAATAAAATAGCAAAATGGTGGTGAACACCATTCACCTAGTGTAAAAGAGTCAATCAGCAGAAAAACTGTTCAAAACCAAACTACCATCCCCCACACAGAAAAAACCCAAGCCAGTCTACCAAAGCATCTAATCCTTACTAGAAACTTGACAACTCTTTAGAGTTTTTTTCTCATCCTGAATCACAGACCGACACATTGCAAAGATGCTGTCTCAAATATATTTTAAGAATCAAGGAAATAGTGAATATCAGGTCTTTAAAGCATCTTTCCTTTTTACTGACTGACAAAACCCCTTAATTAATGCAGAGTTAGGATTTCCTGGCAGTAGTTGGAGCTCTTATAAAATAATAGCTTCAGCAAAATTCAGACTTTTGGAAGCCAGGAAATACAGAGTTTAGGTCAACATTCAAGCAACCTTTATTTTACCCTCCTGGGAGCTGGCAATGGGAACAGGGAACTGGCAGTATTTGCGGAGTTGATTATTGCTGTGTCAAATTGTAGAAAACTTAGTGAACTATAATAGTAGGGAAAGTGGGAGGCCATACCTTCAGATGGGCCCTCAGCCCCACAGTGCTTATCACTCCTGTGGATGGGATCAAAAGTGCAAAGTAAAATAGGAAAAATATTCTGTGGGCTTAATAATACGTGTGTGACTAATGGTGAGTCGGGGAAAAGATAAAATTTATTATTACAGAATTTTTTTCTAGGAAATTGGGTCAGAGCATGCATGTAAAAGAAGTGTCACTTTGAATACAGTCTGCTTTTCCAAAGACAAGGGGTGCCTGAGCTATAGTAGTTACATACTATGTTCTCTGAAAGCCACTCACTGAAAAGATGAATTGTTTCCATTACAGGTATATTAAGCATTGCTATAAAGATTGAATTGCATATTGCTTTATTATCCTCTGGTTTCTCAGAAGTTTGAATTATGCTGATATTGACTTTATGGAAGCAAGTGAGCAGCCTTAACCATATGACAGCAAAGTTTTCCAGCAAAGTAATGTTGTTAATAAGGACTATTTTTTTTTAAGATCTAAGAGGTTCTTTATGTGCTTGTAGTTACTATTGCAACAACAGCACTAACGAAATTAAATAAACATGTGACTCTGAAGCCCTGTTCTCTCTATTGTTAAATGGAAGGAGGTTGTCATTACTCACTGAAATCTTTGGCATGTGAAGTTACCAAGACCGTGATGACAGAATCCTCAGAAATTACGGTTCCACTTTTATTCCAATAAATACCTAAGAAGAAAATTATGGGTCTCTTCTCCCTCCCCTCCATTTCCCACCGGGATATACAACACCCTGCCTGAGAAAATTTCCAGCATGCTCTTCTCTTCCAGCCCTATTAAACCATTAGCTTTTTAGAAGCCATTAGCACCTAAGGAGTTTCTAATGCTTCACAGTGAGCTGCTTATAGCCCATGCTCCCCTGCACGTTAGATTCCCCAAGCCTGTATTTCTGTTCTCAGGTCTGCTTCTAATGCCCTCCAGCATTCTCCACATGCCAGATTAAGTGACAAGTTGTTGAAGAGAACAGCCAAAGAAGGACCTATATTTCCCTCCCAGTGCAAGGTGGGTTTGGGTCCTGAAGCAGGACTGAGTGGGGATACTGTGGGGCTGCCTGCCTTCCCACTCATTTCTCTTGTTCTCCACCCCCATTTCCCAGTATCCCATCCACTACCATTCCTTACCTCCACGTGATGCTAGACTTTATTCCACTAGGAAGCAGAATAACTGTTGTGGGTTAAAATGTGGCTCCATTTTTATGTGTGAAACATTCTTAAATCAAGAAAGATGTTTGTATCACCATTTGTCTTTACAATTGAATCTTACTGGTGTACAGAAGATTAACTAATTTAGGGACTTGCTTCTGTGTGTCAAGCAGATCTAAATCAAATTCAAAGAATCTATGGAAAGAAGTCCAGACTTCATGAAAATTCAAACTTGAATCCAGACTTCATCAAAGGTTGAGGAAAATCCAGATGTCAGTTTTAGGTTCAGATTAATTTATAACAAGGGGAATTTAAAAGGTGTTTTTTCGTGCATATATATCTAGAGCTGGAGAATATGTTGGTTGGTTGGTTAGTTGTTTTCTTGCACAAAGGGGAATATTACCAGATTTACCAGAATTAATAAATAATAATTACTAGCAAGAAACAACGGGAAAAAATTGCATTGGAATTAGTGCAGCTCAATAAAAACGAAATTTGGAACACATAGGCCTTGCAATGCCTTGCAATGATGATATCTATCCTAATAAACTAAACAAAGTCAGAGTATATTATCGAGTGCTAAGACTCAATTGTCAGCACTGTGACATCCCTAGAACATTTTTTGGGGTGGTTTTGAGTGGAGCAACACAATGATTCTCCCAGGGAACTCACCAATGCCGTGTAGGACTCAATTTTAACTTTCCAGAACTATGTATTTTGGGGTAGTAATTTTGTTTCAAAATACTGGAAGGAGCCAGTATTCCTTTTGCAAATCCCGTCCAGTTCATGTAACAATACCTCTTCTGGTCTCTGGCAGTGAGCTGAAGTTTGTTTTATTTCGTTCTCCATTTGCTACACCATGCTACATAACAGCTGTGCCAGACTGTACAGTCTTGAGCGCTGGGATGAGTCAGAGGTGTGTATTTCCTAGCACCCATGAAAGGGATGCTCTGATGCTGTGGGGATGTATGGAGCCATAGAGGCGGCATCAACTGAGGATGTTGAGTGCTTAGTCCTCTCTTCTGTGCCTGGGACTGGTGGTGACTCTAGCTGTACGAAAAGCCCCACCATGATGCAGATTTTATTTCCAGCAAAATGTCTGCTGAACTGCAAGGCATTGTTAGCAGGTTGGCCTGAGGAAAAGAATTGCTGCTTCTTGACACTTAGCCCAGTGCTAAGTAGCTGAGTAGAAATTTAATTCTGTTCAGGTTCCTTCACTGAATATGAAATAGTACCACAAGAACCCTGGCATAATTTATTTTATGTTTTAATACTCTATCTTGAAATTCAAAATTTTTCAAGAAACCTGTGGGAGGCAGGTGCCCTAATCTCACCAAGTTTCCAGCGGATTTATTCTCTCTGGTGCTTTAAATCCTTGTGTAGAAAACTGAATTTTACGTTGGCCTGAATAAAACACAAGATTAATTTTAGGCATGGGCCTGGATCTGTGGACTTCTCATATTTGAAATTTAGTACCCTCTCAGAAATTGTCTGAACCAGACACTTTTGTTCCTTTTTTTGGTTGGCTGTTTTTCTTTTTCTTAATATCTCTTTTACCCCTGCCATGAGTATGAGGGAGGACATAAGCTGTTCAGATGATAAAATTTCACTTTTATGAATATTTTTGAGATTTGTCTTTCTTCTAATTGGCAATGCAATCTGAAAATTTTGAAATCCTTAAAACCCCAAAACTTCTGCGAGAAAAATGAAACTGATTGAAATGTTTAATGATGGCACCTTTTCATTTATGTTACACTGTATTCTAACACTATGCTAACTTATATTGAAATCATGGTGATTTAGAAATTAAAATGTTTCGCTCTGAAAAAAAATAAAAATGGGATGCTTTGAAGCTGTCAGAACATTTGTAAGCTTTTCTTAAAACATTTTCATGGAATTAACATGATTTCAAAAGGTATTCTTCTCAAAGGATCTGATTTTTCAGAGAAACTGTTTCCACTGATCTATTTTCTTCGACCACTTTTAAAGCTCCTGTACTAGAGTTATTAAGAAAAAGTACAGAGTAGTGATTGTGACACTTCACAGTGGCTAGTGTTAATTTATATTTAAAACATTGTATCTCATTCTCAGCAATGCGTTCTAGTTTTGGTCCCGGTGCTACTGCTTTTGCTATTTTGCTTTCGTGAAAACTCCCATCTCAGTTACATCCATGCAAAAAGGAAGGAAATGTTAATAAAGGATCACAAGCTGCAACAGCATAACAGAGTAAGAGGAGATCTGTGCAGGAGCTTCCAGGTAGGGGAGCACCCTAGGTTGCTCCCTAGAGAGAACAAGTGATGTTTCCCTGTTTGCAACATTCATCCCCATTCTGAGAAGGGAACCACTACAGGTACAGTAAAGAGCCAGTATGCTCTAGCAGATGACTGCCAGACAATCTAAAATGTGTCATCCTGTCATTCTGATTTCGTATAGTGCATGCCCTTGCTTGGAGATGTCACCATGTTCTTGAAAGACACGAGGAAGGCAAGCACGCAGCTGTGACCCTTTAAATTGAGAGGAAATTAGAGTGGAAACTGACATTCAGAAGGAATTAGATCTGCAACTATTGAACTGCCTACCCTTTTTTGGCACATTAGAAATATATGATTTGTTTCCTCTGTATTAGCTGAGATACAAACACATGCTCAGCATTATCTAATCTTGGGTAGAAAAGCAAACCTGTAATGATCAGATTCATAAACTGTAAAAGTGTTGTTCTCACCATTTATGAAAACAGTAAATTATTCTGACTAAAAACCAGGCTTGTGTTGTGTTCACTCAGGTGTAACCTTCTGCTTAGGGACAGCTCTGTTCGAGGATGAGAGATTGATTGGTCTGAAAGACAATATGGTGCAAAGAGGGCATTCAGATGGCATCGCCCTTTCCAATGACTTTCCTGAAGACTCAACATTCCTTGTAAGCCTAGAAGTTTTTTTAGAGAACCATAAACCATGGCTCCAACCTTCCACAGACAGGGATGCCTAAAAAAATTAATCCTCTAATGGACTTTGTGGGACTAATTTGAATGTTTTTCATACATCACTTTGAGTTTGACTGGGACTTGACATTTTTAGGGGTGTTTCCTCCAGTATTGGCTATTTCCATGAAGTCATTTCCCCCAGCATGGGAAGATGTCCACCTCTGTAGTGAGATGCATGGCCACACTCTGGTGATGCACGACAACCCAGTGACAAAGCGAGGCACCACAGTTTATCTGGCAGCTGAACAGGAGAATTGGGAAAGAGAATTGCTGGAGTGTACTTAACAACACAGAGTGGCACCACAGTTGACGAAAAGTACTATATTGTGTAAATTTCTAGGTTAAATTCAGAGACATGTTAATAATGGACATGGACAGATCTAGCTTTTGAAAATGTGTTGATTACATGATTAACACCATTTACTCCCTAGTTCCACAGACCAAACAGGTCTTTTGCTGCTTGTACTAAGGCCTGGCTCCATCCCTTTCTCTGCTATTTTCCCTGCTGCTGGTAACTCAGAGGAAGGATTTTGTGGTTCTGCTTCATTGTCCCGTTCCATGTTCCCACTTGCAAAGTCTGTGTACCCCAGAAATTGCTTCCAAGAAATGTTTAGCTGCACAATCATTATGGAGTTTCACTAGACTTGTGTTGTCACAGGCTTCCCATCATTTATTAGACCTTCTCTACACACTTCCCTCCACTACTGACCTGAATTATTTGGAACAGGCCTTATTTCCAAAGGTAATCTAGTTACATTTCTTCCTCCCAATGAGTGCTCAGCCTTATATGCATATAGAAATCTTACAGAAATCCTACAAATCAAAATTTTATTTCCTAAAACAAAAAAAGGGCTGTTTAGTACTCATATGTGATACTAAAGTAACCATTCAGCGCATAGCCTAGAACTAGTCAGAAACTGTCTCTTTTGTGAAAAATTAAATGGAACTGTTTTTCATTTCCTATCAACTTTATAGCAAACAATGAGGAATAAAAATACATTTTAAATATCACTAAGATGACAAGAGTTTCTTTTTAACATTTCATATTGGTTTATTTTACAACCTTATGAAAGACGTTAGGGGAAAATGGCTAGATTGAGTGTCTTTAATAAAGATATTTAAAATAATATTTGTTATAGGTAATTATTTTAACGCTCTTTATATTTGTACTCCTGAAAAATGGAAGCATATTACACAGAACAGATTGTTAATCTATATGAAAGAAGGATGTGATAAGGTATCCATTGTGCCGATACAGCTGAACTGAAAACCTCCTCTGAGGCAGTCAGTTGACACCGAGCAGAGGCTCTAACACATTCTTAGGGAGCTGCTGAAAGTCAGAGAAGTTTAAGACAATAAACGAATTCCCGGGAACTTTCAGAGTGTATATTCTCCTTACTGCTGCACCCTCCTCATCCCACTGCTGTAGGTGCTGGCTGGAAAATGACATCTGCAAAGGGTGAAAAACAAACAAAGTAAGTACTTATGCTGTGGATGAAACCAACAGTCCTATGACCCTACAGGTGATTCCATAGAGCCGTATCGCTGTGGGACTCTTGTTAGGTTTTATGAGGTCCCAGTCCTGCAGCTACATGACTCCCTGGCTGTACAACCAGCCAGACTGGTTAGGAGAGAGACGAGGTGAGTGTTTCAGTTTGCCAGTTCTGTATCTTCATTTTCTCTAAATATTTAGTGCAGACTAACTGGCTATCCATTGTCTGAGCAAGATGGAGGACTGGATGAGAATCATTTGGCTGAGACTGTGCAAGTTCAAAATGATGATTACAGGGTTTGGGAAGCAACACTAGCAATTAAGCAAGCAGCAGAGTGGGGGAAGTATGCTTCCCATCGATTGTGCAGACGGCAGCCCGGGGTGCTATTGCTCAGGAATCCAAGTGTTGGGTACTCCTAAATGTATCATTGGCAAGTACAGCAAAAAGCAAGTGGACGTCACCAGGGCCACGGAGTATCTGCATGATTTCAAGTCCCTCACGGATCCCTGGAAACCTCTAAAGCAGTTTTCCTGGATGTGGTGCCATAACTCATCCTGAAACAGCTGTTCGTGCAGGACATATCTGCTCATTAGGAAAAGTCGTTGTCTGGGAGACCCGCGTGCTGAGTCCTGCGCTGGCTGCCAGTTGACTGACTTCTCAGTAAATCCAGCTTTCTTTTACAGCTGGCATTTTCCAAGGGCTGAGGGAATACCTCCTGAGGCAGCTTCTGTCTGTTCATGGGTTTGATGCTCTCTGGGTGAATTGTGAAGAGATTGCACCACAGCAGTCTTGGATGTCCTACTCACACCCTCTGTGGTCTGAAGGCGTGAAAGCTTGATTGACTAAGCTGAAAAACTTGCAAAGTAATAACTTTTGTATTTTGTCCTGGTTTGAAAATGTGTTTTATTGAATATTCAGATAAGCTTTGTGCAGTGTGGGATTTCCATTAATTTCTCCCTAAGGCATGTCAGATCAAACAGAAACACAAACTACACAACACAGAGATCTCTCCTCGTGGCTTCCACTGTTGTGTGCTGTTCTTGTGGTAACTGGATAGGGCTTATAGCATAAATCTGGAAAAACTGTAAACTAAAAAAGGCAATTTTTGGTCTGACTGTAAACGTATTTCACACCATTTGAAAATGTGAAGTTGGAAACAGCTTGCTAAAGTGACAGCTAGTGCCACTGAACAGTGGGACTTTTGCCTCTGACACTAGTGGGAGCATGATTTCACTTTTTTTTCATGCAGTATCTACTCTTTCTAGATCTTGTCCTCCGGTCCTTTAGCCTTGCAAACGGGCACTCAAGCCTGTTCAAATGACACACGTTGGTGTCCTTAAATCTGTTCCCACTACTGAATTTCAGAGCCAAAGACAATAAACCCAGGGCAGAACAAAATCCTGTCTCACCCCGTTGATTATTTTCATACTTACCGGCACAGTCAGGGGCTAATACCAGAGGATGCTACCGGAGTTTCCTTTGTACGCACAGGGCGATGGTGGGGGATCACCACAGAACCAACGCGGCCCAGCTGCTTGCGCGGGGCAGGGGGTGCCCGCAGCGCCCAAGTAACTTGCGGGGCGGGGAAGCGCCGGGTGCTGCCGTGCATGCGTGTGCGGGCAGCGGGGCCGGGGCGAGGGCCGCTCTCGCACCGCGGCCCCGGCCCTGCAGCCCCGCCGCCC